>UESW01004001.1:523395-725249 GCA_900491605.1 Calamus simplicifolius | reverse complement strand
AGTCGACACCTGAGTTTTTGATGTTCTGTCTAAGTGATTAGAGCCGACTCTGGCTTTTGTGGAGCCGACTCTAATACGAGCGCTGACAGACTTTCTGGTTCGGAGCCGACACCCAGTTTTCGGGAGTCGACTCTAAGTCGAGCTAGGTCAAAAATAAAAAGGCGGAGTCGACCCCCAATCATTCCATCCGTCTCCAAAACCTTCCAAAAAGCTCCAAAGCCTTTCCAACTTCCCCAAATCTACTCAAAACCCTTGATTAATCTTCCAATCTTCTCAATGGCACCTAAGAGGCGCGGATTCGTCGGTGGAGCATCCGTTCCAACGAGGAGACGCACTGTTCGGAGGCAACCCTCGCCTTCTTCCTCTTCGGCCACTCAAGAGGATTCCCCTCCTTCACCCTCTTCTCCAAAGTTGATCATTTAGCCGGTAAGACCATTACCACTGGGAGAAAGGTAATTTTGATTTATTTGAATCGGAAGGTTTCTCTATTGGAAGAAATTTAAGGAAATGGGATGGGAAAAAGTGTGCTCACTAGATTACCCACATATCCAGCATTAGTAAGAGAGTTTTACAATGGATTAAGCAGAGGAGAAGGTGGATTAATAAGCATAGTAAGAGGAACTAGAGTTACAATAACAACTGAGATTCTTGGAAACTATTAGAAATGCCCACAATGGTTTAATGGAATATCAACATGATGATAGAAGTGGTGCATTGACAAGAATGCTAGGAAGAGATGTGACTGAGTTTGAAGAAATCTTTGCAAATCAGTTGAATCTAGAACTCAGATTACTGCATAATATTGTGGAAGAATCTTATTTCCAAAAATTGGTAGATTCGAGTATGTCTCGGAGCGAGACGTTCTTTTGATGGACTGCATAATTACTGGAAGGCCAGTCAATTTAGCTGGCATGATGATTGGATACATGGCAGAGGCAGCTACAAAGAAAAGATCAACACTGCCATACGGTATGATTCTGACACTTATCTTTAGAAGCCAAGGTGTGCTCATTATGGAGAATGAACCTTTAAGAAAACTGAGACACACTGATTATTATAGCATTCTACTATTCATCGGATGGGCTTCAAGAAATTGAATGGTGTTTGGATGAAAGGGAGAGAGGAAAGAGCAGAAAGAGATAGAGCAGAAGAACCAGAGTAGAAGACATCCCGGGACCATCCACTGCGGGACCATCAGTCCCTGATCCATCTATTGCGGGACCTTCTTCAGCTGGACCTTCAGAGGCCGGACCTAGTTCTATTCCCTCACCTCCACATCAGCCTATAACAAATTCTGGGAGATTCTCTGATGAACAACTTGATCAGTTAAGAGCTTTGCTTGCTGAGTATGATAGTCAGAGATCTCAATGAAATTAATCAATTAAAAGAAGACTTTAATCAGTTGAAGAAGAACTTAATTCGAGACTGGACATGCTATCCTTTACCTTAGGCAATTCTGTTGAATCCTTTGGAGCTGAGCTTCACAAAATCTTCGAAAGGATGGAAGGCATTGCGATGGATCAGGATCTTATGTTCATGCAACGGGTCAATTGAAGAAGGACATTGACCTTGCAGTCTCTCAAATTGAAGCTTGCCTTGAAAATTTTAAGAAATCACAAAAGGATGATGTAATGGAAATCATAGGTCATCTGAAGAAAATTGTATTCAAACACATCTGACCTTGATTTTGATTTTGATAGTTTGTACTTAGGAAGTTTTTGAATATCTAATGTATTTCATTTTGGAATGTAATGAATCAACTAATGTAATGGTTCTTGCTTATGAAATGCAATTTCACATTTTCAAAATTGATTGCTTGGATCCCTATGTTTTATTAACTTTCTTTATCTAATACTCTCCTTATTGCTGATAACAAAAAAGGGGGAGAGAGATGTTGAATATGCAATATGCAAAGAAGACTTGAAAATTTTAATGAAAATATATGCATAAAGAAAGAAAGAAAGGGGGAGAAATAATTGTTTATGCAAATAACTTGAAATTTAATCAGTTAAAATTTGATGCTTATATAGGGGAGCTACTCAATGCAGGGGGAGCTTAACAAAAAGCTCATTTGCAATTTTATGCACATTAAGATTAAATATTCATAATTGATGGATTATATTGAACTCATGCACAATTTTTAAAGTTTACATTGAACATTGGCATCAAACCTTAATTAAAAATGTTTAAGTTAAAATGACTATAATCCTTAGTTTGATTGAATTTTTGAATGCATATACTCAAAGTTTTTGTTATCATCAAAAAGGGGGAGATTGTTGACCCAATTGATGATTTTGATGATTAACAAAACTATTTGAGTATAACTTTGAAGGCTCTAATGATTTTGATTTAGTGTTTCAGATTATAAGACTATTGAATGATCAAAATCAGGAGTTACATGTGTTCTGGATCGAATCTAATGTCTAGGTAAGAATTGCAGACATTAGAGTCGACTCCGAGACTGTTAGAGTCGACTCTCACAGAAGAAGCAGAAAGTCGATTTTTCTGGCCCCAACCTAGAGTCGACTCCGGGTAAGTTAGAGTCGACTCCGGAAAAGTTTCTTGTCGACCCCAGAAAAGCCAGAGACGACTCCAGAAATATCATTTTAAATGCCTCGAGCTAGAGCCGACTCCAGAAAAGTTAGAGTCGACTCCAACCCACCTGGAACGAAAAATCAAATTGCCAGATCAGCTCTAACGGTAATATTTCTATTTTACCTTATTTCTAACGGATATATTTTGATACAAGGTACACTCCAACGGATAGTTTTCTTCCAAAAATGGTGTGAAAGAAATCTATAAAAAGGGAAGTCTATTGTTCAAAAAAAGAAGAAAAAAAAAGAAAAAGAGAAAATCTGAAATAGACAAATCCCATTTCAAAAATCCGAGAGCTTGAATCTTCAAGAGGAAAACCTTCTAGCTCAAATCCACTCCACTCCAAAAAGCTCAAGAGGAATCCAAGCATTCAAATCAAAGTTTTGGTGGATTTCCCAACTTGGAGAAAGAAGTTCAGATTCTTGCTTTTCAACCCTTCTCAACTGCTTCAACTGTGAAGAATCGGAGCTGAGGCTTGATTCAACCAGCAAGGAGAAGAAGAAAAGAAGAAAAGAAGAAAAGCTCAAAAGCCAACCATCTACAAATCAGGCTTTTCTAAACCTTGTTTATTATTTGATTATTGCTCATTGAGGAGCTTTGTATTTAAAAACATATTTCATTTGTTTGTATCTAGTTCAATCTGGGGGATTGAACTAGTGGAGGTAGTTTACCTCGGTTCAAGCTTGGTTAAGCTTGTGTTAGGGTTTTGTGCTGGTGAGCCCTTGAAAACCAGCTGGGTTCGTTGTGCGCCCGGGAAAACAACAAGTTTGAGTTGTGAGCTTGTAAAACAACTCTGCTGTAATCTAGGGTGATTATAGTGTGGACCCAAGTGAATCTTGGGAGTGGACGTAGGTGTTGGATACACCGAACCACTATAAAATCTTTTGTGTTTGCCGTGTTCTATTGTCTCTTCTCTATCTCTATTCTATTCACTGCACTTTATAGTTACTTTGCATTTGCCTTCATTAATCTCAAGCAAACTATTTTAAAAAGGCTAATTTTTTAAGAACCCAATTCACCCCCCCCTCTTGGGTTGTCATCTGGGCCAACACCTTGTCTCCTGTATTACAAGTTTATGAGACTTAAAGCCCTTCCTCTAGCGCCAATTTGTTGCCGTGGAAATCCATTCTCCAACTCGAGTTCAGCTTAACTCCGGATCTAAACTCTGATCTCTCGTTTGAGCAAAGAGTGTCTGGGGTAGCTCTCTACGAAAGACCCTCCGACGCCTAAGTCAGTGAAAATTCACAGCAAGCAGATGTGAGGAGAAGGTTCTCGCAGAAGAGTTCCTCAAGATGAATGACCTCTCGAGAACTCAGAGTTCTGCTCGAGCTTCAATGGAGTTTTCAGTCAGAGTGTCAGTGAAAGTATGCCGAAGAGATTTTAGGATAAGGGTATTTATAGGCGATCACCTGATTCCTTGGGCGCGTCGTAGAGGGTCCAAAACCATTCAGATTCGAATCGGATTCGAATCAAGTTTGTTACGGGGCCGGTAGTATCAGTATCTAGTTAGTTAGAGAATCGACGGCTAGAAAAGCTGGTTGATACTTTAAGATTCAGTGATTCTATAGGCCCTAGGCCACTTCCATAGGCCCTAAGCCACTTTCGGTATGATTTGCATAATTTTTCGCTCGAGGTCTTGTTAAGCTAACACAAATTTGAATTCTCTTGTGCTTGATTCCGCGGAGGTGGTTGAATGCCTCGGTTTAGCTGAGGCATAAGGATATCTCGGCGCATCAAATGCTTCGGTCTGACCGAGGCAAGAGGTTAGTTCGGATCGGCCGAAGCATAAGATCCAGCCGAAGTATATAATTGTTCGGCACCATCGGGTATATAAGGATAGAATGCCTCGGTTCTGTCGAAGCACACAAAAACCCCGGTCCAAAAGGGATCAGAGGATAGCTCGGACCTGCTGAAGCGTGAGAATGGTTCGGATCGAAAGAATTCAGTCAAAGAATGGTCTAGTCTTGTCGAGGATGGTTCGGCTCTGTCGAGGGTGGTTCGGCTCCACTGTTTTCTGGATACGATAGCTGGCTGATCGAATATCGAGGTTAGTCTCGACCTTTTTACCATGTACACAAGTGTTGGCGCAAAGGATAGATTATCATAAATCACACTTGGTATTTCTCAGCCTAGGTCATTCGTTTTGGAGAATCTGATTTAGCCTAGATGGGTCAAACCCTGAAGACTCCAGAAATAATCTTAATAGTTAGCCATGATGCATCGAATTAAATAGTTTAGTCTTGATGTCTATTTGGGGCTCTCTGGAAGGCACTGGGATCTCTTAAACATGCCTGAAGATTTCTGTACCGTTTATTTGCTTTCCTAATTCATTTGTGCATACCATCTGCAAATGGCAATGCCTCTTTCCAGCATTTGATTTAAAAGACAACAGTTGTGAGTTGCGGCTGTGATACTATGTAACATATATATTATAACCATCTATGGAATTCATACTCTTTATGTTAATATTTTAACATATAATTCTTATTTATCGAGCAAATAATACTAGTCATGTATTAAAATTTTCTACTACCATAAGAGGTTGCTATCGTGGCCAATAACAATGACTTCTGCACCAAACGCAATGATTTAGAAAGTCAAATAAGGATCTATTGCGATAATCCATATCAGCTTCCCAGTCATAGTTGAAGATCATTTATTTTTCACCTACTCACAACGAAGTTGTTGTGAAAAATGATTGAGATCCATTGCTTCAGCTAAGCCCAATGCATCTGAGAAGCATTAGATTTCATTGCTAGTGAACTTTATTCAATCTATGTTAACTTATCTCTTGTGATTGATTTAGAAAGCTGGGAAGGATTACATTTTCCAACATTTAAATTTCAAGACAAAAGCTATTCTTCATAAAGCATCAGACCAAGCACATGAATTCTTTGTGAACCATGATAAGCTGCCATCTATTTCTGGCCTCCAAGGTTGTTTTCTACAATCTTCGATGAATGCCCATCAAACATGTTTTCTTTTGTGGCAACCCTGATGCTTGAAAACCAATTTTTATGGTGCTGAGTCTTTGACCAAGGATTACTTTGGGAAGATACCATTGGCTAGATCAATTTCTATTCAAGTACCTTGTATTCCAATTGCAGAATTAGCTGCTGCTTGGTGGAGTGCAAACAAAACTATCCAAAGTTTTTTAGCCTCACACTATATTATGGGGGTGATTTAATAACAGTTATCACATGATTAACTGACAAGTCCAAA
The DNA here is from genome assembly GCA_900491605.1 of Calamus simplicifolius. Classification (NCBI taxonomy): domain Eukaryota; kingdom Viridiplantae; phylum Streptophyta; class Magnoliopsida; order Arecales; family Arecaceae; genus Calamus; species Calamus simplicifolius. Next base: position 719,432 of record UESW01004001.1, on the reverse strand, counting down.
TGCATTCATCCCTTCTAAAGGCCATTATTTCAACATCAAAGAACATCATCTATCAACATATACCTAAAGAAAGTCACCAAGCTGTTAATTCCTTAGCAGATATAGCTCACAACCTTCAAAAGTCATAACCATGGACTAAGAATTTTCAATCTTAGCTTAATCTGATTAGTAGAGGCAGATTTTCAAGGTACGCTCTTTACGAGATTGTAATAAATCTTTAGTCACTAGATAATAATAACAACAACAACAACAACAATAACAACAATAAAAACAACAACCATAAAACTTACCAGAACCTTAGCATAATACAGATACAAACCAACATGCAGACTTGTACCATGATCCACATAGAAAGCACTGATTTGCCAAACCCTCTGACTGGGACATTTATCTTGTTCACCGACAAATTGCTGATAATAGTGTGACTTGCATGACTATGTACATTTTTATATGTAAGCTGAAGCAATCAATTTATTGGCCTTTTCTCCTTGAAATTTCTGAAGTACCAATCAATCACTTCTGGAAAATATTGTACGACAGAGGAAGGGGAAAAAAACACTTCCGAGCTGTGAGACATAGTGTTACATGCAGGGGGGCCAAAGTCTTCTTCCAAGGCAGACAAATTCCAGTGGGAGATAGTTGTTCAAAGATACATGTCCATTATGGCATTCTATTTTCCTTTGTATCATTTTGGTGTGTACAGTCAAAATTGTGGACCACGAGGACATGGAGAAGAACAAATAAATTGAATGAATCATAGGAAAAAATAATGCTCAGCAATGAATGCAATCTCCAAAACATTAAAGCTATAGGAAGAGCACCATACAGACTTTACTGAACATCTTCTGAACCTTTGACTTCCTGTTGCTTGTGCTATAATTGTATAGGGAATCTGAAATTAAGGATCAGATCCCACTATTGAGCCTTTAATTTGAAGGAGATGGATAAAGCTCACGGCATGCTATGGTTGGTGTGAAGGTTGTTCAGCGAACAGCAGTAGTCCAGAGCAATTTACGTTCATGAAATTGAGCATCTAGAAGAAACCTAACCCTATGATGCAAGCCATCTTAGTGAGCCAAACAGTAAGTGTTTCAGGCCAAAAAATTTGTAAAGAATTTGGAAGGGCATTGATCTTCCTGCATGCAGCAAATTAGACATTTTATTATCAAGATGAATTGCTGGAGATCAAAGAATAAACTTGAAGTTTTTGCCACTAAAAATTCCATTTAGATGCTTTAAATTAATTTTCTCAGGAGCACATCTTGCCCAGCCTTTCAAAAACAGATATTTGGCTATTCAACCAAAAAAATTTTACAAGTAAGCTACTGAGGTTGGAAATATCAATAACAAAAAACAAATATGTAATGACGGTTTGATGACATGAAGCTCCACAACCTATTGATGAAGTGAGGCCATAAAGATTTCTGGTCTATATATAATTCAACACCATCTAATATGAGTCATTTCTAGCCAAATGGAAAACTCAGATAAGTCAACTTTGCCAGCTTGGTCTATATATTAGACAGGAAGGTTAGCTTATGTCAGATCTCAAACAGTTCACCAAGCTGATTGTTCCAACAGAATCACTGAATTATTTCCTTTGACGGAATAGTGCATTGAAATTGACTTTACAAACATATGCTGACAAGTTTTTTTCTTTTCGATTTTTTATTCTTATGAAAATGTCAGTTCCAATTGGCTCATATCTTCTAATCTTTTATTCGCCTTGTAAAAAATGCATATTCCACATCAGCACGTTATGAATGAGACATCTTAAAGAGCTGCATCCGCTATTGATGCATCTTATCTTTGTAAGCATGCATGCACCTACGCGACGAGAGAGTTGGAAACACTGGATCTGGAGAGGATTGTAAAAAAGTCTGGAAAAGCTGGTGATGCAAAAGCTGGTCAGCTTTCCTCTTTTATCCCCCAGTAGAATTTTCATCCCAAGTGAAACCACATTACTAATCCTTACTTCACATGACTAACTGATTAATGAAATAGGCCATCAACACCTAACTAGTATCTTCCATATAGCATGCAATTCATTAATCAAATAATGTTAGTGAGATAGAAAACCCCACTTTTACTGCAGACTCAGATCAGGTCTAGTGCAGAGTTAGGTCCAGCACAGGGTTTGAAAAATATACCCTGCCTGGGCTAATGACCGGATGAGAAGAACTGCTTCAACTTGTGGTGGTCACAGGTCTCAAATTTCAGATTTTTACAGAAGCCTCAACTCGAGTTCGGGTTGATCTCTTTTTAAAGGGTGTTATCTTTTTTTTCAAGGGAAACATTTTAAAAGGGTGTTATCATCATTACCTTTCCGCCATTCTTAGAAACTGGTTGTCAAAGAACAATACAAATGTATGGTGACTAAAGAAAAATGTTTGCTATATTTGTTTCATTTCCCTCCAGCATTTTATAATATTAGTAGCTAGAGACGTTTGATTTAAATCCATAACCAACAAGAAGCCAGAACTTTAACAAACTAAAAAATGCATGTGCATGAGTCCTTGTGTTTAGCACAAAGAATTACAGGTAATATTTGAAATATGCTGTTATGCGAAGTACAACAAAAGCAACATGAATGCAGATTTTCGATCAATCAGAAAAAGCTACCAGCCTAAGAGAGAAAATGGAATGAAAGAGGAGATGATGAAGTGGAATTGTCACAATAAATCAATTTCAAGACTTCACTTGACTGTTTATGAAAAAGATTGGCAAAGAGATCCTACCGGAAAATAATAAAACATGTTCCATATGATGGTGAGACTCAAGTATCATCATCTTGAAAATCCATTTCATCAAGGATAACATATTTTGGAGCTCCATTGGAAGTGGGAGACACTGCATCTTCATCACCACTTGGCTGGCCTTTCTTCAGTTTTTCATATCTGATATTGATGATATTCATAATAGGCATAAGTGAAATATATATCAAGACAATAGTGCACAAAAGTTGCTAAAATATGTTCATGTATCTCAAAGGAGTGCAATCCATGTTGATGTTCACATCCTCAAATAATAAGCGTGGTCATGTTACTGTTTAATAGACACCTTATTTACTGGTGCATGCAAATTCTACATGCAAATTTGAGTTTTGCGACTGCTGCATGAGATTATTATATCCTCCATGAACTAAGTGACAAGATCATGCAAATTCTTCATGATTTTATTAACTACCAAAAATGAAACAAGTGGAATATGAAAAAGGTTTAGATTTGCTGCACTTCAAAGAATCCAAAATTAGACCCCGATCTTCCTCACTTAAACTTTGCCTAAGCTATGAAGGTATAAAGAACACATTGTTACCTATAATGCTATAGAAGGACAAAATGGACTATTCCACGAGTTCATGAGTTTTGACATATATGCTTGTTGAGGAACTGTTCTCTTGCATGCTAGTAATATAATTTTATTCCTAGTTAATGCATAAGAATGTAAAAAAATATAATCTAATAACCTTGAATCTGATTCATGGTGTTTGAATTCATGTGTTAAGCATCTTGCTCTGCTGGTCTATGCTAAACAAAATGCACTATGACAGCAAGACATGGGCACAACAGAGAAATACAGACCCCTGTCTCATGTGCATCAATCCATGCCAGTTGTATTGGTTTGTGCAGGTCCAGCATGAACTGATGAGCCACCACAGACCCTCTACTATTCCCCATGGGCCTTGGCTAATGATTAGGTGCATCACCAACACCATAGCACAAGTTCAGCGAGCAGGAATTATTCAGCTAGTGACAAAGACATGGGAGTACAGAAAAAAATCTAGTACTAAACATCAGGAAATAAACAACAAAAGTATAAAACATAAGCTTTCTAAAATATTTATATATTCATTTACATAAAAATAAGTATGGGAGGGGCAAGAATGATAGTTTAAAAAAAAAAAAAAGCAAAGACAACACCACCAGCAACACTATATAGTATCAATAGTTTGTAGCAAGTAAATATTTCTATATTAGTTATAAATAAATTGTAAAATTTGTGAGTAGCTGAACATTTAGATTGATTTTTTTTCTGAAAAAATGACTGAGCAAAAGAGAAAAAAAATCAAGAATAATTTGAGAATTTTCCACCGCTTCGAGAATCTTGCTACCATGGCCAACATGACATTTGGACCAACACAAATCAGCAAGGCACAATATTTATCATACCAAGAACTTGTTGCATGCATGGCCCTGGTAATAATATTTTAATTCTAGCTTGAACTTTCAAGACTTTTGAACATCCTCTAGAATTGAAACCCACTAATTTGTTTGCCACATAACTTTGGCATATAGGAGGGCAAGTCTCTGACATGGCTCCGTGTGTCATGGTATATATTGTGCCAACATATGACTGGCACAGAGACACAAACAAAAGTAGCTCTATTTCTTGTCTTCCACTTTCAGAAGTTTCTGAAAACCATCCACAGCATTAGAATGTATAACTAACATTCAATCAATTGGCAACTTATTGCATGACTTACATGCTAAAAAATATAATACCTAGGCAACTAGTTTTACTGATTTGATGACTAGGATGAAAGGACTTGCTAGACAATTCAATTTCTTGTAATTGTATATGCTACCATTACAATCGAGAGGTTAAGGTTTATTTGATCAGAATGATGTTTTCCTGCAGCCTTTAACAGAGGTTCCCGTATTAATTATTAGTCTGAAATGAAGTCTTGCCGGTTGCTGTTGTTTTTTCCTAAGTTTTCTTATTTTTTAGTTTTTCATCAAATAAGAAAAAAGAAATCACATTTTGTAAATCCTGATTTAATGAGTTTGCATGCAAATAAGATTTTATAAGTCAAACTATTGTCGAAACATTTAACATGCATATTATGTATCATGTGTTTGTAAATTGATCTATAGATCCACTGTTATGCTTATTCTAACAGCATGATCTGCTCGTAAGTTTGATCTAAGAAGATTGCTAGACTCATTGTGGAGCATTCTAGTCACTGGGGAGACTCGATAGGATCCAGGAGAAAGATCTGCTGCATCGGAGAGCAAAATTGCATGTTACACTTTTGGAGGCTATAACTTGCTTATACAACATATGATTGAGGTGATCCTTTTTGTAAATCACTTAACTTTTGAAGCTTTAAGAAGTGGCACGACCCCTTAAGGGTACAGTTCCTTAAAGTGATCAAGGTCAAATTCCATTTTTGGACCTCAAAACAAACCAGACAATCCAAAAATTTTATTTTTGGGAAAGACTTTGACCAGGTATATCTCACAATGTAAGAAGAATTGAGTAAACTGGCTAGAGACAAAGTCGATGTAGAAATCAAAATCTATATCCTATAAAATTTTAGCTCTTCGTGATTTTTCCACTAGTCATATCTATTTTAGATAAGACGAAACCTATTCAACATTGCAAGAGAAATCTGACTTGAATTGTGCAAAGATAGACTTCACTAGTGTAAATAGAGGCTTTGTAACTCAATTTGACAAATCCTTAATGAAAGTAAAACTCTAGTCACCTTTCTTATCCTCTAAAATTTCTCAAGAGATTTGAGTTGAGGGAATTAGAAGAAATTCTTCCTTCTCCCCAATTGGATCAAAGTTAGTTGTTCATCACTTCATTTTATGAGGGTGAGCCTTAGAATGACAGAAAGGTTGCTCCATTATGACCCAAAGATTATAAGTTTAAAATACAAAAATGGCCTCTCTACATGCAGGGATAAGACTATACATATTTAATCCTTTCTAGACCCTATAATGGCAGAAGCCTCACGTATTAGGCCACATTTTTTTATTTTCATGGTTATATTTCTTCCTAATGCAAAAATAATAAACCATCAATTCACAGCCAAATTTAAGAAAATGTGTTTGATAGTTTCCACAATGCTAAATAAATTCCTTTATGTGACAGTGAAATCTCCTAACTGATGCAGATGCCAGCCAGCTAGACCAATAATCATGTTGAGAAAATCAGAAGGCATTAAACCAATAGAAGGTTGTTAACCTACAGAACAACATAAAACTTGGCTCACAGGCTTTCTGCAACCATGTAAATTGTCAACTTCTGTTTACTCATGTTTTTTCTTTTTAATTCAATTATCACAAAGATACAACATGAAGTTAAACTTTTTCATTCAAGTCTAAGGAATGCTTATCTGGCTTGGAAAACCATTCATATATGCAGAACCAAGATTCACCAGAAAGATTTGTCAATAATCATGTAAGAGATAAGATGCCTCTATAACTGGATTTCTGTTTAGTAGAACCTTCTGGTCAAGTTTTTGTTTATTATAATTAATTGCAATATACTAAAGAAAGTTGTGTGAAAATAAAAACTGCAAAATATCTTCTTTCATGAACAATTTAAAGGACTTATAGGAACAACATAATATTTTTCCCCTACTCAACTTATCACATCATTTGACCATTCCAGTACGTATAGATGCTAGCTACTGCTGAATGGGTTCCCTTCCCTTTATATATTTTTCGCTTAATAAAGTATATTGCAAAGTGTCCTTCCTTATCACTGATTCTACAAATCCAACCACTTGTTCAATTATCTAAGTTGTTGACTGAAATTACCTCTTAAAAACAAATGAGGACAATTATTTTCATATAAAAAATTAAATATCATGCTAGTATTTAAATTGATTTGGTATGCAATTATTTAGAATAACCTTTTTACAACTTTTCTCTCTTGAATTGGAAATAAGTTTGCATATCATATGTGAGATCTTACATTCTTGAAATAATAAGGATTCCCTTTAATTGTGTGTGGGTGTAGTTCTGTTCTGTTTGGAAAGGTGAATCTGCTCTGCAGTGGATTTTTCTAAAATCTTGTCATTGAGTATGTGTTTCCTGATCGTTTCTCCTTGTGTTTCATAAGATCTAAAGCGCTGAAATCTGTGCTAAATCAAAAGGATGCATTGCCATGGTTGCAGAAGAGATATTCAGAATTTGGAAATTAAAGAAACTGAATCTATGTTTTAACCTGTTTGATTTCTTTTGGATGACAGGAAGATAAAGCCTTGACCAAGTAAATATGTGATAAGAACAACTAAAAATATCAAGCCTAGCTCAGTCCATAATCTGAGTTCCCACTAGTAGTTCCCATGTCCTCCTAACCAGTCTTCAGGTTTGTTGCTCTTGCAAAAGATGTTTACAGATCAATGTAGTCACAAGCAAATTTGTATAATATTCTTTTTTATTATAAAGCAAATGTAGAGCCAAAATATGGCAATAAAAATAGCTAAACATTGAATTTGGACTTTTACAGTGCTAGTTTTCAAAATTATGAAATTGGAGAATTATTGAGTGAGAAAAACCTATGTTGGTATGTGTGTTAATTTGGTAGAAGCCAGCAATAAGTAACATAAACTGAACTTCTAGGAGTCAACCTCTACCATGGGATATGAGGAATACTACAACTCATAATACAGTCAGTTTCTTGATTATTAAATCATTAGAGCAAAAGCCCTGCTAACATAGTTGAAATCTCACAATGAGCATCAATTCAAAAGAGGAGAACACAAGTATTAAAGAGATAAGCAATCTTCAAAGAGACAACATGGCTGCAAACAACCTAAGCAAGATAAAGTTTTCATCTTAGGAAGGTTAAATTGTAATAAATATGTTAGGGGCAGGTTAAATAATATTTTTTATGGAACGATGCAATTGGTAGTGGTCAAGGCTCGTCATTCTAGAAATCAATACCATTTCAATATCGGACCAATATGGTTTGATATGGACTATATCGTGCCAAACTGATTGAGTACTAGTTAGGTAGACTAGGAAGCCTCAATCCATGAACATACCGAAACAGATTGGACCAGGCAGTTTGGCTCAAGGTGGTTCGATTCGGCTTGGTACAGGTGGTTCAGGGTGGTTCACCCTTTGTACCAAACCAAGAGGCCAAACTATCCTGATTCCATAGCAGTTTGGTTCAATTCACCCGAACTACCTAGTTCAGGATGGTTCAATTAACCTTGATAGTGATGAATGCCAAAGCTCATCAGAAGAGCTAATTTGGACATCACCTTATATGGCACTTTTGTCAATGCCTTTGGTATTTTTGAATTATCAAAACATAAAGTTCATATACAAAAGAAATTAATGACAGAACAAATAAGAATGATGCAGAATCTGCATTCAATTTTCTGTCAGGATTATAGCATAATATATAAAGGAATTGAACTGAAGTGAAAAGAATTTGAATATGCATTTCAAACATGAGATGCAGGCTTTTTATGAAACCAGCAACATTTAGAACATAAAGGAAAGGTCCACAACTTTTATCTGGCTGCTGTCATGGTCTCCATTGAGATAAATAGAGGTTATATCACCAAACCTTTCACTGAATACAAGAAATTTAGCCACTAACAATACCATTGGCTAAGGATCAAGAAAATAAAATCCACCTTTCTCAACAAGTAACAAAAAGTAAAAGGAAAAAAAAAAAAAAAACTAAATAGAAGCCACAAATCTCCACTTCTTACTTACTTGAACCAGTTGAATAAACTGACACCAACCATAATTGTGAGAAGCCCGATTCCTTTTAAGATTGTAAACTGATCGTGGAAATAAAACACAGCAACCTGAACAGAGGTTGTAAACATTAAAAATATATATTTAACTAAATTACATAATAATGTATCTTAAGTTCTTAACCACAATATAATCCGAAAGAAAAAAAAAGCAATATTCCCAAAATATATTATCAAGAATAAGGCAGCCTGATAAAGGGAATTAAGTGACAACAATTATGCAGATTAATGAAGCATTGCTAGACATGAAATTATCATAGACACATAGTTGGCCCAGCAAGCACTGCTAGATAAAATTCAGATAAACTGGGAATGGCCATATCTTGTAGTATGTGAACTTCATAGAACATTGAAAGTACCAGAAAAACAGATCCCTCTGGCACATCCTATGATGTCAAGAATGGAGATATGATTCAAATAAGACTAGTTTTAATGTGAATAGAACTAGTCATCTCAAAAAACTCAGATGTAAAGTGACAGCTCAATGACATGACCATTCATGTAATCAAGATTTTAAGTCTCAAAATCTCACCCGTACCTCTTTGATTAGTTAATTGTTTACAGATGAAATCATTAATAATAGGCTAATTGCATGATTTGTTTCTTAACCATTAGTTTTAGTTAAATATGTAAGTGATCTAGCAGACATCAAATGGTTTAATATGGTTTAAGAATGAAATAATTGATATGAAACCATTTACAAATACCATGAAAGAATGGTCTTTTGCATGAAAGTTTAAATTTTGCAAGGTACATCTATCTTGACTACTATTATGCACTTGAAAATCTTTTTCTTATGCATGTATATCACTTTTATTATCTTTTAAAAGGTGCAATGGACTGGGAGTGGCATATATTGACCCAACTTGAAAACTCAGCCTGACCCTTTTAGTTAGGGTTAGATGTGGGTCAAATTTTTTGACCCAAATTTTAAATGGGTTAGGTTCAGATCAAAGATTTGACCTGACTCAAGTTATGAGGCTAAAGTTATATTGGGATTGAAATAATTAGGTCCAAGGTCCAATTGGTCATGGTTATTTAAATCATTTTGGAATTAGCCAGTAAAAATTATAATGATTGGATTTGATAGATTAAGTTAGATCTATTAGGGATTGAATACTGCAAAAATAGATTAGGTTAGGGCCAAATGGATGGTGCAAAATAACCCATGGGTGGGTATGAGTTGGCAGTTCTTCAATCGATGTCAGATCAGGTTAGGTATCGGTTAGCGTTTTATTTATTATCATTATCCTTAACTCATTGGCAACACTATCATGGGCTGCTATAAATTACTTTCAAGTTATTCTCTGAATTCTTAATTGATTTCAAAAGATTCATTAAAGGAGAACAATTACATATTGCCGTGGGTGGGTTTTTCTTGCTCCTTTCTTTCTCATGGTGGTGATTGAAAATGAAACAAGGCAAATCACCTACCACTATAATTATTCACATGCTTCTCATGGTGGTGATTGAAAATGAAACAAGGCAAATCGCCGACCACTATAACTATTCACATGTCTAGCATCCATATCTGTATAGATCAGATGAGTAGCAAGTAAAAAAGAAAGAGAGAGGGAGATGTCAGAGTAAGATTAAAATTCTGTTTGGTTGCCAAAGAAAAGAAAAGAAAAGAAATAAAAGAAAAGGAAAGAAGAGTTCGCTCATGTTTGGCTGAACCAAAAAAAAAGAGGAAAATGTCAGGAGAGTCTCTAGTAAGCTAGTTAATTCATCTTTAGCCACTTGACTGTTTATTATTTCGTCTGAAACTAGCCGCTTTTCAGCGATGAAAAGTTTTAGGCTAGGTAGAGAAAAATTTGCCCATTATTTTCTCTTTTTTTAGTCCCTATATCTTATTTTTAGTACCAATCATGGAAAAGGTATTCTTATCTCGTCAACATTCTTTTCTTTTACTTTCTTGGCAGCCAAACAAAGCTTAAAAAAACATCACACCAATTGTACCAACATCTTAAGACAACTTGGTTTACTTGAACAATTATAAGCAGGATTCGCATTGTTGCTTCATACCACGATAGTGACAGCTTCCTTTACAACACCAGCTATCGTTACAGTTACTGCACTTGTTGCTGAAATGAGAATATATTCAATTAAAACCTGCAATAAGAAGAGTGTTATGATTGCTTGTTTGAGTGCATGACAATGCTACAAGGATAGTAATAAACATCTAACATTTGTTGAGAACCTCAACAAAAATAATGGTGGATATAATCGATATTTTAGGATAATGGATATATCATGGAAGCAAATATGCAACTCTCACCATAAAAAAGGCCAAAGCTCCTCCAACAAGCATTAAAAGGCAACTCCGAATTATGTGCCATGGACTATCAAAATAAACATTTGTCTGAAAATCATGCCAGGGATCCATTACAAGGGAGAGGATTAAAGTTGCTACTGCCATGATAGGAGTAACATAACTCATCAAAATAATTGGATTCTTTAGACCTGCATGACACAAAAATACATTAATATGATCTTAAGGATCTTATATGTTAAAAACGAAAACCCTGTTGAAGTTTCAATTTAATGGACAAATTCCTTTATCAAACTTGGCCCTTAGGTCCAAACAAAAGAATTATTTGACTTCACAGACACCACAATCTGATAGGCAAATGTTACAGGAATTCTGTGGAAGCAATTCATGGCAGTTGAGCAGGCAGCTATGTGCCTGCGCAACTTATAGGACTTCAATAATTTTATTACAGTTTTTGTGAGGAAATTAAAAAGAGGCAGGATAGGTTGCTTACCATAAGCCTCTTTCTTCATACCAAGTTCAAAAGCCATATACAGAAGTTTAAAAAAAAAAAAAAAAAGCATTAATGTTAGAACAGTGGAGAAAAGTAAACAAAGATTTCACTATCAAAGCACAATGAAAATTTAGAAATTTCAATCATGTTTTCCATTACGGAAAATTTTATGATGAAAAAAAAAAATTTAATAGCCTCACCTGCAAAAGAAGCTGAGTCATGCACCAGCGGAAGCCCGACATAACAGCAGCAAGCATGACAAAAGCAAATCCCCAAAACTCAAATTCCGTTTCCTTAGCAACTGACAGAATTTGTATTAGTCTATAATATTGGATAAGAGCAGCTGCTATTAGAGATATTAAGCTTGACATCACATCATTTACCTGCAGTAGTGCAGTGAAACTGAATCAGCAACAGACAATTCCAGGTAGCAACGTTACTAGAATTGAAGTGAAGAAAAAAGAGAACAAGCATAGCAACAGTTATCAAAGAATTTTATTAAACTGAATAGAAAAAGGACTCAGATGCTGAACATCAAAAATTTGTAGAAGGAATATTATTGATCAGAATACGCTAGAACTACAAGAAAATAATCATGCAAAATGGAACCATATAGTTTGGTATTTACCCAGATTAATCCCATCCTTTGTTTTAATTACTTTATTTTAATTTACAAAGATGTTCGAAATCAGATTATGGCATCCCATCCTTTGTTTCAGATAATTACTAATGGTACACATGGTCAAAACTCATCAGCCGGCTCAGGATAAGATAAACAATTAGGCTTCTGCTATAGATATCTTATTGATTGATTTCTTTAGCATTTGGTTAGATTATGTTTCAATTCAGGGGTTGATGTCAAGATGTCATAACAACCCCTTTGATTTTGAAGGTTCATGCTTTAGCACATATATAAAACCAAACCTTCTTGTAAGGGCAAACACCTGTAAGATGGGTTGGGGGAAAACCTTCTGCAAATTTCTATTCAACATTTTTCTGAATATTATATATAATTACAACTCTTCTAAGAAGTCTTTGTCAAGAATGATATATTGGAATAGATTGCGAGTCCAAAAGTCAACTTTTCTTTGACAATTCCTCAGCTTTCTTGTACACCAAAATGATTTTTTAAAAAAACTCTAAAGTTATCCAATTTCCATGCCTACAGATGGAGGATATTGATGATCTATTTTTTTCATCAACATATGTTTAGGTATGTGGTGGTAAATATACTATAGAGGCAGAATTCCTGGCATCTAAACAATCTTATATTTCCATCTGGAACTATAAGCAAGAACAGGGTGAAAGGCCAAACTAAGACCCTTCAAGGAAAGGAGAGAAAATTGAGGATCGATATAGCAACATTAATGTGGCAAGCTTCTTCTATTGTGGATTTATATCTTAAAGCAGATGGGATGTGGTTGGAATTTAGAGTCCTCTTTCTAGTTGTCTTTGGATTTTAGTGATAATTTTCAATGCTTGAAATAAAGTAGTATTAAGAATGACTTGGATTATGACTTAAGAAGTTTCCATCCATCTTTGAGGGAAATAAGTTGAGAATTTATGATATCACTTCCTAGGTCAAGTCAATTTCTTGGTAAATTTTTTAAATAGAACAGTTCCAAGAAGAATGAGAGTTCGTTTGGATTGGCCTCTTAGAGATGGGGGATTTAGAAAACCCTTGATGACCTGAAGTTTACACATGACAAGGTGAAGGGACTGAGCTCCACAAAGGTATGTAATGGAATATGAGATGTTAAGTAGCTGTTAGGTTCAGGTTGGGAGGTTTGATATTTAATGCAGAAATTGGCTTAACTTTGTTAGGCCCACCAACAGGATCTTGCCATGGGGAACGTGTGTTTTATGTAGAACTTAGTTGTCTACAAAACGATGGTAATATAATATTCTTGTTATTAAATCAGGCTAGAAGCACTTAGATGTTGGTGAGCATGAAGGAGGTCTTGAAACAATGGTTTCAAGCATTGATCATGCTAGTTTGTGCTAGGAATGCTAACAAGTTGGAGGCTTTGATATTTAATGCAGAATTTGGTTAAATTTTAGTAGGCCAAGCAACAAGAACTTGTTATGGGGTTCTTGATTTTATGTTAGAACTTAGTTGCCTAAAATACAATGGTAATATAATATTTTTTATTGAATCAGGATGGAATCACTCAAATGTTGGCGAGTGTCGAGGGGGTCTTAAAACAATGGTTTCAGGCATTGGACATGCTATTCTGTGCCAGGCACATACCATGCCAAGGTAATATTGGAATATGCCAGGCTAATATTGGAACATGACACAGATCAGCACGACACTTATTTTATCCTTTTCTTAAAATATTTTTAATTAATTAAACAGGATTCCCCTTTCCTTTTATTATATATATATATATATATATATATATATATATAACATGTATTTAGGACACCACTTGCACATAGGCAAGCTTGGCATGGCATTGTACTGCCACAGCCAACAGCACTATAATTATGGCATCTTTCTACACATCTTACTGACAAATAATGAACAGCTAATAACAGACACATTTGCAACTTCATAAATTCTGGTATTGCATGGACAACTGCCAGAACCCAACTTCATACACTAGACATTGCATGGATTCTTCAATCATCCTATCATATTAATTTTTTTATGAGTATCAATATTTTTTAAGAAAGCTTCCTAAACATCCTCTCCAGTCATGCTTCAAAGCTACAATGCACAAGGCTGGCTTGAGACTTATAGGCAGGTGGGTGTGTATAACCCACCTGCATACCTAATTGGATGCTTTATTTGCATTACTTTCCTTTTTGCCTCTAAATTAATGGCATAAATAATGAGATCTCAATGGTAAAACCAGTGGAGAATGTCAGCAGGCTGACCAATCACTAAGTGCTCATGTACATAAAGAATCAATATGCTTAATATGAAAACATAGAAAAAAGAATGAATTGATCAGAATCTGGATCTCGATATGGACAAACTTTATAATCATAAATACTTTCAGATACGTCAATTCTTCTCAACTCTCTATATTAGCAAAAAGATTTTTATAAAGTTATTCTTGATACACATATCACATATTGCAATACTCAGTTGCAATTAATAAATCACCTGTTAATAGAACTCCAAAGGAAATGATGAATATAATGCCTAGAAGCCTGATACTGGGACTTTCCAACCTTACAAAGTGAAAGGAAATTAATTAGTGGCATCAAACATGAATACTGAAAAAAAAATGGAAGAATAAATGAAAGAAAACATGAATAATACCATGAACCTTGCATCTAAAGAATTGTTATCGGGTTCGATATCAGCTAAGGATTTTATCAAGTAGAAAAAAAAATTATGTTGACTTACATTAAAATAACAAATATTATAAAAAAAAGGGCATCTTAGTGCACACGGCTCCCACCGCTACAAGTTCTAGGGAGGGTCAAATATAAGTAGCCTTCCCCCAATGCGTGAAGTGGCTGCTTCCATGTTTAAAACCACACCCGAGTCATAATAGAGCAACCTTATCATTGTGCCAAGACCCACCTTCTATGATATAACAAATATTGCAGCAACAAAAAAAAATGTATTGAACAAAAGTAATCAGGAGGGAGGCCATTGTATAAGGTCAAAGTTGATGAGACAAACCATGAACAGTTATATATTTCAAGAACAACAGAACAGAATTAAAAAGGAAGAAAAAGGACAGCACTAAGCATGCTATATATGTTTTGGGACCTCTTTACTAACTACAGACAGTGAATACTACAGCCAGTGAATAGTCTCATTGCCATTGATGAAGCTAACAAAGCAAAATTTAAGACATCGGAAGAGTTAAAGTTTGCTGATCTTTCAAATATTGAAGTGACACTTAACCTCCATAAAAAGCCTTCCTATGCAGTTTGGAATAAGCCTCTATCTATTCATGTCGAAATTTCACTTCACAAGGAATATTTCCAAAACAAAGAGTGGATGAAAAAAAATAATTAGAGAACAAGTTTTATGCAATCTCTTAGTTGCAGTGGCATGCCTAAAAAGCAATTGGTGCAAAGATATAGACATTCTTAAGAAAGTTCTTGCATGCATAAAATCCAGAACAGACTCCAACACTTGTAAGAAAATTGAGGAATTTGGAAAAATCAAATCATGAAAATGGCAAAATTTACATCACTGGAGTAAAACAGAGAAGGGAAACAATGATCAAGGCATCTAAATTGACCACCTTTTGCTTTTCTATGCGCACCACTTTGACACTTGTCGCCAACTCTCATCATGAGGTGTACACAGGTCACTTGGTTTTTCATTACCTAAGAAAACGATGAGCAAGACCTTCCTTAACTTTACATGAGTTCCATGTGACATACAGACAAGCCCACACATGAAATGTGGAAGTTGAAGCTTATGCCACATGTCAATGAAGAAAAACTACATGTTCTTGTATGTTTAAAACTCTTGTACTCCTCATTGACACCCACATCCATATCAAATCAATTGCTTTAATCTAGAAATCAGGGTTTTAGGTCCTGCAGGACATCCCGTGGGATTCCGGAACAAGTTGCGATCCCAAATATTAGGATGTGACTGTTCCACTATCATCCCAGCATCCCGATCGGGATGTCTTAAGTATCCTAAGCATCAAGATGGGAGTTTTAGATGGCAATGCATCCCACTCCATTAGAAAATCGGGACGGCCAACCTTCACATTTAGAGGCCAATCTAATGCAATTGAAGGTAAGAGAATACACTGGAACTTCAGTGTACTATTGTCTCTTGATGATCTAGTATTGAATCATATGAAATGGGTGGTTGATGATAATGACGTAGGCAATTGGGATATTTGAGTTGGTTCCTATAAAATGATGCTCAAACTCAATCATTGTTCAGTTTAGCTATCTATTGTTTAGCTTATGCTACATATTCATATTCTGCAATTGTGAATATTAGTAGTAAAGTACTATGATATAATTCAAATGCATTTCACTTTTTCTATATTCAAGCTGTTTGAACCCAAAAAACATACAAAATTCTTATTTTCCAATTTAAAGCCAAACTGAACATTAAACAACAGGATATAGGTGTCGAGGAGCAAAATTTTTTGACCTTTTCATAGAGTTCTCTCTTGACTATATCGCTATAATATATGTGAACCTACAAAAATGTGTGTGAGTTTTTATACCTACAATCTTTTAGAATTAAACTCAAGCAATCCAAACATATTTGTTCTTTTTCCTTGATTAGTATTGCTGGTCTCTTTTTTGAGTAAAAGATAGGACAACGGGCCAGCTGGCTTAGACGAATGCACGAGCATGCCACCAGTTTCTTACTAAAGATGGTAGATGCAGTGCAGGCCCTGCTGCCTTGAAATTTCAAAGACTTTCACTACCAAGATGCTGTCCACTCGAGGAATAAGGCAACAGGAAAAAGCTAAACTACCAAGGAACTACCATAAACTATGATTAAAAAAAGATAAAAAGAAAAGATTCACTACTTGTTGGTGTCAAAAAGATCCCTCTAACCATTCTAATTTTTTGATTTTAAGCATATTCAGCTGAGGCAAATGCCTTAACCCTAGATCACCGCTTGTCTCTGTTTGTTCATGACATGTTAAGCACCACTTTTGTGATGGTTACTCCTTTTGGCACATACTAAGCACCATCTCACTCGTAAACAAGTCCTAGTAACCATCTAACTACCCGCTCCAGATATAATACTACTCTAAGCTGATGACTCTTACCTTTGCTCCAACACTATTCTAGGCTGATACCACTCACCATTAGTTTGTAGCCAAGGATTACTCTACATTTTGGTACGGTCCGCACTTAGCTTGTGCCAATTTTTGGTTTCCTTTTGGCATATTCTCAACATCAACTTATCTTGGGTGTTTGGCTTGTGCACAATTTGCCACCCAGCACATGGATGCCTGGTCTGCACTTCAACCCTTCCATCAATTAGTCTGCCTTGACCAAAGTCGAAAGAGGCACCATCCAAAGATGTCATTATTCAGCCTGGTCATAATGTGTCATCACAAGGTTTGTATTGGATACACCCCACAGCTCCTACTCTCCAGTCTGGACCATGGCAGAAACAAGCATAGAGTGTTAGTTTGTGTTTTCATTTAACATTAGGCTTGTAATTTGCTTCTCAAAAATGAATGTTAAATTTCTTCTACAAAACCTCATGTTCTTTCCTCCTCATCTAAAATGTTTCTTACATGCTCCCCAATTACATGAGCTGAAATTTTGCAAACAACAAAGTTGTTCTTTACTACCCACCAACTGGACTTCTAGATCCTATGGCATGGTCATCGCATACCCAACCTTGAGTTAAATTTTGGCACCAATTCAAACAACAATTCGGGAAAGTTGCAAGCAAGTCATATAAACTTTAAAAGACCAAACTCTGACCCACAATCTCATCCCATGTAAATGGAAGTAAACATCTTAACAAGTAAGCTTGATGAAGTACACCATCATTGTGTCATCCCTTTCACCATCTATTCCTGATAAGCTATTCTTTTCAAGAGATTTATCCCCTAACAAAAATTATTTCAGGTCCAAATTTTCCTTATTTTTCTCCTATTAAAGCTATCTACCCATAGTGAAATATCAAGCTCCATTGTAGCATAAATGAATGAAGGTTGGTTTGGAAGTAGAACATGTCAAACTCTCTCACAGCATGGGACCCTCCCCTATTTGGCAACACCCTTGCCTTTATCTATCATCATTGGACATATGCCAAACAAAAGTTTTTTTAATGTATGAACATCTTTCTCTATTTTTATCACAGAAAAAGAGTTTCTCAATGTACTTTCCCTTGCTACAATATTTGCACCCTCCAACAATCAAACCCCTTTGCTTAAGCCTGTGCCAATTTGAGGTCAAAGATGATTCAGCACTGTACCAAAATTTCACCACAAATCTCACAACTTTCCTGATCACATCTTGCATGGTTGTCTTCAATTTTAGCCATTCCAGGTCAACAACTACTTTTCTTCCACTTGGTTCTAAAGCATGGCATGCCTTTAATCTAATATATCTTTCATCAGTTACCACAGCAATCACAATGCAATAAAACCAAAGCTATAATGAACTGTTTATTTGGATAGAAATAATTACATTCTTAGAGACCAGTTTATCTAGTGAAAGATAATCTTTTCATAAATTGTAGTGGATAACAGAGGTTCCATTCCACTTACTGAGAGAAAAGCTATTAGCGTTTCAGCTTAAGGCCTTGCATTAAAATTTACAATATTATTCATTCATCAATGATGATGAATAAAATATATCTACACCCCTTTTCCAAATAAGATTGAACTTTGAATAATGCTAGTGGAAGAATCGCACTGTTGAACTACAACAAATGGATATAATTAAATCCAATCAAGCTTTTGGTGTTCATGAACACAAAAGAAACTGTGTCAAAGTTTTGTCTTGAGAGACTTAATGAAACCATGTACTTAATAGAAAATAAAGGAATTTGTTGCAATTACTCAATCTAAGATGAGCCAAGTACACCAAAACTCACCTAAATGCAAAAGCAAATAGAAGGAGGAAAATTGGAGAGGCAGATTTGCACTGCATAAGATGGTCAATGGCAAAACATCAATAACAAATTAGAAATACATAAGCCTTATTAGTAAAACAGGTGGGTAAAAAAATGCAGAAAGGTAACTTTTCTTATAAATGAGCAAAAACAAACCATCGTAGCAAATGTAACGGATATGAAAACAAGAGAAGCATTGCTCAGGTTTATATCCAACGCAGTTCCAAGAGCTGTTGGCACAACTGCAAAAGGTAAAGTCCATCTGTATCATTAGCATTAGAAAATTGAGAACAAAATGTGCCTTCTTGGATCCACAAGGCCAAATGGAAAGATACTTTAGAAAAATTAATTGTCAGCACAAGCTTCTTGGACCATCAAACTTAAGCTGACTTTTTAGAAATTGACATAAGGAATTTATGTTTACAACACATGCCAAAATAGATATGGTAAGTGACACAGTGTTGAAGTAGTTAACTTTTGCAGTCAGTGCCCATCCTTTTGTAGCATGCAAAATGTGTTTATTTAACATTATATACAGATAATATCTGCATGATCAGTAAGTGAAATAGCGCATCATTAAGAGATGTGAAGGGATATTGGAGACTGGAACAGCATCAAAAAAAAAAAAAGGAAAAAGTAAGGAAAGAAAGAAAATCAAAAGAAAGTGTAATTAGAAGTACTAAGTTCTGTGCATATGACAGCAAAAAACGAAAAGGAAAGAAGAATGCAATGGAACGCATGCTAGGAGAAAGATTCTTCGTTCACAAACCAGCTGAAATTCTCACTATTTTACAACAATCCACGCACATAATATGCACATGCCACAAGGACTTTCAAGGTAGACACATGGTGAAACTGGAACTGGGTTAGAAATAGCTGCATCAAACAGATTTAACTAACAAGAAGCCAGGCAAGAGGTCACTGTTCACTGAAGATCCAAGAAGGCACTTACGAGTAGAACTACTCAGACTTGCATCAAGAGGTCAGAGGTTGGAGAATGGACTGATGATGTAATGCAACAAGAACATGAAAATTGACTATAACAGATATGTCAGTTATTTGGTGCAAACTTTTATGGTTATGGTTGCATTTCTGTTGTTGGACAATGTAGGAATTACTGACCCAATACTCATCTACGATTGCTAAAAAGAAGCAAAAGACAAACAGATTTAATGGACATAATATATTTCTTTGGTTTCTCTAAACAAAACTTAGAAGCTGTAACTAACATTTTAAATTCCATGTATGGATATCAATATCCTAAATGCTTACGGCATGAAAATCTATAAAGTCAGTCCCCTGATTTTATAAAAATTCATATAATGAAGTTGTTAAGCAATGAGAAACATTCTTTGATGAGAAAGCTGCATTAACAAAAGATAGCACTAGAATGCCCATGGCTCACTAAAATGGATAGCTTTCACTAAATTTCAGTCTTAATATTGTCAACCAAAAAAAAAAACAATAATATAGATATGTCTTAAAGTAGAAGATCCTGGTGGAGCCATATATTTCTAAGATCAAGGACAGGATATTTGCTAGCTGCTAAACATATAATTGGTCCAAAGAGCAAATCTCACATCCCAACCATTCACTAAAACAATGCCATTCCCAATCTCTTCAGAATTAAGGCCTACATGTGAATATGGCACTTCAAACCTAACAAATGTAGAAGCAAACCTAACAAATGTAGAAGCTTACAAGGCTTACCTCTTCCTTTCACCTCAAGCTACATTCATTGGCAAACCAATGAGTAGGGAAATGTATTGATGTGTAAAATGTGAAAATGTCTTAATAAGATGGGGATAAGTAAAGAAGCACAGGCTCTCTAGCAAAAAGTTTAAAATATACACAAATAGAATTTTCAATTTGTAAGAGCATCTGTGCTACGGTACATAGATAACAAGCTTGACCTGTCTATTGCAAACAATTGGGAACTTATATGTTGCCATCAGGACCTAAATGAATAATTCCTGGTGGTATCTTTCTTTAATATCTCTGCTCCAAGGGAAATTTAACATATGCATGTGACATTCTTATATGTAAAGCAACCTAGACATCAGTAATACAAAGCATTGATAAGTTAATTATTTGTATTATAGAATAATGCAACAGCATGTGGCATATGATTGACCATATTAGAGTCTCTAGTCTATATTTTATGGAAGACTGACTTCATGTATCCTCGAGTTTGTATTCACATCCTCATTTATGCATCATGGTAATATCAACGTAGACTTCTGGGTGTCATCATTCATGTATGCAAAAGGCTCTCTCTATGTATGTAAGTAACATGATTCCTCCCTTTCTGCTTCCTATGCTACCTTTCTATATTTTCAAGGTATTGGTATTGGGGATCTGACGCTAAAGTCCTAGAACATAAAGAAAGATGAACAGAAAAGAATGTGAACCAAAACAAAACAATGTTGAAGTCCATAGTGCTCATTTTTCAATTGGTTCTTCCAGCATTCATTTTCTATGGCCACAATGCCCCTTTCAAGTATTTCTTCTTCGCTGCATCTGCATCCTTTTCTGACTGCAGTATCCACTGTTATAAATCTACCCTTCTATGGAAATTTTCACCATGAAAACATATTAAGTTACGTATTTTGATGTTTTCACTTCTACTGTTATGGCAAAAATTAGCATCTTGAGTTTCAAAATCTGAATTCTTTACATTTGTAAGGACGACCATCTAGCTTAAGGTCTAAAATTATGATTCCATGCTTTCATACTCTACTAAGATCTTCTTTCAGTTTGAAGTTACTTGTGTTTTGGAACCATCTTTGGCATGCAAGAGAATATACCATTATTTACAAGAAGATTGAGTGAACAACAACCTGTACATTGAAGCTAAATGCTGCCTTAGAAATGGTTCTTTCCAAGGATTTTTTAGGCTTTGACAAGGGATTGTAACAAGGAGACCTAACCCTCGTCTACTGTTCACCATGTCATGGAGGTTTTCACTTTTTACTAAACCGTTCAGGTCATTCATAAAGCTGTGTTGGTGGTGTTCCTAAGTGTTCATGAAAATAAAACATTTACTTGTTGTTTGCAATGTTGATGAACACGCGAATACTTAGTGAAATATTATGCTTTTGTCAAAAAGAGTAGACTTCTGGACATTATTATTATTATTATAGGTACCATTGAAATATAAAACATTGCACAGAGAAATTCATACGAAAGTATAAAATTCAAATTACTAATGATTATGCATTGTATCCATGTTTTTCCAGACCAATTAAGAAATAACTAAGTAGCGAGGCCACTCCATACCTTTGATGAAGTAATCCTTCCATGTCATTGGTAAGTTGCTAACGGAGCCACGAGACTGGAAGCATGTTATAATCTTTGACAAAACAGCTTGTAACGCGAAGTGGAAGGTATTCATCAACAACGGAGCTGGAAATTTTCCTAATTTATCCCCTAAAAGATTCTTATTATATCTGGATCACGGAAGACAGAGAAAAAAATTATCCGTAAAAGCAAAAGAACATAACAGAGATAGAACAAAGACAACTAGAGAGAAAAAGGCACTCACAGGGTCAAAGAAGTGCTGAAGGTATACCAAACCAGAATATAAAACAACGTCTTGAGCACCATAACAGCAGAAAGAGAGCTCAGGGCAGACTGTTCCAACAATTCCAGCTTTGTCATCGACTGACTGGCGCGCAAGCCGTTCTCCACGTCAAAAGAAGTGAACTTTTTCCCGTTCACATGCCCCTGGCTCCTCTGGCGGAAGTAGCTCGATCCCTGCCTCTCCGACTCCGGTGTCCCTCTCGGCGTTCCTCTTCTTGAAGCAACGGCAGCTCGAAATTTTCGGATCCTTCCGTCGAGCTGTTGTTAAGAGATCCCTCATGCGACCGGCTCAACCGCCCGATCCCGTCCTCGCCGCACCAGTTGGAGAACGACGGATCCTTATGGATCGGAGACTTGGGCTTGTCGGCCGGGGCCTCATCAGGCTTCCTCTCCGCTGCTGCTTCCCCGTTCTCCGCCTCGAGGTCGCCCTCTCCCATCTTTTCTTCCTCCTGTTCTTGATCTCAGATCATACCTTCTCGGATTGGATTCCGGTGGAATCAATTCGATGATGGACCCGTGAACCGATTCAAGAAAGTTCTTGATCTCGATCGATTGCAACAAGATCCAAGAAATCGATCAGCTCGTGCGATCTTTATCTCCGGTCGGATCCAACGATCAGAGGAGAGGAAGATTGGAACGGAGGAGGGAACGAAGGCGGGGAGGGAATCAGCGAGGTATCAAGAGAAGGGGGGCTTGGCGCGACGTCGTTGTTTTAGTTTCTGAGTCGCCGTCGCGGGCAACGGAAGAAAAGGAGGAGGAAGAGATCTGCCGGGCGTTCAAACGCGGAGTGAGTATATGACCTTCTCGGGCCCAAAATTTTCTTGGATTGCCCTCGTCTCAGGCTGTTATATAAATATAAATATTAAAGAAAAGTCATGTCGACTGTCCAGCGCTTTCTTTGGTAATTATTCAGTGGTGGTTGCTAGGTTTAGGCTTCCAATATATGTTTTTTATTTTGTCGTGTTTGTTCGTGGGGAAAGCCATGTGGTAGCCGTTGGAGAGGTGGGTATTTGGTACGGTATTTATTATAATTCTGATCGGGTGTCGCAAGAAACGTTTGAGATTTTTTAATAGAAATGCTTACGTTGGCTTTTTGAGAAAAGATGCGGCATGGTTTTTCCGTCACCTTTCCAACGTTTGAGGGCCGTCGGCTGCGGTCAGATGCGTTTATTGCGCGGTGCGAAGGCACATTTTTCTCCGCAAAATGGAACGAACTCAGCACATGCGTTGACTCTTGCAAATATTATTTAGAGATGTTATAATATTTGTTATCATGCATGCCATGCCTTGTGTGTCCAATATTTTTCTTTTTCTGAAATTAGTGTAGGCCAATCTTTCGTGTCAAACTTAAAGGCTGAAATGCTAGTAGGTGTGATACCCAAAAAAAAAAAAAAATCATGAATTGAATTAGTTCCAGAAGATTTTTGAAAAGAAATATTGTTCTTTGCTTTCAGTGAAGCTGAAGCGTCGGTTTAATTGCCATGCAAATTGTTTCTTCCAACACAATAGGATTCAATTTACATGATACTTATGCATCAATGGATAGCCAAGAGATATCCCTAGGGATAAAGGGGATCCATGAATAATATTCTAATTTAAATGTTAGTGAAATATGATAAATTTGAGAAGTATTTGAGTTATCTATGTCTTTGTTGTTCTATGTGAGATATCGGATTAACATCATGAGTTAGCTATTAAAGTTATGCTCGCTCCAAAAGAATAAATCCAATGAAATGTCTTTGATTAAAACGCAATATTTAATCATTCAGATTATTCTCTCTCTTTTTTTTTTGGAAAGAGATTTATGATGGATGAAAGCTTAACATTGATCTCAAGTATTTGTATTAACTCAGTGATTTTAATATCATGTTTCTTTATTTTATAGTAAAATCCCAACCATCAAACTCCTTTTTCTCGATCCGAATACATGACTCGTAATCATCTCTCAAAAGCTAGCTGGTCCACAAAAATAGTAGCGCTTTTCATGTTTTTATAGTCGGCAATCTATAATCCATTTATGTTATATAGTTAAAAGAGAAAGTTGCATTCCTTTTGGATTTGTCTGTTGATTTTTATGATCATAATATTTTTACTACAAAAATCATGCAATAAATAAGTCAAACATATCTCTGTTTAATTATGCATATCTAATAAATATAGTCTCACCTTTCTTTTCCAATTAGATTCAACCCATATAAAGATAACTAAAAATCTTAAATAAATTAGGTTTTTTAATTGAAATAATAAAAATAATAAAATAATTAAAATCTTAAATAATATAGACTCTAGCCCATCCTTCTCTCGCAACTTTTCTTCCTTGTGCAAGTCTTTCTTTTCTCTTCATCACCATTCCCTTCTCACTCATGCCTCTCTCTAATCATCATTGTTCTTGATCTGTCTCTCTCCTCTCTCTTGTCTTCTTATAATTTATAGCTTTTTTTTATAACATGATATAATAATTTGTGATTGGTGGGCAACCATCCTTTAAGAAGATTGGTTTCTTTTGAAATGGTGTATAGCATGGAGTTTTTATTAGAGATTTGTAACGATCTAAATGACCTAAAACACTGTTGCAAAAGCAACTTCAAAAATCAACACACTACGAATTTCTAAAGAGATTATGGAGAATGGTTATTAATGAAGGCTTACAGGATTGAAAGTAGAGAAAGATTAATTATATCTTACCCCAAGCTTTTGTAACTAATATCATCACTCTTTATGAATGCAAAACGAAGGCATTGAAGTTTGAGATTATAGTTTAATATAAAGCAAACATTCATCTTATAAAGGAAGAATGCCTATCTTATGATAAAATTGCTGTAAAGAGTAAGGATTATGTTGGACAGTTTCATAGAAGCATAAAAATAGAAACCTCAAATACAAGATTTATTTTGAAAGATCATATACTTTATACCTATTTTATTAAAAATATTATTTTAAATTAATAATTTAAATTTAGAATTGAAGAGAGTGTTTTTAGTATTTCTTATACATAGTTAATTACTAAAAATAGTTATTTCTTAGTGTGAATGGAAGAAGAGTTTTTACTTAATTGTTAAAGAACCAAAAAGGACGAGATATTTTTTTTTCAACAACTTTTATTTTATTTTATATTAATTAAGCATTTAACATATTCTACTGGCCCTCTTTGTACCTCCTCCCATCTTTCCTCTCCCTTAACCTCTCTATATCTCCTATCCCTTAACTTCCTCTTCTCCTAATTCCATTATATTTTATCTTGTTATATTTTCTTACATTTTTTATTTCTAAAATATTGCTTGTATTTTTTGTTCATTATACTTTTTAGTAGAGATTTTTTATGCTTCAAGTTTAGTAATTTATTTATATTATTCTTTTATTCCACTTTTAGCTTTCCTTTTCCCTGCATTTTCTTTTATATTTATTTATATGCTTTCTTTTATCCACATTATTACACCATTATATGTTTCCTTTTTGATTACTTTTTCTATGTATTATCATTCTTTATTTTTTATATTTTTATTTAATATTATTGTATAATTAATCCGTTATTTCAAATTATCATGTTCTTTATAGGTATATAATTTTATTTTTTTTGATTATCATGTCAATTAATTATTATTTTAAATTTACAATCTTCTATTTCTATGCAACACATTTCTTTTTGACTTTTAATTCATATACATTATTTCCATTTTTTTAATCCTTTGCTTAGCCTTATTTGTATGTTGTTCCTCTCTCTTTTTTCTTGCATATTGATTTTTTTAAGGAATTTTTTGATTTTATAATGATTTTACAATTTTTATTTTATTTCTATAATTTAGTTTCTTTAATACTTTTATGCCATTTTCTATATTTTACAAGTTATCAATCTAATATATTATTTATTTCATTATTTTGTATATTATTAGTTTTTAGATAAAATATTTAATTCTTAAGCTTTCGCTCAAAATTTATTTTGTTCCTTAACTTTAAGTTGCCATAGTTTAGTTCCTAATATTTTAAAAACATACACTCCTGGCATTTCATTAAATGGAGTTTATTAAAATTAATAGGATAGCTAGCGTATTACCTTATCAATCAATTTATGTGTTTATTTTGAAGTACTAATTTTATGTAATAGGTCATGAGAAATGAAACATTTTTTAAATTCAAGCAATTAAATCATAATAACAGAAAATTTGAGAATGAATATGTTTTAGCATGGCTTTTATTTTTTATCTCCATTTTAATATTTATTTTGATTTTGATTTCTAATATATATTTTTATCATTCATACATTTATTTAATTGCATTATTTTTTCAAATGCGCATCGAAGGTACCTATTTGCTAGTACTTCTTTTAATTAAAGAAATTTCGGATAAACAGTGCTCAATGAACAGGCATTACCCGTGTTCAATGAACATCAATCCAAACGCATCATTCCAAATCTCA
Source organism: Calamus simplicifolius (assembly GCA_900491605.1). Classification (NCBI taxonomy): domain Eukaryota; kingdom Viridiplantae; phylum Streptophyta; class Magnoliopsida; order Arecales; family Arecaceae; genus Calamus; species Calamus simplicifolius. The sequence goes on along the minus strand of UESW01004001.1, from coordinate 692,622 downwards.
GGAATAATTTAAAAAAATAATTTAAAAAAAAAATAATTATTTATAATTTAAATATCAATTTTGTCCTAAATAAAGTAGAGTGAGGAAGCAGAATAATGTTGCCCCCTATAGTTGGGAAAAGACTTAGATGAGTTTAGTTGAGTTGAGTTGGTTCCACTTGTTTGTTCTTCAATAAAATAAAATTTATTAACTCACAATAATTTTTTTTAAAAAATAATATATCTTTTTATTTTTTACTATTTTTTTCATTTCTAAGATTTATTTAATTTTTGAAGAAATATATAATGTAATTTTCTTTTTTTTTTATATATCCGACAAGATAATTAATATTAATTTTTTATTTTTAAAATAAAACAAAAAAAACTCCTTCTTTTTTTCTATCTTTTATTTATTTTTCCTTTTACTCTTCCTTTTTTTTTTATCCCAACAAAGTCGTCTAATCCAGCTTGCCCGGATTAGCCTGCACACGTGCAACACGGTGACACACCTACGGTAAACCTCACCCTGAGACCACGGTAATCAACTCGAATCGTGATGCAAACCATCGAAACGCTTTACAGTTGAGCACCGATCGAACGGCTTCGATCCCTCCCATCCTTTCCCACCGAACAATTACTTCGACCACCGCTTAACTGTGAAACCCCTCTCGCTTGGTTCCCTTCTCCGTCTCCCGCGCGTGCGAGGCCTTGCCCTTCCATAAAATCCAAACCCGCTAGGGCTGCAGCCAAGAAAGGGCGGGAAACGGAGTCCTCGTGGCGCGAACCTTCTTTTTCCTCCATCGCGGTCGCCTCTCATCTCTGATCGCCGGCATCTAGGGCTGCGATCCGGGCTTTCTTGCCCGAATCCATGGCGGAAGGCGGAGCCCTAGATATCCTCCCCCAGATCCAGGCTCTCGTCTGCGATAAACTCCAAGTGGTAAATACATCCAACACTCCGCATTCCTATACACATTTATTCTGGTTATTCGGTCTATTCGAATCCCCTTCTTCTATTCTTATTTTTTGGGGCTCCTCGTTTTTTTTTTAATCTAGGGCTAGTTTTGTACCGATTCTAGGATTTTTAATACTTTGGTTAGAATGAAAACTTAGGGATCGTTCGATATTGCCTTCGTTTTCTGTTTTGTTTCCAAAGATGCAAGAGGAAAAATGAACTGGTTCCAAAGATGCAAGAGGAAAAATGAACTGGTTCCAAAAATGCAAGAGGAAAATGAACTGGATCAAAAAACAAGTACGATGAAGTCCTTTTGTTTTTCGCCCTCAAAAGTTTCTGGCATCAAAGATTTATTGCTTTCAAAAAGTGGGAAAATAAAAGTAAGGGATAGCAGAAGTTTTGTGCATTATTTTTGACATCAATCCACATGGATTTCACTAAATTGTATAGAATAAAAAGCTCCTTAAGATTCACAGGCAAGAATGGAGTTAGATTTTCTTTTTTTTTTTCTTCTTGACATTCTAGTTCGAACTTTCTTGCATTGGCATTCATTATCCAAGGTTCTTTGGTCACTCGTTGATTCTTATCAAATTAGAATGTCTGGCCTGTGTGAAATCAGCAAGGAATGAGATGAAAAGGAGGAGGATTAATTGATATGATTCATATATATGTCGTATGTGCAATGAATTAAATCAGAGTTGTAGTACCGGTTACAGCTACAAGAGAGTACCAACGGAAGAGTTAAGATTTTACAGTCTGAGTAGGGACTTGAAATATCACGAAGAACTGGTAGCTCAGCAGCTGAAGTGATGTTTTATGTAAAATTGAGAAATAGAAACCTGATGAGACACCTATAGCTAGAAACCTCTCATATCAAGTGGGAAATCTCCTGGCTTTTCCTGTCATATATTGAGCAAAGGCAAGGCCATGAAGGGTGTGAACGAAACCTATATAACCTTGAAGCTTTTTAGAAAGGGAATGGGTTTCATGTGAATAGCTGTAAACAAGCACATTTTGGTAAAAAAACTATAAGCTGGATGCTGTATATGAAGGCAAAGGATATGTTTATGTCTGGAGAAGCTGACAAATACTTTAGTCATCATATAAATAGTATTTGATACAAGGTTTTAAATATTAGTATGGAAACACATGCCACTTTTTCATTGAAACAATATGACATCGATATGGTACCAGTGTTGACAGCACAAACTAAAATTAATAGCTTTAAACAAAATGAAAAACATTAGTATCGATCAATACGGTAAATATGGTACTGCTAGTAGGTATCAATATGAATGGTTATGGCTAGTATGTACCAGTATGGATGTTTTAGCATCCTGGCCAGAATAGTATGGATCTGGTTTCATATACTAGTGTGGATATTTTAAAACTATGGTTTGCTAAGTGGCTAGATATTGAGGATCATATGATGTTTTTTCTTATGAATATTACATGCATGATGATATGTTCTTTGACTACAAGAGTAGTATTCTCAAAAAAAATTGGTTAACAAAACTAGTACCTTTGGATGCTAATGTCAGGCCTGTGGTTACTATAACACGTTTTCCAAGGAAATCTTTGAAGATACTTCCTCAGGGTGAAGATTGTACCATGGCTGTGACAAACATTCTTTTAGGAAAGCTATGGTTATGTTCAATTAGAAGGAGCACCTAGACAATTCAGGTCACAGAAAAGGAGTATATATTAAATACGAAGCCTTTGGAGAATGAATCATCTCTTCTCCTGGTTGATATTGACTCTCCTATTATTATAATTTCCAACAAAATTGACTTAACAAAAAGAAGACATTTTGGGAGCTTACCTGAATAAGAGATCAAGATGTTATTTATGGACAACAATATGGAAGAAAAAAAAACATTGAGGATGAATTCAACCACAACATATACTGCAGGAGAGGTGCATTGTTTATCGAAAAAAAAAAAACAAACAACATCTCAGATACAACTCAAGGTGTAACATGCAAAAGCATACATATTTTGTAAAAATAATTAATATTCGATTGCAACATGTGAAAGAAGAAATATTTTTTAAAAATAATTAATATTTGATTGTATGGGTGACCTAGGAAGTTGGGTAGGGGCACATGTTCTCAAGAGCATAATGTTTTTTCCAGATAGTATTTGAGCTAGGGTTGGAGTTCTCAGGTTTAAAATTAACTCAAAATGTACTTTTAGGGTTCTTTTATGATCAATTTGGTGCCATGGTTTATTTAATTTTTATAACAGGTGGGCTGAAGTAGGGTGCCTTCTGTTTCTTTTGATTTTTCTTTAAGAAATAATAAAGCCTTACAAAAAAGCATTTACTTCTTTCTGAGTTAGTGTTGTTTATCGGGATAGCTTTCAGGATAGCTTCCTGTGCTGTCATGTATGTAGATTGAGATCCACATCTTGGTATGATTTCCACATCATTCTTCGCTTCCTTCTCTTCAACCAATCTCATTCTATTTCTTGCTTTCTGTAATCTCCATTACCTCCTTTTCACATTATTTGACCTGTACTTTTAGGCTCAGTAGTCTGTATCAGGAAACCAGGGTCATGGTGCTTACATAAAGCCATGTTATGGATCAGGGAAAGTGCTTTCTCATGTAACTCTTGATTTGATTGTTGTCAGATGAAACTTCATGACACCACAAAACCTAACTATGAACCTTCACTGGCATCTTCTCATCTTTATCTATTTTCCTTGTGACTTTTACTATTCTTTTCAACAAATCAGGTTGGTCTCTCCTGCCCTAAAAAAGAGAGGACATTTTGTTTTTATTTTTTATTTTTGAAAATCAAGGATACAGCTAACATTTGCATTCGTCCAAGTCAAATAAAGCATGCCTGACATGCGTTTATTGCAATTTTTTTATTTAATTATCCATTGACTTAGGGTCTGATACACTTCATTAATGTTTGTTATATTCCCCTTTTGCCCCTTTCTTTTTCCGCATGTATTTACTCGCTTAACAAACTTCTTCCACTTTTCATCGGTAGAAGTGATTGTTTGAATACTTTGATGGCTGATAACAACACCATAAGTTCTGAGCCAATATTGTAACTTCCCAGGTTTCATACAAGTGGCTCAGTCGCAACTTCTCTGTGTCTTCAAATCATGCCAAAAGGTACAATTATTGGATGTTTCTGTTATTAACATGAGATGCAAATGTCCCTGAAGTTCTTGTATTTTTGTTTAGGTTGCTTCAGGAGTTTGTTGACAGGTTTGGGCATGAGTTGGAAGTGATATACCAGTTGTCTGGATGGTTGAAAAGCAATCCTCAGACATATAATGTAAAACTTGCTTCAGGCCTTAAACTGGCAGGTATTATAGCTGTGTGAGAAGGATTTCATTTTTTTACTTAGTATTTTACTATTATTCAGATTAGCTAAGAGAATTCTTTTGAATTTTTTGCTGATGTCTTTTTGGTAGCAGTTCAGACAAAGGGACTTTCCACATTAGGTTCTATTTTCTTTATTTTAGAGTTTAGATGTTTGTCATCCTGCATATGTAACTTTTAAAGAGCTTCTGGAGCATTGTACTTTTCTTGTACATAGTTGTCAGGTGTCCATTGGAACTCTATTTAGCCCACAGCTTAGTGGTGTTTCATGGTGATCGCAAGGATAATACTTACCTCAAAATCCACTTGCTTTGAGGGTTCTTGAACTTATGCCCTATTTGGCAGAGCTCTTGGAGGGTCCAAAAACATTTTCGGAGGGATAAAAACACTTTTTAGTATTATAGGATGTTTGGTAAAATTCTGAAAGCGCTTTTAAGATCATGCAAAAGCTCTTAGACACCTTATTCGAAAAAAACTCAAATTCAAAGCTTTTTCGAAAAAGCTTTATTATGAAAGGCTGTATTTGTTGAACTTGAAGGTCATAAATTCAAACCAAGAGAACGGGCATAGTTAATATTATAACATAATAGCAATATATATGACTATAATAGGATAACATAATATAATATAATCAATATTGCATGAGAATGTTATTATAATTATAATATAATTATGTAGTGTAAAATAAGGTAATATACAATATTATAATATAATAAAATATTATAATTTAGTATAATAATATAATATTACTATATTATATTATGATATATTTTTCAACATACTATATATATTATATATAATTATTAAATAACAGTAAATATTATGTTATAATAATATTATATTATAATCATTAAGATATTAGAATATTATTATTTTTCTTATATTATCAAAATAATACAATTTGCTATATTTTAAAATTATTATAGTGTCATATTATTAATGTAATATTATTAAATTATATATGTTATAATATTGTAATAATATTTTAATAATATAATGTAACATTATTATAATCTTAATAATATATTATAATATAATTATTAAATAATAGTGAAATATTATATTATAATGCTATTTTAATAATATTACATTATAATCATTATTGAGTAGAATATCATTAGTTTTCTTATACTATATTAGAATACTATAATTTGATATTTTAATATTATTATAAGAGGTAGGCTTGCTATATTTGAATGTAGCTGAGTTAAGGATCTGATCACCTTTTCTACCATTAGATCTACCTGGATTTCGGAACTATCTTACCTTTTTTTACTGTTTCATATTTAGAATTTGTGAACTATGTGGATATAAGGGTATCAAAGTGATTGGATCTATGCTTGGCTATATTTGAATGTAACCAAGTCTACCTCTTATTATATTGTAACATTATTTCAATAATTTATAAATTTAAACAATAATAATAATATTTTTAAATAATCCAAATGACTTTGTGGTTTAAAGTACCATGCAATGTCTTTTATCATTTTTCATTGTAAAAACACTTTCTTAGTTTGGTTGCCAAATATATGTTAAATTTTCAAAGAACTTCAAAATTTAGTTACCAAACAACAAAGAGCTTTCTATAATAACCCTGTTTTCAAAAGTTTTATTGTTAAAAGCTCTACTGTCAGAAGCTCTGCCAAATGGAGCCTTAGTGCTTATATGCGGTTATGCTTGAACTTTATCTGTTTTTATTTGTGATGCTTTCTTTATAAAAGTTTGGTGTTGTTGTTGATGACCGATCCATTTGGGTTACTTAACAACCGAAAATAATATGCACATTCCTGTTTTGAGATGCACATCCATGTCAAAAACAGTCAGACTACACATCCTAACATGAAAAATACAGGAGGAATTGAACGCTCTTCATTTCAGGTTAGGTATGCATGCCATCTTTATGCAGAGATGCTGCTTTAATTACTGTTTTTTCTCGATGGTTTAAATGGATACATTTATAGGTGGTTTAAACTTCTAACAAGAATATGCGTGTCTCACTATATTGATTCTGATTTATGGTAGTTTTTCCTTTTCTCCTACTGCCACACACAAAAGCCAAAACTCTCACGAAGACTCCCAATGTAACAAACATCAATGAATGGTATTATTTATCAAGGTTGCTGGTCCAAGCAAATTTTGTTCTACCAGTATAAGGTCTGAATTCTCATTTTAAAAGTAGCAATACTAATTTTCTGTGAAACATGTTATGAAAAAGGGGCATTTGATTTCTTCTAATACATTACATCATTAGGAATTTACGTTTTGCATAAATTCTCATGCTGTAACTTTGCAAATTCTTTTGTGCTGTAACACACTGTTTTGTAATGTTCTCTTACAGTAAAATCATTTTGAGGGGGTGTCATTTTATTTTGATGCAGAAATGAAACAAGAATTTAAAGATAATTGTTCAGTTCAGGTTTATAGCGTCCAAGCTTGCATCCCAGAGGATCTTGCACTACTTTGGAATGCCGAATTTGTACAGGCAGAGGAGCTCTTTAGTCAGCCAGTAATTGAAGAAAATTGCTTGAGGGATAACAGGTAGGACAACATTTCCTTCTCTTGCTAAAAACTTTCTTGTTGGACATTGTTGGCCTTGCTTTTATCACCATATTCTTGTGGTACATGTATTTTGCATATAGTAAACTTTGTATTTTAGCATACATCTGCTTGATAAATACTCTCTGTTTTTTATATCTCCATTTGTAGGTTTTGTAGCATTTCAACTTCCTTTGTCAAGCGTGCTCTTGATGGGAAACTTGGTGCTGCTCCAGCCCAGCCCATCAATGGTATGGGAGTACCTGTGAAATCAAAATTTAGTAGTATTGTAAAAGAACAACCTGTTCAACCTCCTCAAAAAGGACAAGCAGGAAAGTTGAGTACAAGGAATGAAATGCAGTCTTCCACCACAGTCGTGAGTGAGAAAGTGATAAGACTGCTCCAGAAGTTATTGATAAAAGCAGTAAGCCTTCTGTTGTCAAAGAATCTGGCGCCCCTGCTCGCACCAACAAAACGAAAGGTCAGAGTGAGAAAGCCTCATCTGGAGGTGCTGGATCGCTAGCTAATATGTGGGGCCGTGCTTCAGCAAAATCAAAATACACTGATCCTACCATAGAAACAACTAAAGATGTTCCAGGTGTTGCTGGTACATGTGTTATCTATTCTTGTTCTTTCTTCCAGTGGTCTATTTAATGCCTTTTTCCTTGATGCAACATAGCAAATTATGTTGCACTCCGCATGTAAATAGAAAGAATTACGTAACATATGTATGTTGATGACATTTCACTCTGGTTTTTCTTAAAATGCTATTCAGTTACTGCAGAAGCTCAAATTTGTGCACATGAAGCAGCAGATGCTGCCTGCAGTGATGATGATGAGCATAATATAAACTGGAAGAGGGACTCAAATGGTGTGAACAGCAGAAAGAGAAGGGTTGTTATAGATTTTTCAGATGATGATGAGGAAAATGTGGTGAGTCTTGCATCACCAGATCCTCCTAACGGCAGAAAAAGAATTTGGATATTGAAGAGCAGAAAAGAAACACCTTGGAGGATAGGCAAGAAAATGTCGAAGGGATAAATTCTGAAGCATCATCAGAGGGGGACACAAGAAGTGAAAGCAGGAACATGATTGTAGGAATCTCCCTGCAACCAAAGACTCATAACCATGCCCCAGAGAGGGTTGCTGATAAAAATCAGTCGACCAGTACTGCTAGCAATTCTCCCAAAAGGAAAAAGGTACTAAAGACACGGATTGATGAGCGAGGGAGAGAAGGTATTCTACTATACTTCGCTCCTTAATTTGTATCATTCATAAGAAAATGTATACCAGTTAAATGATAAATCAACCAATTATTGCTTGACATGATTGCAATTCTGAGAATCGTTAATAATGCTTTCGACTTTGATGATTGAACATAATAAGAATTAACTGGAATTCTTAGAAAAGACCTTGAACTTAAGGATAACTTCTATGTTAGCCTGAATGTGAAGAACACTTGGATAACTTAATCGGTTATGTATTACAAGGTGACTTCCTTATAATATTCCATGGTTTCAGAAAGTATAAAGACTTATTGAAGGCATGGTCACTAAACATATGCCTACGGAGGCAGTGATCTTGCTTTGACAACCAAATCTTGAATCTTTTGGTCTAAACCAGGTTACTGTTATGTTCTACTTTTGTCGATGTCTTCGTTACATAATGTGATGGATGTCTTCGTTACATATTGTGATTGATTTTTGTTATTCTTTTGTTAATGTCTTCACTACATTTGTGTGTTGTGTTCATTTCTGTAATACACGCATACACATGCACACATGCATGTAGCACATATGCATACAGAGGCAGACATGCAGAAACAAACACAGAAATGTACCAGAATTTTGTGGTCTTGATTTAAAGTTAGATCCAATCAACCCTAACCGCATGATGGGGGTCTGACACTAATAATCCAAGGAGTTGGATGTGATGTGGTACCTTTAAACTGCTTACAAACAAAAAATCATGAGATTTAGAGGTCCTTAGCTTTGCATTGAGCAGCAAAAAGGGGCATTCTATCATGTTATATAAACTGTCCATTCTTTTTACCACCTTCTGTATAGGCTAAAGGTGTCCAAATTATATGATTTTTGGTCTGTTAGCAATTTAAGGGTTGTAGTTAATCATCGATGTCGAACTTCCATTGTTGAGGCAGGATATACCGCATGCATATATGCATGTGCACACTTCTATACATACATATGCATATGCACACACTTCCATACATGTATGTTGCTTTCCTTGCACCCAAGCTACTCTTCAGCCTTTAATAATTGAGCATTACTTTATTAGTAATATAATTCTGATATTTTTTTTTCTTTTTGTATTAATCATTAACAGTTTTCAGTGAGCTTTAAGATGGCTGAAAATATCTTGTTTTCTTATGGGATTACATCATTTGATTTGATTTCAGTGACTGAGGTTGTTTGGGAGGGGGAAGTTGCTGGCAGTGATAATGCTGATAAGAATGTAATGACAAGCGGTGCTGGAAACAGGTATTTGAGTGAAGAGCATAACGAGTAAAATGAAATTTCTGCACTTACTGTTCTATTTTTTTTTATCTATATGTGCTTTATTTTCATCTTGACTGCGAATTTGATATTCATAACTTAAACAAGGACATAACTTAAGCCCTTAGATCTGTCATATGCTCCTCAAAAAGATGGTTATGCAAATCTTTTTGGCTATTCAATCTCAAATTCTAGCTTCGATTTTGTTGTCTCCTACTTTGGCAATTCATTGAATGTTATCTCAACTAAACTTGACATGAGGTCATTGCTATTGATTTATTTTGGTTATGTTAACAAGTAAATTTCCTCAAATGAACTGGTGCATTTTAAGTTGATTTGTATGGTCAAATAACAACTTTGAATTTGGTAAGCATCTTTCAGATTTTGCCTATTTTGAAGAAAGGTCAATGACATGACTTTAGGGAAACAAGGAGACAATTCTTCGATAAACAACAAGAATAAGGGCTTAATTCCAAACTAGTTGGGGTCGGCTACATGAATCCTTTTTCTTCATTTAGCTTTGTTTTGAGCTATATTTTTATAAGATGCAAAAATTCTAAGTTTTCGTTATCATTTTCTTCGATGTAATTTTCGGTCTACTTCTACCTTTTTTTTTTTTTTGCATGTATCAAGTCACTCTTTCGCACAGGTGCATTTTTAGGTTTACGTTGCACATATCCAAATTATCTAAGTCGTCTTTTTTTAATTTATCCTCGATTGGAACTACATCTATCTTTTTTTACGAATGGTTTCATTTCTTATTCTATTTTTTCTTGTATTATCACACACCCATCTTAAGATTCTCATTTCCGCTACATTCGTCTTGTATACATGTATTTTTTTAATTGCCCAACATCCATGCCATAAAGCATAGATGGTCTTGTAGCAGCTTTATAAAACATTTTTTTTTCAACTTAGCATGTACTTATGATTACATAATACTCTAATTGTACTTCTTCATTTAACTTGCTTTAATTCAGTGGATGCCATCTTTAATCTCTTCTTGTAAATAATTGATCCTAAATACCGAAATGACCATTTTTAGTAATTTCATGGTTTTGATTTGTACTCTATATTCCTCTTTATTTCTAGTGGTACTAAAGTCGCACTTTATGTATTTTGTTTTTATCCTACTTAACCTAAACCTTTGGATTTTAATGCATTTCGCTATATTTCTAACTTAGGATTAACTTTAGCCTTAGTTTTATTTACTAGTACTCTATCATCTATAAATAATATGCACCATGAAATATCATTCTGAATATGTTTAGTAAGCTCATTTATAACTAAAGCAAAACAATAGGAATTAAGAGCAGATCCCTGATATAAGCATACTGTAATAGAAAATTCGCTAATATTACAACCAATAGTTTTTGCACTAGTAACTATACCATCATACATATCTTTTATTATTAATATATTTAATATATACTCCTTTCTTTTCTATTATCCACCATAAGATTTTTTTTTTTAGGGACTCTATCATATGCTTTTCCTAAATCAATAAAAATATATGAAAATCTTATTTCTTTGCTCTATACATCTTCATTAATCTCCTAAGAAGGAAAATAGCTTATATGGTTGACCTTTTTGACTTAAAAATAAATTGATTCTCCGATATTTTTGCAGTACATATTAACTTATATTCAATTACTCTCTTTCAAAGTTTCATAGTATGACTCATAAGTTTGATACCATAATAATTAGAGCAGTTTTAAATATCTCTTTTATTCTTCTAAAGTAGTTATAATGCTTTCTCTATCTATAAGGCATTTTTTTTGTTTCTAAAATCTTATTAAATAAATTCGTCACCCACTTTATTTCAGCATCACCTAAACATTTTCAAACTTTTATAGGAATGTTATCAGGTTCCACAACTTTTTATCTTTATTTTTTTTATAGTTTCATTTACTTTAGATATTCTAATTTTGTGAGTATAAATTATAACTTTATCCTCAATGGAGCTAATAGGGCATTCTAAATTATCTACATGATTTTTATTTAATAAATTATTAAAATAGCTTTTCTATCTTTTTTGATCTTTTTCTTCTTAACAAATTTTTTTTATCATCATCTTTAATGCATTTAACTTGAAAACATATCTTTAGTTTTTTTGTCTCTTACTCTTGAAATTGTTTATATATCTTTCTCTCCATCTTTAGTTTCTAGCTTGTGATATAATTTCTCATATGCCTTACATCTAACCTCTCATACCATCTTTTTAACTTCTTTCTTAATCATCTTATAATTTTCATATGCTTCTCCATTCTTATATTTAGATAGTTTTTTATAGCATTTTCTTTTAGCCTTAACGGTTAATTGAACTTTCTCATTCTACCATCAAGTTTTTTTATCATATGGTCCTTTTTCTTTTGAGTCTTCTAATACCTATATAGTTACTTTTCTAATATTATTAACCATCTCTTTTCATGTGGTATTAATCTCTTCATCCATATTTCATTTTTTTTTTCTTCATCACTCTATCTTTAAAAGTTATTAGTTTCTCTTCTTTCAAATTTCACCACATAATCTTTGGATTCTTATACCTTGTATTCTTTCTCATCTATTTTTGAATATAGACATTCATAACCATTAATTTATGTTATATAGTTAGAGCCTCACCAAGTATAACATTGTAATTTTTATAAAATATTCGATCAATCTTTTTAGTAAGAAAGAAATCTATTAAATTAGCATTATTTTCATTTTTAAAAATTATCAAATGAGAATCCTTTTTTTAAAATATGTATTGGCTAATATTAAATCATATTTTATTGCAAACTCTAAAATAACATTTCTTTCGTCATTTCTATCTTCAAATCCATAACCTATATACTCTTTCAAAATCTATATTATACTTTCTTACATATCCATTCAAATCTCCTCCAATAAATATTTTTTCTCCAGCAGGAATCTTTTAAATTAGTCTATCCATATCCTTTTAAAAGCTTTTCTTTGTCACAATATCTAAACCTACTTGAGGAGTGTAAGCACTTATAATATTTATTGACTTTTCATCCATTCACTAATATAAATAAAATTATTCTATTTTTGTCCTCTTAATGTTTACAATTTCATCTTTTAGGTTTTTATTTACAATAATTCTAGCTTCATTTTTATTTCTATTTTTGCTTGTATATCAAAGTGTAAAACTATCAATCACTTTTGCTTTTTTACCTATCCACTTGATCTTTTGCAAACAAGCTACGTAATTTTTCTTCTAATCATTTTATCTATTAACTTTCGTGTTAATAACCCTATATTACAAGTTGCTAAACATATTTTATTTTATTTTTATTTTTATTTTTTTAAACTAATTTCTTTATCCATACTCGGCCATGAAGGTATGAGATCCTTGTTTATTTTTTGTTACATCCAGGCACTATGTGATACATTGCTTCCGGGGACCGCTCGCTATTCTTGCCATTTTTACTATGTCCAAGGTTCAATGCAATGTATTGCTTTAGGAAACGCTTTAGCTTTATCGATTTTCTCTAGCAGATTCATGTTTATAGGGTGTGACTATAGTTTTACATTGGCTACTAATCTACCGTAACCTTTCTCGGCTTGGGACTTGCTATATAATAAACTCATATATAGGTGGAATTGAGACCTATTCTTGGATAAAACTAAATATTCATGTTTTATAACCTGCCAGTATTTCTAAACTTCATTCATTCAAAAACAAACAAATAAGCAATCTCAAAACTACTAGATTTTGTATGTCAGACCCTTAATAGAAAAACCTGGCAATCAAACAGCCCCCAAGGATGTCAGTTGCTGTTCTATGTGGTTTTTGATGTAAGGTCCACTCAAGTTGATCATCTTTGCCTCATAGTCTATTTGTTGTTTTGGTTCCATTTGTGCAGGAATATTTTATGCAGTTGTGCATCTGTTTTTTTTTTTTCGGAGCGAAGCAAGATTCAATTTCTGACCCCAATTTCCAACTATTTGCTTGAATTAATAAGTTTTTAAAGAAATAAATGGTTCATTTCATACCATCAATTTGTACGTTCTTTTCTTGCTAATGCGCAATTGGCTGTGTTATTGGTGCCAATCTCAAGTGGGTATGCAGCTAAGTGAACATTAGCTATTTAATTGAGGTCATGACAGGCATATGGTTATGAATGTCTTGCACAGGCCTAAGATTCCTCAAAATACAATATTATGGAATATAATGCAGTAAATAACACTCTTGTAACATTCTTTCAAGTCATTATCCTCACCAAATATTCATGCCCGCAAATCTGTTTATTTTGGTCATGTGATTTCACTGGGGATTTTTTCCCCTTTTGGTTGAAGGAGGGGGACCATCTCCACTAGGGTTATTGTTATAACAGGTGACCAGCTGATATACATGTTGTTGGGCAGCCAAAGTTTGATGCCATGAAATTATCTCATGGACTTATTGCCTAGCTGATCTTAGTATGCTCGAATTTGTCATGTTTAGAGTATGTTCAGGCTGCCGGTTGTCTTATTTATTGTAAGCAGACTGAAGATATGGATCTACATGAATATTCTGTCTTCACCTGCAGGATTATATATTTTCTTGCATTCGATTGGCAGTTCATCTTTTAGGTTTTATCGTTAAAACTATCAAACCACATTTTAACTACTTAATGTGTAATATTTTCTTTTGAGGGAAAACTTACTGTAACGTTGAATCTTTGAGTATCATGGGTTAGAAGAAAAGAACGAGTTATATGTTTGCATGTGTTGTTATCCTTCTGAGTATATCAATGCTTCTTACCATGGGGATGTGCATGCACTACCATTGCCTTTTCTTGTTTATTGACTGGAGTATTTATCTTTACCAATGAGGGTCTTCATATTTTATCATTTTATATTAACTGTATGTGTATGGAGGACGACCTCCTTTCCATGAAACTGGTATCATGCGTTCCTTTTTTTTTTAAATGTCCATTACATGGAATAAGTCGATCTACGCTGCATTAGTTGTAAATCTGTTTCCAATTTCCTTGCAACCCAGACTGGATGAGAGAAAGGTTCAGGGCTGACAGGATCTTGGCTGAAATATTGCTCTTTATTCTAGTGCTCTTACATTTTATATGATTATTTATTTGGATGCATGACTTGTTAATGATCCGGTTATAGATGATGTTTGTTGCTAGTGACCTCCATTTTTGTGGGTTTTGATCTCAGGTCTCCTGCTAATAAAGCTCAGGTAGGGGGGAGCAGTGGCCCTGCTAATCCAGTGAGCAAAGGTGGTAACAAAAAATCAGCAAAAGGTGGTGGGAAGGATGCTAAGCAAGGAAACCTTCTAGCTTTTTTTAAGAAGATTTGAACACTTTTTTGTGAGGAGAGCTCCTTTGAGCAAGAGTAAGTCCCTTGCTAATCTAGATTACTTTGCTTCAATGCCCTAAATGGGGTACTGGAAAATAGGGAGGATAGGATGCCAAGTGCTCAGAGAAGTATATCAAACTGGCGTGATGATTGTCCCATCTCAAACTTCTCAAAATATTATTCTTATACGTCAGTGTATGGCCCCTGGTGTTATGAAGTGTCTCAGAGTGTTGGAACTCGAAGAGTTGGAGAGTTTGATCTTAATATGTTTCATCTCAATTCTTAAAACAGTGAAAAGACTATATAAAAAAGGCTTTCCTAGTGAAAATAAGGTTATATGTCGGGGCCTGACATGGTTAATCGCAAATATCTATGGTTCATCATATGTAATAGAGTGATGATCATCATCAGGTAAAATGTAGTCATTTGATTAGTGTAAAGCGAGCTCAAAATTTAATCACTATTCCAATGTTGTGGCATGACTTGAATCTTGATTTTTCAAATGCAGCCTATTTTGAGCACAAAGAGGACGGCTTGCTTCGCGGATATAAGGATTGAAATCCAAGGAACGTCGCCATCAGAGCATCTGTATTCTTATTGCAAATCCAGGGATACCTAGTCCTTAATGTTCCACGTTATTGTTTAATATGCTGCTTTGCTTGCTCCAGCCAAACTAAGCTGGAAAGTCACTTCATGGAGATGATGACTGCATTTTCTTTGCTTCTATCTAGGAATCTAGCTGGGAGAAAAAGCTCGGACAACAGCGTTCATGTATATATTTACTTTGGGACAATGGAATGCTCCTTTTTCTTTTTCCCAGTGTCTTGAGTTGCTGTCTCCTAAACAACGATTCTCTGTTTGTAGTGCGTGAAACTCGGTGGTGATCGGTTGCCAAAAGCATGGTCCCATTGTTTCTTTTCTGCCGCCACACACACACCAAAAAAAAAAAAATTGAGGAACTTTATTATGGGCCATGGGGAACGGCGTGGGGACACCTCTAGGTGATTGCCCCCTTATTCACATTTCTTTATTACTAGTTAATAAAGTGGAAGTCAGCAGGTGGTAATAACTTTTGAATGGTTTGAAGATCAGCTAGTGGAACAGTTTACAGGTTCTTTCCTGACAGTAATGCCAATTTGTTCTTGCCAATATCTCATCTTGTTAAGAAACCCCGGCTTATCATCAGAAATTTCATTAGGGAAGACTAGGATGCTACATTATTGGTGAGGTTGTATCTATTTAAAATTATTTAATCTTCAAAGTTATTTTGTATTTTTCCGTGCAATAATTTATTGATGGTTGTACCAACTAAATACGGTGCATGATTAGTACTTTATACTCTACGATCACATAAACAGGAATCTAATTGAAACCTCAAAGTCTGAAACCCACGTGTCAGCGGTTGTCTCACGAGGAAAAAATTCTGGTAATGTCACTTAAATCATGCAATTACTACAACTATTTTTGCTGGCTTAAGCATGTATTATTACTAAATTTAACCCAAAAAAAAGGGGGCCAGTACTAGCAATTATGTATCCACAATTAGCTCGATCTATATTCTGACAGCAGTTTGTTTATGGTTAATTTGTCAATGGGCTGAGCAAAATCTGGGTCATAAGGTAACATACTCTTAACTGTCCATGAATCATTTCATCTAAACTATGAACCAAACGGTCCAAAAAAAAAAAAAAAACGCTCGTCTTAGTCCATTAGAAAGATTGAGTTAGCCATAATTTTGTCCTTTAAACTTGCAAAGAGCTTCAAAGTCCAACATATATTAGGTAACGATTGTCCCTCAACTACACTAACTACGCTCGCGACCAATCAATGGCCTTCCTGAACAAGCAGGCGGATGGTGCAAACAAAGTAACCCAGAATCCATCAGGATCAATCAAGCACTTCGGTCACAAATTTAGTTGGACTAACCTCTGTCTGGCTTGGCCTGGCCTGATGTTAACCTGGGATATGCAGTCCCAACCCTACCCGAATAGCTTGGCATGAAAAAAAAAAGAGCATTCATTTTGTTAGCCGAAGGAGATTTGGCCCACTTTATGATGGAGGAATTAGTTGAATTTTGATCTAACTCAAATCCCGAACTAGCCATATGAAACTGGTAGGCATGGTTGGTGCACATAAACAGATTATATATGTTATCTACATGTTGCATGTCTATGCATCATTTGGACTGAGGTTGGATCAGGGTCAACCCAAATCAAGCTCAAAATTGATTCAGTTTTAATCCTGATCCAGCCTTATCTAAAAAGCCCTAAAAAAGGTAACAAGGCCTTATATATGCTTTTTGGGGCTGGCCTGTGGTTCTGTCTCGAGGTCCATCCACAAATGACCAAATTATCTCCAACGCTGCCTTGTTTTACACCTTTCCTTGCTCTCCTCCTCTCTTTTTCTAGTCTTCTGTAGAGAGAAGTATGTCGTCTCCAACCCATGCTTGTTCCAGGTTGCGCCAAGAGCCTCACTTTTCAGGAGCTCCCTTTTTTTTTTTTCTCTCAGATTCACCACCATCAATGAGCTTCCCAACATGCACGGTTGGCTTTACAGTAATGATGTACTTGATGACTCCTTGTTTGGGGGAAAAAAAAAAAGAAGAGATTGTACAATTAGGAGGCTTTGATGTATTTTTTGTACTCCTTGTGATGTTGCTTGAGCGTTTCCATTGTTGAATCTATAACTAATTATAAAATAATTTTAGTTGCATACAAACAAATTTAATTGTTTCTATCGTGTCTAATTATATAATAATCTGAGACGTATTTATTGGCCGAATTATGATTTCTTTATTCTGCAATCCATTTCAAAAGCGATGGCTATTGGAATGTGAGGCAACTTTGTTACGTATCTAACATGCCACTTGCGACGGCGTCG
Organism: Calamus simplicifolius; assembly: GCA_900491605.1. Classification (NCBI taxonomy): domain Eukaryota; kingdom Viridiplantae; phylum Streptophyta; class Magnoliopsida; order Arecales; family Arecaceae; genus Calamus; species Calamus simplicifolius. The sequence continues at coordinate 675,120 of UESW01004001.1, read as the reverse complement.
TTCTGGTCAAAATTAAAAATCTGCCTTCTTCTTGCACACTGTTTCGGCAAATAAATCAGACTTAGGGTGTGTTTGATTCATGGGCATGGAGATGAAAGATGAAAACAAAAACTCTCAATTCTCATTTCATACCTTTGGCTTATGATTTTTTTTTTTTTTTCTTATTGTCATTCTATTGAGAAGAACAAACGCACATTTTAAGGGATTGACATTTCTCATAATTTTTCAGGAGTGATTTTTATTTCTATGTGGACTCTCATATTTCGAAGTTTGCCTTTGGTGAAAATACGCAAGTCATCATCTTTTTTCTTCTTCTATCCTATTTCTCTCTCCATGGATACGAGTTAATTCCACCACTTCCACTACCACACCAATGTCACTAATGGCACTACCATCCGAGAAAGTGAATTTGTCCTCAAATTTCTCCTTGATACAATGTCTAAGGAAGCACCGACACTGGATGATCGAGAAGTGAATTAGGTCTCTAGCTGAAATCTTTACTGAAAGAGAAGGTTTGATCCCTGTTACTCAAATTTGTCCTCAAGTACACAAAACACACCACTCGGCTCTATCCAAACTCAATGAAATCTTCTAGATAGTCACTGCCCTCAATGAAATCTTAAAGTTATTCAATAACTTTAAGATCTTAATTATGACTCCCACTTCTCTTTCTCTCCATTAATTATGTCTTCTTTCTCCATTCGCATAAATCTTCATCCTCCTCCTCTATTACTACAGTTGCCACTGAGGCTTTCAGGTATTTCGCTAGTTCTTTTTGCTTTTCTGATTACACCCGTAAGTAGAACATCAACATCACTTTGTCTCGCAAAGAAGATGCCCAAGCTATAGTTGAGGCCGGGGTTGGTGGAGAAGTTCTGGACTGCATGCATTCCATGCTGCCTGTTTTATTTGTACTCGAAACTCGAAGTATGTTGATTCTTATCTTTCTTTCTATGTGAACCAAATGTAAACAATAAGAATCGAAATGCCATTTTTATTTTGATTTTTATGCGCATCATCAAATAATGAGAGTTGTAACGATAACTTTATTCACTTGGGAGTGGAATTCGATCCCAGCTTGCCTAATACTTGAAACCAAACATGCCCTTAAATGGAGAGCTTAAGCTACCTGATCCAATATTCCGTGCATCTTGGTGGACCAACTCCGAATGTGCCACTGGGCCACTGCGATGCGAGGACGGCGAATCAGCGTGCGGCCAACCGCAACCGCCCCGGCCCCATTCTCTATCTCTCCATCTTCGCCTTCGTGTTCGTCGCCAAGGGCCCCTAACGCTCGGGATCTGACAGCACTCTCAAGTGCACGCACCCTCGGCCAAGCGCGGTGCGCCTTCTTCCGCAGCCGCATAAGGCCAGCTTCTCCGCCTTGCTGAAGCAATCGTGCCCGGATTCGTGTCGACGACGGCGCCCCGGCGCCGTTCGATGTTGAGACCCGCTAGACCAGGAGCTCTCCAGCGGTGGGTCGCAGGCTTCGCCGGTCCGGCCGTACAGCACCAACGCTGCCTTGTTTGCGAGGGAATTCGCAGCGGCCAGAGTCTAGACGGAGGGACGATGACTGCTGGTTGGACAAAATGTGGACGGACGCCCAAAACAGCGGGTTGGAACTTGATCATAATTTTTTCGTTACGATGATGGTGGTGCCTTAAATTTAGTTCTAAAAAATAAAATATTATATTTTTATAACTCAAATTCATTTATCATTCATTAATTTTTACATTGAGTTTTTGGATCATATAATCTCGTTAACTTCTTCTTTCTTTCTGATCTTAGGTGAGATTTTGACTGTTTGGAATTAAGCGGGCAGAAAAAGCCAGTATATTTGTCATTAATTTATAATATTGTTACTTGAAAAAGAAGATGACCTTTGAACTCCTCCCATTAACTTCTTTCCTTCTGGATCTGGTCTTAGGTGACCATCATTTGCGTTTAGCGGTAGATTTTGACTGTTTGGAATTAGGCGGGCAGAAAAGGCCGGTATATGTCATTTATAATAAATATTATTACTTAGAAAAGAAGATGACCTTCGAACAACCGAAAGAAAGAAAAAACGCAAGATATGCCAGGCGACGTCCAAATCGGAATCCACCTCCATCCCTTTGCGGACCTCACGTGATGGTGCTGCGACGGGAGTCACGGGACACGAGTTCGCCATCGCCAGCGCAAATCATTGTGGGAATTTTGCGCCCCAAATAAAGTTTAAATGACACCGACACGTTCAATTAATTTGAGCTGGGGCCGTCGATCTGTTGACCCGAACCACCTTGCCTCTTCAATTGGCATTAGTGGTCCATTAATTGGGTTTAGCCCGGCCAAAGTCTAAAGACTAATCAACCTTAGAATCGGTCAGCGCCTCAATCGATATATATATATATAAGTTTTATGTAAAGGCTAATAATGTAGAATGTATATGTATAAAATTCTCGTTGCCGGCCCTGAGAATGCATGGCACTTCCCAACCCTAATACCATCCCCTGAAAGATGATGATAAGATAACGTAACAAAGAAAAACTACACTTGTCATTAGAAACATGAGAATGTCGCACGCATGCATCCATGAATAATTTGCCAAGCGGGATCGTAGAATGTTCTCATGATTTAATTTTATGGCACAAGCCCCCAAGTGCTCGGTTGTGCCTAATATGAATATATACAGTAGTGGATTATAAACGCTCATATAGAAATTCAATTAAGAAGGGACAAACCACATTACTTCATTAATGGCATGCCTCATCACGATGCCAATATGAAGGTAGCAGTCGCAATCCGGCGTAATTTCTTGATGAAGCCATCTTTGGCTTCACGCTCAAGTAGACAGAGAAAGGCATCAGATCTATCACATCACTTATAAATCAGATTAATCAACGAACAGACGCTATAACAACCTTTACCTACATTATCGACCCCATGGCAGGCTCTCGCCCGTCAACTACCAAAATTTTGAGTTACTTCAGCACTCCAAAATGGATATTGGATAGATACCTTTGGCTCCATGTGAAATGGAATATTACGAGAGTCGCTTCCACGTTTCCAAATGCATGTGGTATGTAATTAAGCATGCAGCGAAAACAAAGTTTTCAATCAGCAACAGAACTAAACCACTGTCTAAAATGGGTTCAAATTTGCCGATCCGGCCAATTCGTGAAGAATATAATAGGAGAAAGGGGGAGAGATTTTAAGGGACATCCTACGTACACATACTTGCAAAATGGGAAAAAGATATATAATCTCTGATCATATCTATGCGTAGATCCACCCAGCAAATATGGAAACCAGCCACAACTATTCTCTTGTTTAAATCCAGACACAATTTAAGGTATATCTCATCCTCACCTACAACCTAGCTAATTACGGTAATCCGGTGCAGATATTCATAATATCCATTATAACTTAAACATCAATACAAAAGCTATATTCTATTAATCCCAGATATATATGTCCATGATTCCACTGGCATTAATTATTGGTATTGCAACATTAATTACATCATAAAATCCTCTTTCTCAAGATATTTTGATGTGGCTGGTAAAAGTCATATAGGGGCTAACGGCCAAAATTACCCAACGGCGGAAGCCGTTAGGATGCCGGCAACTCCTAGATAATCCTAGTTCATAAGCAGCTCCTAAGCGGCCTCGACCCCAGTTCATAAGCAGCTCCTAGGCGGTCCCGGTCCCAAGGCGATCCCAGTTCATAAGCAGCTCCTAGACGGCCCCAGTTCAGCGGCCCAAAGGCGACCCCAATTCATAAGCAGCTCCTTGGCAACCCCGGCTCCTAGATGGCCCCAGTTCATAGGCGACCCAAGTTCATAAGTAGCTCCTAGGCGGCCCTAGCTCCTAAGCGGCCCCAGTTCATAAGCAGCTCCTAGGCGGCCCCAGTTCATAAGCAGTTCCTAGGCAAGCCCGGCTCCTACGCGGGCCCAGTTCATAGACGGCCCCAATTCATAAGTAGCTCTTAGGCGGCCCCAACTCATAAACAGCTCCAACTCCTAGGCGGCCCTAGACTTTATTTTATTTTATTTTTATTTCAAGATTAACTTCAGCTTCCTAAGCAAGCCTTCACTTCTGACAAGATCAGGCCCACTAGTCATCTCTAATTCATGCATGTCTAATAAGACAAATTCCATCGGTTCTGACACAAGCTTAAGAAGTCATAATCCATCATGAAGCATTAATAACTTTGATTCGATAAGCCTATAAAGTCATCATCCATCATGAAGCTTTAATGACTCTGGCCAGATGAATCCCCAAAAAGGTGATCATTTGCTATGAAGTACCAATCACAAAAGCTCAGATGGGATAAATCCCACTAATTCTGACATTTCATTCAAGAAGTTGCAGTTCATCATGGGATTTCAAAGCTTTCGAAGCAAGCGACACAGATCCCAAGCATCAATAAAATGGGTAAGAGGGACCTCTGACCAAGGTATGAACATTCAAGCACTCAAAAAATATCAATCTCCTTCTCTAACTCTCTCTTTCTTAAGCTTTCTCAAGCTCACGGTTGTGATTCTGATCACTAACTTGAGCATCGGAGGGTTCCCGCTGGAATATCCGGTCCTCAGGACTTCTTGCAGATCTCGACGCCGAGGTGAAGCTTCTTCAACAAACTGACGGCATGTCCATTGACGCTAAAGAATGTCAGCTCAAAGTGATAAAGCATCATCATATTTAATCCCAGGTTTGAATCAAATTCCAACCACTGTACCTAATCCATTACCACCATCTCCATTACCATGGTTGGAATTTGTGAAATCACATTTTCAAGGACGAATCAGGTAACATTTTTACTTGCAAATAAATCTTTTCCGTATACATATAAGTACATACATACACATCTTGATGCCATGTGAATCATTGGGCTTTGCATTTTGATCTATCAAAATAATCAAGGAGTCTATAAAAGACATCTTAGGTAGATTATAGAACATGTCGGCTGACTGATCATGATCCAATATACCATATATAGATCTACATACACCACATCCAACCCAATCTCATCTCAGGTGACTTCTCTATCCATGAACTCTAGATTTTTCCCATATTTTGTTCTATCCTCTTTGTTTTCACTGTTATTCATAGCGTCGGCTTCCTCCTTGTCTTGTGGATGGCCAACACATACATCATTAGCACAAGTAGATATAGAGAACAAGGGAAAAAAAAATGAAGATCTTTTGAAGCGTACGCCGCTAATCATCTACTGTGCTCGACGTTGCTTGCTTGAGTGCACGTCACCGATGGATCACCCACCATACTCAACGTTATGGGCTCATTTGTCCTCATCGATGTGCAAGTTGGCTTGGACCCCTCCGGGCTAGATATGAGAAGAGACCATACAAAAAATAAAACGTTATAAAATAATTCTTTCCCATCATGTCTTACATCTTAGCAGCCAAAAGCTCAAAGCAAGCGACAATTACTCTTCCACTTGATCTTCATGCTTATCCTTTCTTCAGCACTCATAACATTACAAAGTCCAAAGCCCATTGTAACTCATGCTGCAAAGCAAAGATCACACTTTCAAAGTAGCAGCAATAGCTATAAACTAATCTCACATCAGTCCGTGAACCCACTAACATTATTGGTGGGCTCAATATCACAGCCGAGAATTCTTCTTAAACTCAAATTATGGGTGGGCAAGTATATGATTGTGGGACGGTAGCCAATCCAAATGGGTGCAGTTTAGGGTCCACTGCGCAGCGGAAACTATAGATTTTCATGGGGGCTGAGAGTATTACATGCAGACTATAAGATTCAAGCAGGGTTTTAAGATGAAAAAATTATGTTGGGAATGCACAAGTGGACAAAATATTATCACTTAGGTAATGAGCAGAAATATCTCTTGTATTTCTCATTTGGATTGCTAAAATTGTTACATAAAACTTCAGATTACATAGCTTTTTATAGAGCCAACACATGACTCTTGAAATACTACATTAACTCTTCTTAGAAAATATCAAGAGTCATATTTAACTCTCTTAGGAAATAGTAAAGACATATTAAACTCATCTAAGAAATAGTAGGAGACATTTTCAGAAAAAACATGAATCATTATAGCAGTTCTTTCATCTTTTTAGAAATATTTTTGAAAAGCGCAAATTACACTTTAACACCCCTCTTAATTTGCAATTTTAGAAAGCATACACAAGCCAAGGAAATATCTGAAGGAAAACGGCCCGATGGACGTATCAATCAGACTTCCAAAGCAACACAAAATCCACTTGCAATCTTCAATTGCTTCTTGAACTTTTCAAACTTCTCACTTGTAACAGCTTTGGTAAGAAAATATGTAGGTTGCTCACTTGTATTGATAAACTCTAAATAGATTTCTTCTTTGTTCATCATGTCTTTTATAAAATGGTACCTAAGCTCGATATGCTTAGACCTAGCATGAAAAATAGGATTTTTAGTTATTGCAATAGCTGGCATGTTGTCACAATAAATTGCAGTTGGTTGTTCTTATTTTTGTTTCAAATCAAATAGAATTTTCCTTAGCCAAATAGCTTCACAAGTAGCATCAGTAGCAGCAATATATTTTGCTTCAATTGAAGATAAAGCTACTGTTTTCTGTTTCTTTAAGCTCCAAGATACTACCTTTGTACCAAGATAGAATAAGTATTCTGATGTGCTTTTTTGATCATCTAAGGATCCAACCCAATCACTATCAGCAAAGCCAATTAAGGAATTCTTTTCTTCTTTGACATATTTAATGCCATTTTTCTTGGTGCCTTGCAAGTAATTTTAATTTTTTTTTGCTACAGCTAAATGTAGTTTACTTGGTTCATTCATAAATCTGGAGATATAGAAAGCAGTGTTGGATTAAAAACTTATAATTATGTTTTGCAAAAAAAAAGCCTTTCCCATTTTTTACCAAGGCTTTACGTGGAACTCCCCTCCACCGCTAGAAACTAGTTTCATAGGTTGGAAATTAGTTTTGTGAACTTCAAAGGAGAGTTATTTGGAATTATATATAGCAGTTATGGTCCCTGGATCGCATGTACGATCTTCTTCTCTGAATCCCATCATCACAAAGAATAGCCTAGAAAAAATTCAAAAGGGCTCTTTGGGAGTACGTGTTGATCTGAAAGGCCAACAACAGGACTCTGAAGAGAAATCAAGCAATATGGATTCAGGTACGCTTCCGTTTATGTTTATTAATTTTTGATGATTGAACATGAATGATTCTTGGGCTTCATCAAAAGGTTCAGATTTAATTTTCAACAATTGATATCAAAGTCCATATTCATGTTGAATCGTTGAGAATTTTTTTGTTATATGCATTGATATTCGTATTTGTGCATATGTATTCTTTGGTTTTAATTCAGTAACCGTAAGACAAATACTTATTAGTTTATTATAAATTTTATTTTGATGCCATTAACATTTTCTTAATATCTATAGATTCAGTTTCTACATAAAACAAAGGTCATAGCACATCAAAACTTTATTTTACTTATGGTTTGATGATCATGAATTTCGATGTCAAGAGCCTTATTCGCTGCATCGTGATGTTAAGAGCGATATTCGCTGCATCTGAAATCAGTCTCAAAGATGAGATCTTTCATTTGATAAGATAAAGCTTAATTACGAATAAAATTAACACATATTTAATTTAATTTTAAATAAAAGAAAAATAATTTAATTATGAATAAACTTTATTTTAGTTGGTCCACATATTTTTAAATAAAGGGTGTACACGTTGAGATATTTTTGATGTGTTATCTTATTTTTTTTCAAAGAAAACTATTAATTTTTTTCTATTATATCCATTCGATTGAAAAGAATTATTATTATTATTTTTAATGCCCAGCTTCGTGAAACTCCAAAAGTGAAATTTATTGCATAAAAAATTGCCATCGGATAATGTGTCGTTGGGACTTCCTCTCATGAAATCACGGGCGGTTAGTTAATGTTGGGGTTTTATATATGCTCATGTGTGAAGATTTATGTGGAGGAAGTTGTGATAAAAAAAAAAAAGCCTTTCCCATTTTTTACCGAAGGCTTTACATGGAACTCCCCTCCACCACTGAAACCAGTTTCATGGGCTGGAAATTAGTTTTGTGAACTTCAAAGATTGCGTGAAATTCTAGCGGAAATAAACAGCTGAAAATTAATTCCGTCAAACAGGTGTTGCGAAATTCCTCCGCTAAATTGAATGCATTGCGCTCTAGCTGGCCGTTGGAGGGCGTTGCGTACAGTTTCATTTTTTTCGGATGGAATCTGGCTCGTGAAATCCATCAGCCTTAATAGTGGCCAGTGGGGCGTTGGGAGTCTTTTCCCACATTGGAGCGTTGGGAGTCTTTTCTCACATATGGTGTCACTGTTTTGATGGCCATAGGGAGCGCTTGTTTCCGGTGATAATGGCTTTCCCATCTTCTCCCCAATCAAGAGGCTTCACGTGGGACAACTGAGTGGGGTTGGAGTTGTGTGAAAGGATAATGGCATTTAATGCATGGGATTTTTAAAGGGGGCTTCGTGAATGGGCATTGTTTCCATATTTTCGAGCTTCCAGCTCTTCTATGCCTTACATGAAATTTAATATATATATATATATATATATTTATTTATTTATGGAATGGCTTCACGGATCATTTCAATGAATCTGATTCTGTGAGCATGAGCAACCTCCTTATGTATGATTTAATTGGTTCCATAAAGCAAAGTTTTATCCATTAGGATAAATTATATTTTCTATTATAAAGATTGAGTTGGAACCACAAAATAACATATCGTTATTTTTTTTAAAAAAGTTTAATTAAATTTAAATTAATAGTATTTTTATGCCTAATAAATTTGTCCATCGTTCGAAATTGAACTAGAAACAAATATCACTAAAGTGACCTCTCTTGTGTAGATAGTTCATGAAGGACGTTGGATATTATGTATGTGTATGTTTCATGTAAGTATTAATCGGCCTAAAGGAAGGTTAATACTTGGTCGAACTACACATATATGTAATGGTAAACACGTAACAATTATAAGGATTTACATGTGAGTAATAAGTTGATCCAAAGATAGATTTTTATTTGACATACATTATTGTTAGTGTTTGATCATTACAACAAGAGTACCACTAGCCGTTAATATTACTGTCCAAAGACTTGATATTAATGTTGCACTGGGTATCTTGAGATGTGATTTACCATTATTTGAATTTATTGATATTTGGTATTAATTGTTTATATGAGCATGTAATTTATATATTGCTTTTATTTTTCTTTTACAGCTATTGTTGCTAATATTTCTGCTAACCTCAATTCAGTGCCGGTCCTTAATGGCATAACTTCAAGGGCAAGCATAAAGGCAAGAAAAGAAAGAATAAGGCTGCTAAGGGTCCAGCAAAGAAGAAACAAATCAGAATAAAGACAGTTGTTTCTTCTGCAATAAGCCTGAACATATTAAGAAGGAATGTTCCAAGTATCATGCATCGCATGAAAAGAAAGGTATTTCTTAATTTGGTTTGTTCTGAAGTGAATATAGCTTTAGTACCTAGAAATACTTGGTGGTTAGATTCTGTTGCTACTACTAACATTAGTATTTCAATGAAGGGTTGCCTGAGCTACCGAAAATCAACTGATGCTGAAAGATGCATTTATGCGGGAGATGACAAGTCGGTAGATGTGGAGGCAATTTGGCATTTTAGATTGTTATTAAGTTCTGGTTATTATTTGGATTTGAAAATACTTTATAGTACTGTCATTTAGACGAAATTTGGTTTCTATTTCAGCTTTGGACAAATTAGGATATTGTTGTTCATTTGAAAATAGTTAGTTTAGTCTTTCGTTAAATTCAAATATTATTGAAACTTGTTCTCTTATGGTGTATGACAATCTATATTTGCTTGATACTGTTGCTTCTTATAATGAAACACTGAATATGGAATCAAGGGGTACTAAGCATAAAATTTACAATGAAAATTCAGGAACATTATGGCATAAGCGATTAGGTCACATCTTTAGAAATAGAGTTAAATGACTTATGTCAGATAAAATTTTGGATTCTTTTGATTTTATAGACTTTAATGTCTGTGTTGATTGCATTAAGGGCAAACAGACCAAAACAAAGAAATTTGATGCATATAGAACTATGGAAGTTAGAGTTGATACATACAGACATTTGTGGACCATTTTCTACACCTTCTTGGAATGGTCAACAATATTTTGTATAATTCATAGATGATTATTCAAGTATGCATACCTATTTCTTATTCATGAAAAGTCCCAAGTTTGGATGTGTTCAAATTATTTAAGCTGAAGTTGAGCTTTAATTCAACAAAAGGATTATAGGAGTCAGATCTGACCGTGGTGGTGAATATTATGGTAGATATGATGGAACAGGTGAACAACATCCAGAATCATTTGCCAGATACCTAGAGGAGTATGGAATCGTTCCACAGTATACCATTCCAGGAATACCTAGCATGAATAGTGTAGTTAAAAGACGAAATATGACTCTTAAGGATATGATAAGGAGTATGATTTGTCATTCTATCTTACCAGAGTCACTCTGGGAGAGGCACTAAAGACCACAACCTACATTCTGAATAGAGTACCAACTAAAGCAGCTATCAAAAACACTTATGAGCTTTGGATAGGATGAAAGCCTAGTCTAAAGCATTTTCATGTTTGGAGATGTCTAGCTGAGGCAAGGCCTTATAGGCCACATAAAAAGAAATTGGACTCCGGAACAGTGAGTAACTATTTTGTTGGGTATTCTGAGCGATCCAGGGTTACAAGTTTTATAATCCCAAATCAAGGATAATTTTTGAGATGGGAACTGCAACGTTCTTTGAGGATATTGAGTTTGGGGGAGAAATAAAGTTAGAGACTTTGTCTTTGAGGAGGAATTGGAACCTACTACTCTTTTTGAAGAGCAGCTAGTTCCTATTCCTATAATTGCTTTTGATAATGATCAAGTTGCAATTCAGAACAACAAGAAATTATTGTTCAACCCTCAGAGGTACAAACTCAACAATCTCAAGAATAAGTGCATCAAGAACAAGTGCCTTTGTGGCGATCTACTAGAGAAAGGAAGAATGCTATTCCAGATGACTATATAGTGTTTCTTCTGGAACATGAGGAAAATAATGGCATGATGGAAGATGATCTGTCAACTTCCTTCAAGCCATACAAGGTTCCAATTCAGAAAAGTGGATTGAAGCAATGAAAGAAGAGTATAAGTCTATGCAAGATAATAAGTTTGGAAACTTGTCCCATTACCAGAAGGTGTGAAACCCATTGGTTGCAAATAGATTTTTAAGACCAAACGGGATTCAAAGGTAATATGGAAAGGTATAAAGCTCGTCTTGTGGCTAAAGGCTATACTAAAAGGAAGGGATTGACTTTAAAGAGACATTCTCTCCAGTTTCATCGAAGAACTCTTTTAGGATAATATGGCTCTTGTTATACAGTATGATATAGAACTCCAACAAATGGATGTCAATACGACATTTCTCAATGGAGATATTGATGAGACAATTTATATGGTGCAACCAAAAATTTTGTATCAGGAGACCCAAAGAAAATGGTTTGCAAATTGACAAAATTCATTTATGGGTTAAAGCAAGCTTCTCGTCAATGGTACCATAAATTTCATCAAGTAATTCTCTCATTTAATTTTGAAGTGAATGCAGTTAATGATTGTATGTATCATAAGTTCAGTGGGAGTAAATATATTTTTCTGGTTTTGTATCTGGATGACATTTTGCTTGCTACAAATGATATAGGCATGTTGCATGAAACCAAGAGATTTCTATCAAGCAATTTTAAATGAAAGATCTTGGTGATGCCTCATTTATATTGGGAATCAAATACATCGAGATCGTTCTCAGGGTATCCTTGGATTATCACAAAGGAGCTATATCGATAAAGTATTTAAGAGATTTGGCATGCAAAATTACAAACCAGGTGATACCCCTGTCACTAAAGGAGATAAATTCAGTATTAATCAGTGCCCAAAAGGAAACCTTGAAGTTGAAGAAATGCAGAAGATTTCTTATGCTTCAGTTGTAGGAAGTCTAATGTATGCTCAAGTTTGTACACATCCGGATATTGCGTACATTATTGAAGTGTTAGGCAGATATTTAATTAACCCAGGAATGGATCACTAGAAAGCAACCAAAAGGGTTATGAGATATCTGAAAAGAATAAAAAATTACATTCTCACATATAGGAGATCGATCATTTTGAGATCACTAGGTATTCTGACTTCGACTTTGCGGGATGCCAAGATAGTAAAAGATCAACTTCGGACTATGTATATCTGTTAGGTGATGGGGCTATTTCTTGGAGAAGTGCAAAACAGATACTCATAGCTTCTTCTACTATGGCAGTAAAATTTATAGCATGTTATGAAGCATCCAATCATGGGATAAGGCTAAAAAATTTTGTCACTGGGCTGTGCATATTGAAAGGAATTGAAAGACCGCAAAAGTTATTTTGTGACAATAAGTCAGTCGTATTATATTCCAACAACAATAGAAGCTCAATCAAGTCAAAGCATATTGACATCAAGTTTCTGGTTGTAAAGAAAAGAGTACAGAGTGGTCAGATTTTTATAGAGCATATAGGGACAAACTCCATGGTTGTAGATCCCTTTACAAAGGGTATGCTGCCCAAGGTCTTTCATGAGCATACTGCTCACATGGGTGTTATAGAGTATGACGATGCTTAGATTTAGTGGGAGTTTGTATTGCTTCTATTTTATGCTTTATGTTTGGTTTATGCACACTTATGTGTTTGGATATTTTCTGATTAAAAATAAAGCATTTTATTTAGTTCAGTACACTCTGCACAATCATTTTAAAGTTTTGATCTCACTCAAATTTAAAAAGAACCAGTTAGAAATAGGCATGTTAAGATCACATTACATGTAATGTTTATGCTACACATCCACATCATGATCCATATCATTCAGTTGTATCAACATACGTAATCATTGATGGGTCGAGTTATGATAGATATAACAAAGACCGCTTTGATCCTATGTTGGTATGATTGATGGACCGGATTGATTATAGATACATTTTGGTAATGACAGTACAATTGAGCTCATTCGGTTATTTTTTTGTAAAACATAATTATAAGGTTACATATATAGCCCAGTGGGAGATTATTGGATTTTTAATCCAAATTGGGCTTATATGTGAAATAATTATGTATTGCGAACTATCAAATAAGATTAAGCCTAATTAAAAGTGATTAGCTAAGATTTTTTTAATTTGGGCTTTAATGTATCTGATAAGGTGTGGCCCTTTAATGTGTAGAGACCTAAGGAGTTATTTCTATTTTTATGATGGGCTAAAATAGAAATATCAAAAGATAATGATGAAATTATCTATATATAGCGGTTATGGTCCCTGGATCGCACGTACGATCTTCTTCTCTAAATCCCATCATCAGAAAGAATATCCTAGAGAAAATTCAAAAGGACTCTCTGGGAGTACGTGTTGATCTGAAAGGCCAACCGCAGGACACTGAAAAGCAATCAAGCAATATGGATTCAGGTATGCTTTGGTTTATGTTTATTAATTCTTAATGATTGAACATGAATGATTTTTGGGCTTCATGGTGATGGTCTTCACCAAAAGGTTCAGATTTAATTTTCAACAAACATAGTATTATATCAAGTCTAGTGTTAGTGAGATAAATCAAAGATCCTACTAGACTTCTAAATTCCTTTGCATCAACTTTTTTTTGCACCATCATCAAGCTTCAACTTCTCATTTAAAGCCATAGGAGTTGCTGCTGATTTGCACTTATCCATCTGAAATTTTTTCAAGATGTCTTTAGTGTATTTTTCTTGAGAGATAAAAATTTCTCCCCTAAATTGTTTAACTTGAATTTCAAGAAAATATTTCATGAGCACTAAATTTGTCATCTCAAATTCTTTCATCACCTGAGCTTAAAATCTTTCACCATATTCAGATTAGTACCCATATAAATAAGATCATCAACATATAGACAAACTATAAAAATATCATTCATACCTTCCTTCTTCACATAAAAGAAGGTTCAGTGGTGCTTCTTTGGAATCCATTTTTGCAAAAATAACCATCAATTTTGTTGTTTCATGCTCGAGGAGCTTACTTCAGTCCATAGAGAGCTTTCCGCAATCGATAGATCATATCTTTTTTTATCTTTGACTTCATAGCCTTTTGGTTGCTCAACATAAACTTTTTCTTCAAGCTTCCATTAAGAAATGCTGATTTGATATCAAGTTGAAATACATCTAGCTCCAATTGGATAGCAAGAGCAAGAACAATTTGAATAATCTCCATTCTAATAATTGGTGCAAAGGTTTCGTTAAAGTCGATACCTGGTTGCTGAGAGTAGCTCTTTGCTACATGTGCTTTTGGATGAGTCCATCTTCATTGAACTTTGTTTTGTAAACCTATTTCAAACCAATCACACTTTTATCTTCAGGTAATTTTACAAGGTCTCAAGTTTTATTATTCTCAATTGTAGTCATCTCTTCATGCATGGCCTTTTGCCTCACTTTTTCTTTGACGACTTCTTCAAAGCTTTGTGGTTCACATGCAAAGAATGCAACTTCATATGATTCATATACTTTTCTTAATGAATGAGTCTTCCTTGGTGGTGAATTTGAATCCATCGTTACTTGTATTGAAGAGATTGGATTTGGTAACCTTGTTGGACTTGGTACAGGAGTGAAAATTTGTGGAGCTTGTTGTGATTATTGATCTTGGCTTGATGTAGACTCCAAGAATTTATGCATAGGTGATGAATGAGAAGTACTTTAATCCCAACTCCAAGCTGTAGCTTCATCAAAAATAACATCTCTCAAAATAATCAACTTGTTAGTGTAAGGATTTAACAAGTGATAACCCTTTGGCCCTTTAATTCATCACTATAGCCAATAAAAATTAGCTTTTCTCCTTTTTTATCTAATTTTTCTTTGTTGGGAATAAAAATATGGGAGTATGCAATATAGCCAAATACCTTCAAGTGATTGACAACTGGTTTCTTTTTGTTCCAAGCTTCAAATGGAGTCTTATTGAGCACTGCTTTTGTAGGTGACCGATTGAGAATATAGATAGTTGTATGCACGGCTTTAATCCAAAATTTGTTAGGAAGCCCTTTGCCTTTCATCATGCTTCTAGTCATCTCCACAATTGTCCGATTCTTTCTTTCGGCGATGCCATTTTATTGTGGCATTCTTCGAACTGTGAGTTATCTTTGAATGCCTTCTTTTTGCAATACTCCATAAATGGTGTGTAGATAAATTCACCTTCTCGATCAGTTCTCAGTGTTTTGATTTGTGGCCACTTTATCTTTCTACAATATCTTTAAAATGAAGAAAAATAGAAAATGCTCCTGATTTTTTTTGTAAGAAATACAACCATATCATTCTAGTACAATCATCTATAAATAGAATGAAATATCTTTTATCACCAAATGAAGGAGTTCTTGTTGGTTTACAGATATCAGCATGCACCAATTCAAGAGGAGAATTAGCTCTTCAAGGAAAAGAAAGTTCATGCATTTTCCCATAAATGCAGCCGTCACAAATATGATTTGATCTTTGAATGGATGGAAGCCCAACTACCATATTCTTTTGCTTGAGTAGGTGTAGTCCATTGAAATTAAGATGACCATACCTTAAGTGCCATAAGTGTGAGTCATCCAAAGTTTCAGATTTGAGAGCTATGTTTCCTTATAGAAGCATGATAAGTGAAAAAACTTGGTTTGAGTTCATTTGAATAGTAGCAATTTGAGAGTTTATCTTCTTGTCCATAATTCTACACTTATCATTATCAAAGAAACAAGAATATCCATTTTGCAAAAGTTATCCAACACTCAACAAATTATAAGTCAATTTAGGAACATAGAGAACATCACTTATAAATTGTTTGTTACCTTTCCTTAAGTTGATGGCTATGATGCCTTTACCTTCAGCTTTTGGATGTTTTCATCTTTCAATTTCATCATTGAACTGACATTTGGGTCAAGTTCAATAAACATTTTCTGATTTTCAATCATATGACTGCTACAATCATGTCTAAAAACCATGTATATTGAGATTCATGTTGGATGCTCATACAAGAAAATAGCTGATATGATTCATCCTTGGTGAACCTTAAGCTTCTTCTTTTACATTAGCGTCTTTGTACCAACAATTATTGTAAGAATGATTGAAAATTTTGCATCTCTTACATCTGAATCGACAATCCTTGCTCTCATGGTTAGTCTTCTTGTAAATGCGACATTAAGAGAGAGACTTCATTGTCACTGTGCATCTTCTTTTTTGCTTTTATTTTTATTTTTTTACATTCCTCTCTTTTAAGAAGATCCTTCTTTGTTTTGGATATTTGAGTTTCTCTTTTCAAATATGTTAGCTTTGGCATGAAAAACTTGATCAAGAGGCTGATTGGAAGAATGACTCAATCTTTCATCATGCACTTGAAGAGAGCTTATTAGTTCATAAAAAGTATAAGTAGATAAATTTTTGGATTTTTTTATTGCAGCAACAACATGATCTAATTTTGTTGAAAGGCTCCTAAAAACCTTTAGAACAATTTTTCTTTCTTCTATAATATCTCCAAGGCTTCTAATTTGAATCACAATTTCTAAAATTTTAGTAAGAAAAACTTGCATATTTTCATCTTCTTTCATTATAATGTTATCAAAATCCCTCCAAAATGATTGTTGTTTCAAAGAAATAACTTTTCATTTCCTTGAAAACCAATTTTCAAAATATCCCAAGCTTCTTTAGCTTTTTTTGCACCAAATATACGAGGAAAGATTGCTTTGCTTACCCCTTGTTGAAGATGCCGTAGTGCACTTGCATCATTGCGCACATTCTTCTTGTATTTTTTTGTTGTTGTTTTGTCCAATTGCTTTCATCATTTGGTGGCTCCAGGTAGATGTCTTCAATGACCTGCCACAAATCTTGTGAGATAAATATGGTTTGAATTTGACTACTCCAATAGTCATAATGTTCTCCTTCGAAGATGAAAATTTGATTTGATGTATATGCAAATATTATTGGAACTAGGTTGGTAGACAATTTTGGAGAAAGATAGAAGGCTTATTAAAGGAAATAGATATAGAAATACTTTACTCTGATACAAAATTTGTTGGGAATGCACAGTGGAGTGGTGGACAAATATTGTCACTTAGGCAATGAACAAAATATCTATTGTATTTCTCATTCAAATTGCTAAAAATTATTACATAAAGCTTCGGATTACATAGCTTTTTATAGACATGACTCTTGAAATGCTACATTAACTCTTCTTAGAAAATATCATGAGTCATATTTAATCCCTTAGAAAATAGTAGAGACATATTAAACTCATCTAAAAAATAATAGGAGACATTTTTAGAAAAATATGAATCATTATAGCAGTCCTTTCATCTTTCTAAAAATATTTTTGAAAAGTGTAAATTACTCTTTAACAAATTATTAGCCTAATTCCCTCTGAATATCCACTATAATATAACACTTACCCCTTTCTCAGTGGAGCAAAAGTTTATACAGTAGACAAACTAGAAATGGGAACAAAGATGGATAAACTAGATTCCCGTAGAGAACTGGGTTTGGAGGAATTAAACGGAGATGGATTCAAAAAATAAGAGAGATTTTGAAAAACTGTCCAATTTGAGGATGTGCATGAGACTGGATCTTCATCCTAAAATCTTATCACTTATCCTTGAAATATAGGGTGTGTTAAATTAATATACTTACTTTAGATTATCTTCTATTTAATTATATACATGATAACATGTACATATATGCAAATTTAGATCTCATATAGTTTTTTTTAAATGTTATCAGCTATAATAAATTTTAAATTTTAAATAAAGTTTTTTATAATATCCTCCACCTACTGCTGTCCGTAATTTAAACCGCACCTATTCAAGTGGAAGCCGGTTGATTAAATGTCACGATCGACTCAAAGAAGCATATAGTTATCATCTTGCTTTCAGCCTCAAAAGCTAGCGTTTGCGGAGATCATTAAGGAGGCGGTTCCATCGGTGCTTGCAATAGAGAACGATGGTGGGGACCGGGGGAGAGAGAGAAAGAGCGAGAAGGAAAGGGAAAAAGCCTGCCAGCTCATTAAAAGCCAACATCCATTCGCGAGAATCTGGTTGCAGGCGTGGAGTTGTATGGCAGAGGCATTCCCTCTTCGATTTTTATTTCCCCACCAATGTACGACCTATAGAACGATTGAGAACGACGTTATCCGGTGCCTTTTTCATGCGTGCAAGCGCTTGATCTATAAATACAGAGCCATTGAAAGGCTCTCTCTCGTCATCTAAAACTCAAGCCTTTTCTCCAGGTAGAAGCCCCTACAGCCTTGCAAAGCAAGCGCCTCTCTATCCATCTTAAACCGTGGCCTTCTTTTCCTACCAACAAAAACACCATGGCTTTTTCTAAGATTTTCGTTGCGTTATTGCTCCTCTCTGTTGCCTCGGCTGCTCATGGGCAGCAGTACTTGTCGCCTACGTTCTACAGGAGGACCTGCCCAAGCCTTGAGAGAATCGTCAACGCGATGATGCTTCAGGCCGTCAGAGCGGAGCCGAGAATTGGCGCCTCCATCCTTCGCCTCTTTTTCCATGATTGCTTCGTAAACGTAAGATGCCAACTCTTTCTCCTTTTCCTTCAATTCTCCTCGGCATCGCATACTTATCTTCAACGGTTTTTCCGCTTCTTTCTTTTATATCAGAATCTTTCTCCCGGTATAATTCTTAGTAAAAAAAAAAAAGCTTTTTCACGTACGGAATGGATGGATTGAGTTGATGCCAAAAGCTCCAGTCCGACAGGCAACTAAATAAATGGCTGGGCTTTTGTGACTCGCTATATGAAGTAGTTGGGGCCATGATAATTAGAAAGCCAGCTGTGCGATCTGCAGTGGCTTTCCTGTTGTGTGATAGCCGTTGTCCCATCACTCCATACCACCTAATAATGCAGCCCTTGGTTGACTAGAAAGCGACTTAGGAGATCACTGGATCTCAATCCGAATGCGTGCGCCAGGCATCCATATCAGAAGAAAATCATCTACAATACCAGTGCCTTCTTCTACAGCGTTTTCTTACCGTGATTTTATTATTATTATTTTTTTGACGGTTCAAATCAAAGAGCTATATACACCAGAGACAGTACAGTTGACTGCGAGTACCAGAGACGATTACGTCACGCAAAGCCAAGAGGATCAACCCTGGTGGTGGATGTCGAGATCGGAATCCGAGTGGATGTCGAGATCGGAATCCGACCATGCCGCATGGTGGCCCCAAAGGGCGTGAGCTATCCGCAGGATGATGACCTTCACGACAGGCATGGAAAAGAATGCGACCTCTTCTTACCTTCAGTTCTATAAGGGAGAAAAACAAACACAACGCATTGAAGTTTACGAATCATAGATTTGAACACCTTGTTCAGCCGATCGATATCTAGTGTCATATCACAAAATCCAGCGCCCTTATTTTACGTGCCATGCTCACCGTTCCTTCGACTTCCTGCGTGCCATAGGAAGAAGATTGGTGCGATTCATCTTGGCAGTATGAACCACCAATTCTCTATTGCCACGTCGCACGCAAGAATATAGAGGAACGTTGGTTTTTGGCCTGTAGCTTTTGTCTTTTCTTTCATTTTTTTTTTTGTGTGGTTGTTATTATGAACGAAAAAAAGAAAAAAAGAAATTTGTTCCATGCTGCTTTTGAGCCGTTCGGAGAGCACTTTAACGAAGGATTTGCTGTTTCTCATTAAATTACAGTGGATGAAGAGTTCCCTTAGATGTGATCGAGAGAGCTAGTCCTACAGTATGGCTTTGGCCACCGTCCGGCGGCTGTACGTTATTGAGACTGGATCTCTCCAGCCCAACCCCAAACTGTAGAGGATATAGACTCCTCTGGGTCATTTCAATATTAGTACTGTTTATATCAACATCCAATGCATTATATCATTTTTTTTTCATATGTATGTATGTATATGTATGTATGTTTTGAGTGAAACCTTTTCAATATGTAAACTTTCTGATGTCATGCACTATAGGGCTGCGATGCATCAGTTCTTCTAGATGACACAGCAACGTTAGCCGGCGAGAAGAACGCAGGTCCAAATCGAAACTCTCTCCGTGGGTATGAAGTCATCGACGAGATCAAATTCCAAGTGGAGAGAGTTTGCAGGGCAACTGTGTCATGTGCCGACATCCTAGCCCTTGCAGCACGCGCAGGGGCGGTCTATGTAAGTCTAATACGTACTACACCATATTGTTATCAAAATTTCTCTTCCCAAACAACAAAAACAAAGGCAGCATGCATGACCCGAGCCTACCACATCCGAAACACCTTAATTGCAGCATGGCGGACCAAAATATGAAGTCCCGCTGGGCCGCAGGGATGCGAGGACGGCGAGCCAGCTCGCAGCCAACGCCAACCTTCCCCCTCCCTCCGCCAGCATCAACACCCTCATCTCGATGTTCGCCGCCAAGGGCCTCAGCGCCCGCGACATGACCGCCCTCTCCGGTGCGCACAGCATCGGCCTGGCACATTGCACCAACTTCCGGCCTCACATCTACCGCGACTTCAACGTCGACCCAGCCTTTGCCGCCATGCGAAGGCAAACTTGCCCGGCCTCCGGCGGGGACAGCAACTTCGCCCCGCTCAACCTCCAGAGCTTGAACAGGTTCGGCAACACCTACTTCGGAACCTCATGGCCCGCCGCGGCCTTCTTCACTCGGATCAAGAGCTTTTCAACAACGGACCTATGGATTCGCTGGTCCGGCTTTACAGTGTTAATAACGCAGTCTTTTACAATGACTTCGCTACGGCCATGGTGAAGCTGGGGAACATCAGGCCGCTGACTGGTTTCGATGGGGAGATTAGATTGAACTGCCGGAAGGCGAATTGATGATTATGATGATATATTTATCTTTTCCACTGTAGCATATGGATGGGGAATTAATGTAATTAAACGGCCCTGTGGACTATGTGTTTAAATGTACGTAATAGTGGACGCCGGTATCGGGGGGCGAACAGCGATTGCGTTCGCTGATCTATTTGTATTCAATATTGTTTTTTGTCCATGTCTTATGGGAGTAAAACAATAAAATTAATAAGGAGAATTTGAGGCAGTGGCAGCCGTCTCAGCAAACATATTGGTTCATTTTTTTTAATACTTTCTGCAGGATTTCTTTTATACCCTCGCATGTTGATAGGTTATATAATGCCCCCATTACTTGGAATATCCTTGCAATGACGACGGAATCTATATATTCGATATTCCACGCACATGGAAGATGGGTGGTAGCTGTCTCATGTTTGTGATGGCCAGTAGACGAGAGCGACGCACACCATGTCCTGCTCGGGCTCTTATCATGCAGCACATGCGTGGCATTATATTATAAATGGTGCCTATAGTTGGTGGCAGAGCATTGTTTCATATGTTGCCAAAGAAGATAGTGCGCACTGATATGATTCGATGGAGGACCAGAAAGGGTCCCAGCAACCTCAAATAACAAATAAAGATTCTAATTTAGAATGTTAGAGGATCTTAATTTGAAATGTTAGAGGAGCTTATAAATTCTTGTTTCATTCATTTTTTAAAAGATTGATGCAGTTGCACAATTTTGATATTTGAGTTTTGTTGATATCCCATTTGCCGGATGATAGCATGATCCGAGCCAGAAGATAGCTTTCTAGATCTTGGCACTCTTATGCTATGGAGTATGTGGGCCTATCAGAAGGTATCTTGGTATGGCGTAACAGCTCTATTAGGATGGATACTTTTCACCAATGCAACCAATAGGTTACTTTTGTCATTTCTAAGGGACATATGACTTCTGGCTCTTATTGGGTGTTTATATCAGTACTGATTTTTAAAAGAGGTAGATTTTTTGGTCTGAGATCCTCACTCTTCTTGCTTAGGATTTTTTATCTATCATTGTTGGTGATTTTAACTGCATTATTGGAGCAAGTGAAAAGAAAGGAGGTCGTCAATTTGTTGGCTCTGCGGAGAGTACCGAGTTCAGGACCTTTATCTCTTTTGCTGGGTTGCTGGATTTGGGATTCTTGGATTTTTAGTTCACCTAGTGTAATAATCGTCAAGGTACTGCCCGCGTCTGGAAGAGATTGGACAGAGCTATGGCCACAGCCCTATAGCTTAGAAGTACCCTTCTGCTGTTGTTACTCATCTGTCTCGGATTACCTCGGATCACTGTCCTCTTTTGATATCCACTGAGGTTGATACTCAGTAGCAAGACAACTTCGATTTGAGCAGTTCTGGACCTCCTACTTCTCGGCTCAAACCCTGATCTTCTAGGTTTGACATACACTTGTCAGAGGCAGTGCCACGTACAGGTTATCTAGGCGTCTTGAGCTCGCAAGATGCATGCTATCTAGATGGAATAGACTGCTGGTGGGGGACCCTGTGAGGAATATTGAGCTGGTGGAAGCTGATATTACCTCTCTTCAGACTAAGGAGGATCAGGAAGGTGATATTTTTCTGATTCCGATCTCATGTCTCTCTATAAGAAGCTTGCTCTTCATCACTCCCTTCTTCAGCAGCAGAAGATCTTATGAAGGCAGAGGTCGCGGATACAGTGAATCCACGAGGGGATCTTAATACCATGTTTTTTTATCAGGCTACCCTAAAGCATTGTGCAGCTAACAGGATTCGCTGGCTGGTTGATGAGGAGGGCCATTATCAGGAGGATATCCACGCCATTCGGGACCAACTCTTTCATTTCTTTCAGTCCAGATGGACTGATCACATTGGTGAGGGGGATCCAGTTTGCCAGGTCCCGATGTCAAAGAAGAGCTCTACTAATGAGAATGAGTTTCTGATTAGGTTGATCACTGCGGAAGATATTAGGTAGGCATCATGAGATCTTAGGCTTGATAAGGCCCATAGGCCTGATGGGTTTTCATCCTTTTTCTTTCATCACTAATGGAATATTGTTGGCCAAGATGTGGTTCAGGCCATTCAGACTGCCTTCCAATCCAAAGCCTTCCTTGATGACTAGAACTAGACTTTTATTACCCTTGTGCCCAAGCGTATTGATGCTTTTACTCCTCAACATTATAGGCCCATCAGTTTGTGCACTACTTTGTATAAAGTATGTGCGCGTATTCTGGTCACTCACCTGAGGGATGTGATATTCCGCCTTATTTTTGCTAAGCAGAGGGCCTTTATTAGAGGGTGCAGTATATCAGATAATATCCTCATTGCTCAGGAATTCATGCATGATCTTCAGAGAGTCCTAGTCAGATAGTGCCTCATGGCTGTTAAGCTTGATATGAAGTGAGCTTATGACAGATTGAGCTGGACGTTTCTGCATCAAACTCTTCATGAATTTGGGTTTGATGGCCTATTTATTGAATGGATCATGGCATATATTCATAGGCCATCTTTCTCTCTGATCGTTAATGGTAGCCAGATAGACTTCTTCCATTCGGTTTGGGGCTGCTCCAGGGGTGCCCTCTATCTTCGTTCTTGTTTATCCTGGACGATCTATCTCGTGCGCTCCACCAGGCACAGTAGGATCTCTGTATTACTCCCTTTATAATGGGCCCTCTAGGTCCCTTGGTCTCTCATCTTTTATTCGTAGACGATTACATTTTGCTGGGTCAGGCCACTGTCTAAAATGCGACCACCTTTGCTTCCATTATTCAGCACTACTGTCGGGCATCTGGACAGAAGGTCAACCTCCAAAAGACTACTCGTACTACCAAGGAGGAAATCCTTCATACCCTGGGTATACGTAGTCAGGCTGACCGCCTTTCATACCTGGGGATTCCTGTTACGGGGAAGCGGCCATGCAGCAGTGACTATTCTGATATTGAGCATCAGATCCGGGACTGCATTGATGGCTGAAAGGTCACTGATTTATCTATGATGGCGAGGATCATCCTCATTCGTTCAGTTCTTACTTTCCTCCCTCTGCATCTTCTATCCAACTCTGCTGTCTCGATCACTTATCTGAAGAGAATAGAGAGATGCTTCAGGGATTTTCTTTGGGCTTCTATGCAGCTTGGCCATGAGATTCACTTGCTGGCATGGGATACTGTTGCATGCCAACTCTAATGGAGGACTTGGTATCCAGTCTCTGACTATTAGGAGAGAAGCTTTGATTGCCAGGCATGCTTCGCGATTCCTTCTTGATCCGTACTGTTTATGGAGCTCTTTTATGCGTGCTAGATATGGGGACTGGATGTCTTCTATGGATTTTTAGCTTTTTCATGGCCATTCCTTCTTTTGGAAGGAGGTTTATCGGCGTGCGCCAACTATCCTGAGCAACATCTCGTAGATGATTGGAGATGGATCTTCGATTGATGTTGTCCAGGATATTTGTATTGCTGATCTTCCCCTCTCACGATGACCTACTTTTATCGGCACTGATGTTCCTAGCAGTATGAGCGTTGCAGATCTGATATCTCAGGATCTCGCTTCATTGTATACCCCCATGGTGACCCGATTATTTGGTGAGCAGCTATCTGATCGAATCCTCTCTATTCAGCTCATTCCAGGCTACACATCTTATACCAGGTTATGGCGGAGATCTTGTCTGTCTAGGACTCCCACCAGGAACCTTATGAGGGCTTATAGGCCACAACCTTAGTGTACGATGGAGGCAGCATGGATTTGGAAGCTCCCCACTTATCCTAGGATGCAGCTTTTTATTTGGAAGCTTGTGTGGGATTGCCTGCCCACCTGTTATTTGCTTTCTAGAAGAGGTATGTCCATTTCGGATATTTGCCCATTGTGTGGACAGGAGGTGGAGACTATTGATCATGCCATTTTTATCTGCCCTAAAGCGAGACTGATTTGGCAGATAATTAGCTATTTTTTTAGAGAGGATGATATGGGTCATTGGCGATCCCTTTTTCTGAGTGATCTCTAGAAGGGTAATCAACAGAAGGTCGCCTTATGGGCTGCTAGAGCTAATCAGATTTGGCTATCGCAGAATCAGCTCATTTTTACTGATAGCACTATCTCCCCTCATAGAACATTATGGAATGCCATCTCGTCATCGTCTAAATTTGCACTTTATTGCTATGCTTCTGATCCTGACAGCTCTGGTCTCTGGGGTTCCCTTGCTGCCTCGGCAACAAACCGACGTATGGTTTTCATTTCTTAGGAGCCCACTCCCATAGGATTTGTCAAAATCAATTTTGATGGGAGTGTTCAGGGAAGACTAATGGGTTCTGCTTTTATTATACGAGAGACTGATGGAACACTATTGGCAGCGGGAGGATTTAGTCTTGTAGACTCCTTGGTTCCTTTGGCAAGGCTTTACGTAGCTTGGGCGGGCGTCTTCTATGCTATTCGGATTCTTTATGCTCATAGTCTCCTTATTGAAGGGGACTCGCTTACTATCATCTGATGGCTTCGAATGGATTGTTGCAACCAAGTCCCTACTAATTCACTGCTACACGATATCTGAATTGCCCTTTGGGATGCCTATAGAGCCTAGATTCGTCATATTTATCGTGAAGCCAATTCTACTACGGATTGGATGGCGGCTTTAGTGGCTCATCATTCTAGCTTGTGGATCTAAAATTTGAGTAATTTTTGTTCATTTACTTTTAAATAAATTTTGTACTCTAATTTATTTGAATTGACTCATACGTGTAATTATTTGTTTGTATAAAAAAATAATAAATAAAAAAAAGAGAAGAAAGAAAGAAAAATAAGAAGAAGAAGAAGATAGTGCGCAAGCCATCTTGCTTACAAATAAAAATATAAAATGAAGCTAGCCATGTAACGATAAAGTAGACGTCTGTTTCCGTGCTTATCTAGCGCAAGAAAACGAAATCATGAATTGACTAATATATATTTCCGTGCATTTCATGCGTGGAATGGAGAGGAATATGGTTTTCATGAATTGATGGCATTGTCATGACTAGAAGGCCATGTCGTCTGTGCTGTGACACATGACAAGGGCATTAGACCTACCGAAAGGGTGCCAACGGGCCAAGGGGGTCCAGATCTTGATTGATCCCTCAGCTAACCCGGCGATGCCTCAAATCGTTCCGGCAGTACCAGCCTTCCGCCTGTACCCCTCTGGCAGACTCTGGGTGCACGTTGGCCCGGCCTGGCCTCCGATTGGTTGCCCAACGCGGTGGATTGGGCCTCGTTGGATCCATTAAGATTTATGAATTTTCGCTAGCCTTTCAGGCCTCCAAAGATCATTGGTGGCCCTTAAACTCGCACCACCGACAAAAAACACTAATTTGCCCTATTTCGCATGCTTTTGGTACGCACGCCTGCTTAGAGTGATGATGTGAGTGCAACAGGCAACAGAAAAGCTGAGCTGTTTGGTTGTGGAAAATGTTTTCTATTTTTAACTTTTTTTTTTTTCTTCATTTCCAATTTTTCTTTAGGAAACGTTTTCATTTATTGAAATGAGAAATTATATTAATTTTTTTAAAGCAAGAATTATAGAGGATGTTTGACGGTAAGGATATGATAATGAGTAGTGGAGGAAAATGGCGGTGGTGATGGCTAGCATATGTATAATAGTGATGGTGATGGGCAAAGGTGTGGTGGTGGTGATCAAAGGTGAAGAAAAGTGGCTAGTGATATGCGATGAATGTATGGCGATAAATGATATAGAAACAATACTAGTAGTAAATAATCGAGATGTAGTGATAGTGATGATAGCATTGAAGGATGATGAGTACGATGGAAATATGATGGAAATGGTGGTGTAGAGTGGTTGAGAAAGGTTGATACGATAGATGTATGATAGTGATCATAGTGCTACTAAGGTATGATGATGGTGAATAGTAGTAGTCATGTAGTGATCAGTAGTGAAACATGGAGATAATGATAAGTGATGAAAGTATGGTGGTGGGTGATGCAAATATGATACTCGTGATATTGCGTGATGGAGGTATAGTGGCAGTGATAGTGGCAAATGGTAAAAGAACTGTGGTAATAAAGGGTGTGGAGATATGATGATAGTGATGATAGTAGATGGTAGAGAAAAAGGATAATAATGATGGTGGTGAAGGATGGTTAATGGTAAAGATGGTGAAGGTATATTAATGAAAAATATGAGAAAAATATTGATTCATTTTGAAAGGAAATAATAAAAATAATTCAAGGGTTTTTTTTTCTAAACCTAATGTAAATTTAAAAGACATAATTTTTAAATTTTTTATTTAAAAATATTATATTTAAATATAAAATATTAGATCTGAACAAGCCCTTATTCATACGAGACGATTCAAAGCCCAACTTTGAAGAAGCCACCCGTCACCAATTATACAATCAAGAAAAGAAGCAGTTATACAATCAAGAAAACAAGCAGGTAAACAGAGACACCACAAGTATTTTTTATTTTCTTAAAAGTAAAATCACCAGGGTTTGAGTTCTTCTACAACAACAATACAACGTGTACAAGTATGCAAAAATTTTCAGCATATACTTTTACGGGCTTGTTGCCACTCAAAGAAAGTATGGTTCAAATCGTTTATGCACAATGCTATTAACAAGATGACCATTGATGATGAAGCAAAACTGGTACTCTGACGGCCTATATTTGTGAGTGAAGTTATGGGATAACATGGTGTTGATTTTGTACACGGTGATCGCCAACCAATTGCATGCTAATCGTTCGGGTTTTGTATTTCTTGCTAATACTGCAAATAGTATACGTCGAAGAGACGCGGGTTGTTAGTCAAATTGCTGAGCCTGTGCCCCAATTATGGGGATGTGGCTGAAACGTGGAGCCAGAGCAATTTAATTCGCGGGTCTTTTCTGTTTTATGATAGTTTTATTTGACTTCGATCCTGGTTTTATTAACTAGGATGACCAGCAGCTGTTCCAGGCATTTCAACGTGATGAGCATTTGTTGGGTTGAAGGTTCCAAACGAGGATGGCTTTGATAAGGAAAAGTTTTGCTGCATAGTTCTTCAGTTCAACAAGCACGTATTATCTTTTGATGCAGCAAGGTTATGCAGATTAATCATCCGTGCATATTGGCACACGTGCGATGGCCCAATAAACTTTTGATGTGACTGATCCAAGGTCATCAAAGTAAACGGTGGACAAACGGCAAACTGTCAGAGCTCAGCCTACGACCCCGAGGCCCCCTCGGCCTTCGAGGTCCGCCTTGGCCCCCGAGGCCCCCTTGGCCTCCGAGGTCATCCTCGAAGGTCCGAGGTGGACCTCGGCCTCTGAGGTTCTCATCGGAGGTCCGAGGTTCGGCCGAGGTCCTCATTGGAGGTCCGAGGTTCCCTTCGGCCTCAAGTTTCAGCCTTGACCTGGGCCTTGAGCGTCAGCCTCAAGCTCCAGCTTCGAGCTTCAGCCTCGAGCTTCGGCCCCGAGCATCCGCCTCGGCCTTCGAGGCCCTCATCAGAGGTCCGAAGTTCCCTTCGGCCTCAAGCTTCGGCCTTGACCTGGGCTTCGAGCGTCAGCCTCGAGCTCCAGCCTCGAGCGTCAGCCTCGAGCTTCAGCCTCAAGTTTCGACCTCGAGCTCCAGCCTCGAGCGTCAGCCTTGGCCTCAAGCGTCAGCCTCGACCTCGGCCTCGAGCCTCAGCTTCGGCCTCGAGCCTCAGCTTCGGCCTTGGTCTCGAGCCTCCGTTTCGATCTGGCCACCGAGGCTGGCAACCCGCTACCTCGAGCCACCTGACACATCCATGTGGCCCACCAACCGCCTGCAGCGGCTACGTGACCCACCAACCGCCTGCAGCGGCTACGTGACCCACCACTCGCCTGCAATAGCGTGTGGCCATACCCCGTTATGGCGCACGTCAGACACAGCCATATCCGTCTGCTACCTACAGTGCCGCATTCGGCAGGTGGCAGACAAGGAGGGACACCTCTGACAGACGGTTGCGACCCATCGCTGTCAGCCTTGCATTTCATCCGTTAGTGGACAAAGGCACCTTGAAGTCAGCAACCTTCTGGAAGCGGGAAAAGAAAGATCATCGGACAGGTATAAAAGCCCACACATACAACGAAGGAAGAATTCAGAACTTCAGTTCTCTAGCTTCTTTCTGCTAGTTAACTCTTGTCTGTTCCCGAGTGACTGACTTGAATGTCGGAGGGTCCCCATCGGAGCATCCGGTCTCTGGGGACTTTTCTTGCAGGAACCCGGCGAGGGAGATCTCCATCTTCCTGGCGTTCAAAGAAACTTGGCGTCAACAGATTGGCGCGTCAGGTAGGGGGACATCAAATAAAAAAGCTTCGAACCTATTAGCAAAACAAAACTTCTCTTTCCCTGAGTTCTCAAGCCATTGTGATGACCCGTGCGCAAGAGGTCTCCACTAGCCATGCTGGGGGGCAGCATCAGGGGGTTGATTCGCTGGAAGTTGGTCCCTCCATTCCCCCAGCCGATGTCCCTGCACCACCACCACATCAGCTTCAAGAAGACCGGCT
This sequence comes from Calamus simplicifolius, assembly GCA_900491605.1. Classification (NCBI taxonomy): domain Eukaryota; kingdom Viridiplantae; phylum Streptophyta; class Magnoliopsida; order Arecales; family Arecaceae; genus Calamus; species Calamus simplicifolius. The sequence goes on along the minus strand of UESW01004001.1, from coordinate 645,757 downwards.
GGCTGCCCTCTCCATGCAAGTTCAGTCTTTGGTAGCGGCGGTCAGAGTCCTGCAGCAGCAACCGGCGGCCGCGCAGCAGTCGGGGCCACTACCGTCAGTCTCGGGAGTGGTCCAACCCAGCTAACATTCTTCCCGGGGAAGGTCTTTGTTGGGAATTGTATCCTAAAGCCAATCATTTGATGATTGTGCTAATGTAAATTGTATATAAATTAATATATTATTAAAAGTTATTTGGCAGTTAATTCATTACAAGAACATCTTCTTAATACTCCTGATTGTAATGAAGCCCTTAGGATCTTCCTTCACGATAAAGGAGGATTTATCTTTGAAGGTCCTTAAAAGAGTTCGCGACCAAATGATATACTATGACAGGGCCATAGTACTATCAATTATAGGACGTTGTATATCATATTTGTTGGTTGTCCTCTTAACCAAGGAGTGTAGAGACACTAGTATGACATACAGGTGAAGTGTAGGAGTATATTTCACTGAACGTGACTCATTTCCGGATACTCTACTGTCAAGAGTTAATCCGAGAAGATATAGGTATAAGTATCCTTCAGACCTGAAGATCACAACCAGTGGCTTACAAGCAACTCATTGTACTTAGGTGCCGGACCACCTAGATTTCTAATCCAGCTACGAAAGGTTACTGGCTGCAGTCAAGTATTTATGGTAGTCAGTTGTAGATCAAGATGGAATTTGACCTATCCCGTTAAAAGGAGAAATGCTTGTGTTTCAATTTAGCAAGACCTTGGCCAAGGCACTTCATGTGAAAGTCACATGATCACTAAAGTTGAAATCACTTTATGGATTTGCTATTTAGAGTTGACAGGCTCTTAAGCCATCCTTAGCATTTGTGGTCAAGAGGATGAATTATACGGCAACTATTTCTTAGGGTTCTTGGAGTTTGCTCGGCAACTCTTCGACCTATCCGGACATCGGGTTCCATTGCTAGATGGGCACATCGATTAGTATAGAAAGTTGTTTCCATGCTACCGGCTTAGGTTCGAACCTAGAGAGTCACACGCATAGAAGTTTCCTAGGATGATCTGGTTGCTGATCAACGATTGAGAATCGTATATGATTTAATTAATCAATTTGATTGATTGAATTATCTCAATTGGGTTAAGTACAAGTGAATAAGATTTAATTTGGTTTAAGTCCATTAGAAGGACTAGTCAATTTCAAATATTGATTTGAAATTAGACTTGATTTGGATTTAAATAGATTCAGGACTAGCCAAATTTGATTTGGGCTTGGACCATGATCTATGTGGGTTCAGTCAAATAAATTTAGATCAGATTAAACCATCACATGAACCCAAACCTCTTGCATAAGGATCTCATATGATGAGATGGCTAAAGTCTCATCTCATGAGAGATTAAATTCTCATGTAGAATTTAATGCCTAACATTAATTTTCACCGAACGTCAGATTTAGCCACGACTCTTTGGTTTTCACCGAACGTCGGATTTAGCCATGTCTGTCTCTTTGGTTTTCACCAAACGTCGGAATTAAACCAAGCACCACGCCTTCGGCGTCTCTTCGCTTTTACCAAACGGCGGAATTCTTAATGTCAGAATTCAAGGTTAAGGCTAAATTGAGACTATAAATAGAGGGCATTCCCTCACTAGAAACATAGAACAACAATATATGATATGTCATGGATTATAATTCTAAAAAGGTTAGAATAAAAAATCATAGTGATTCTGGTGTTAGCGGAAGCGTGGTGGATTTTAGAGGAAGATTCAAATGGGAGGATTCAAGATCAACAAAGCTATTTTTTTGCGAGCTAGCACTCCTGGAAATTCGATCATTTGGGGTTTCGCATGGACGATACTAGAGGCCGGACGATTGAACAGCTGCAGAGAAATAAGGATTTACCTACTGTTCTTAAGGTAAGCGATTTGATCCCTAGATCTTAAGGCAGACTTCAAGATAAGTAGTATGACTAGTCATCTTGAAGATCAAGATATGATCTTGATATTTTTATTTATATGCATATTTTGGATCAATCGATCCTATATACAAGGCAAAGATATGATTTTGATGCATGTTAGATAGATTAGTATATAATCTTTAAAATTCCGCATTGAATTGTTATCAAATTTTTTAAAATATGCGTGCCTCGGGGATTGTTTCTCCATACAAATGGTTTCGTATTGATCTAATTTATTGCATGTAAATTAATGCTCCTATTAATTGTGTAATCAAGGCTAAAACAAATCTCAGGTCTATTCAGTCACAGATGGATTAAAAATCTAAATTACCCATTCAACGAGGTATTCTGTGACATATTGTCGTGATAATTTAAATTGATCTTTGGCTTCAAAACACTGATTACATACACTCTCAAAATATGTTTTATATTTGATACATGTTGATGTTATATAAAACATGATATTTGCATGTTTAGTATAAAACATAGATATGATATATGATGGCATGATGTCTATGTTATGAAACATACAAATATTTGTGAGAGTCTAATTTGAATGTCAAATGTTAATTCATAATCTCTTTAGATATGATCTAAATATAGGAATTATGAGTAGTAACATAATACATATGATGCTTGATTGAAATATATTTAATCCTTTGGGTTAGCTAAATTGGGTCCATAAAGGGTTAGACCCTAAGGTTTAAATCAACTGGACTGTAAGAGTATTTGATCAAATCTAATTAGATTAGGTTAAGAATGCTCTAAATCAAACAATAGTTGTAGTTGATCATGTCCTTCTCTTTGATTAAACCAAATGAAAGTAGATTAGGCTCCGTGGTTGAGCATGAATCTCTTAGATGGTCAAATCAGAATTGGTTAACCATATGATGTCAAGGTGGGTTGGCAAGTTGCTCTAGGATCAACGATCGAATGGTTTTTAATAGGGAGCTACTCATATTGATGCGTCTTTAACGAGTTAATGACATATCCCTCCCATCGATCTCACTCACCTAGTCAATGTGGTGAATCATTTATGATTCAGATCATTTACCTGATTCGGGTTGACCCATGCTTGTAAGAAAATCAGTCTGACTGATTTAGGTGCCACTTAACCTGACTTAATCTTGTTTCATTCTACCGATTTCATAGATTCAGTGGGAGAACTTGATTAGTCAATTTATCTTCATATTATTGAAATCCTCTAAAATTATTAGGTCCTTAAAATGAAATAGTTATATGATAACTAGATCATAGCCTCCCATTAAGGTGGGTGATAATGAGTCCGATGTCTTGATAATCATTGGAGGCACTCCATGCCTGGTGCTTGTCAACCATCGAATTATCATTCATTATATGATAAGTCAGAGTAACTATTAAATAAACAGTCAGGTGAGCCGAGCTTCACTCGGGCTTGGTTGTCTATTGATAGGTTACACTGATTATATCATTTAATAGTTGGACCTAACCAGAACTTTCAGTGAAGGCACTTCATGCCTGCTGAAGACGTATATGGGGAAAAACTGAATACTAAGAATTGTTTGGGGAAACAATTGGTTTTAAACCTACTCTTAGATGCATATGGGTTAGCCAAGCTTCACTTGGGACTGTATGTAGTTTATATAGATCTTAGTGCCCGCTAAAGAATTAAGAATAATTCTTCGAATTGGGGTGTAGAGGCTGCCAATTTGAACAAAATAGTAGGAGAATCTTTAGACTAAAGTCCAAGTCTTTAGACTTAATCAATTTATATACTAATAAACTTTAGTTTTTCCTTATGCAGAAAATGGCCACTAATTTATCATTAAGGTCCCTATTGGATAGTGACAAGTTGAATGGTTCCAATTTAATAGTTGGTTTAGAAAACTTAAGATCGTCCTTGAGCATGAGAGGATTCTATATATTATGAATAGTCCTGCACCAAAGATATCTGATCTAAACACAAAGTTCTAAGAAAGACACTTATCAGAAGTGGCTCAATGATAGAACTAGCGTGCGTTGTATCATGCTAGCAGTAATGAACGATGAATTCGGTCGCCGGTTCAAGAATGCTCAGCCAGAAGAAATCATTCAAGCGTTGAATGAATATTTCGGCACACCCGATGATGTTGAAAGGCACAAGACTAGTTGTGCAATTTTCAATGCTCGAATGAGGGATGGATCTCCTGTCACTGATCATGTATTGTATATGATCGAGAAGATAGAACTCCTAAGCAAGCTCGGCTTTCCCTTACATGAGCAGTTGGGAAAAGATGCGATCCTGAATTCCTTGCCTCCATCCTTCCGACCTTTCTTACTCATTTTCGAATGACAAAGCCTGCAGTCAACTACCACGGTTTGTTGGGTTGTTACAGAACTTTAAGAAGGATAACCAGCTCTCTAAGGGTTTGGTTAATGTGGTTGAAGGATCTAAGGTAGGGCGTAAACCCTTTGGGAAAGGGAAGAAGAAAAAGAATAATAAAAAGGTGCAACATGCTAGGACATCTATAAGGGGTCAGATGCAGAAGAAGAAAGTTGATAAAAGTCAAGTTGAATGCTTTCACTGCAAGATGCAAGGGCACTGGAAGAGGAACTGTCCTCTTTACATTGCCACACTTGATCAAAACAGGCAAAGAAGAAAAAGAGCAAGATGTTGCTCAACAAGGTATTTATATGATAACACCTTATAATTTTTCTATATATGATAATCAGACATGGGTATTGAATACCGGGAGTCCTTTTAACATTTGTAATTTATTGCAGGGACTATAGGTCACCAGAAGATTTGAGGACAATGAAAGATTCCTTAATGTCAGTGATGAAGATTAGTTCCAGTTCTGGCATTAGGAGTTCTTGAAATAGTTTTCAATAGAAATATCATTATACTAAATGATTGTCATTTTTACCCAATGTTCTGTTGAACGTAATTTCTGTAGGCCTTCTGGCCAAAAGTCATTATGAAATTTTAATAAAGAATATTACTTTGAATATCATTATGAATGGAGTCACTGTAATGACTGGGCATTTATCTAATGGCATTTATATATTATCACAGCCTGTGAATGTAATGTACAATTCAAGTAAGCGCCCTAGAACAACTGATGTCACAGACATTTATCTTTGGAACCATCGGCTAGGTCATATCAATAAGAACATATTAAACATGTTAACTCAGGAGGGCATCCTTCGAGTTGATGATTGTGAATCATTAACTACCTGTGAATCATGTCTTCTTGGTAAAATGACCAAGTCATCTTTTACTGAAAAGGTGAAAGAGCCAAAGAGCTATTGAGTCTAGTACATAATGATGTATGTGGACCAATGAGCACTTGTGCCAAAGGTGGATATTACTACTTCATAACTTTTACAGACGACCTTTCTAGGTTTGGTTATGTCTATCTTATGAGACATAAATCTGAGTCGTTTGAAATGTTCAAACTATATCATAAAGAAGTAGAAAAACAAACAGGAAAATGTATTAAGACCCTTCGATCAGATCGAGGAGGCGAATACCTTTCCAATAAATTTATGACATATTTAAGAGAGAATGGGATTCTCTCCCAATGGACTCCTTCTGGAACACCGCAGCATAACGGTGTGTCGGAAAGAAGGAATCGAACTCTGTTAGACATGGTTCGGTCCATGATGGGTTTTGCAAGCTTGCCAATATCATTTTGGGGATACGCATTAGAATCAGCTTGTCATATTCTTAATAAGGTTCCAAGTAAGTCTATTTCTAAAACTCCACATGAGATGTGGTATGGACATAAACCGGTTATTACCTATATGAGAGTCTGGGGGTGTCCGGCTTATGTGAAACGTGCAAAATCAGACAAACTTGAATCCAAATCTAATAAATATTTTTTTATCAGCTATCCGAAAGAAACCAAAGGATATTACTTCTACAATACTGAAGAACAAAAGTTGTTCATTAGTAATAGAGCAGTAGTTCTTGAAAAGGAGTTCCTTAGTGAAGGAACAAATAGCTCTAATGTTGAACTTGAGGAAGTTCATCAAGTAGAAGGAACAACACAAACCAGTGAACCCTTAGAATCTGAGTTGATTAGATCAAACTCAAAACCCATTTTAGATGCACCATTAAGGCGATCTGGTAGAATACCACATCAACCGGACAGATACTTAGGTTTCTTGGTCCAGAACGATGATCCTGTTGAACTCGATGAGAACAACGAGGATCCGATCACCTATATGGATGCTATGCAAAGGACTGACTCTAATAAATGGCTTGATGCCATGAAATCCGAACTTGATTCCATGAAGGACAATAATGTATGGACATTAGTTGACCCACCCGAAGGGATAAAACCCATAGGGTATAAGTAGGTTTTTAAGAGGAAAAGAGGCGCAGACGAAAAGGTTGAGACCTATAAAGCACGTCTGGTTGTTAAGGGGTATCGTCAACGTTATGGTATTGACTATGACGAAACGTTTTCTCCTGTGGCAATGCTGAAATCCATTCGGATTATGCTAGCTATAGCAGCACACTTCGATTATGAGATTTGGTAGATGGATGTTAAAACTGCTTTTCTAAATGGTGATTTAGAAGAACAGGTGTATATGATACCTGAAGGTTTTATATCTGAAGACGAGTCTAAAGTGTGCAGGCTACAGAAGTCTATTTATGGACTTAAGCAAGCATCTAGGAGTTGGAACATACGATTTAATAAAGTGATCAAATCTTATGGCTTTATTAAAAATAAAGAAGAACCTTGCATTTATAAATGGGCTAACGATTCCGTTATTATATTTCTTGTATTATATGTGGATGATATTCTCTTAATCGGGAATGATATCCCTGCATTACAAGGAATAAAGACATGGTTATCATCACAATTCTCCATGAAAGATCTAGGAGAAGCATCATACATCCTAGGGATGAAGATCTATAGAGATAGATCTAAGAGGATGCTTGGTTTATCCCAATCTACGTACATTGACACCGTGCTAAAAAGGTTTAGCATGGAGAATTCCAAGAAAGGCTATCTTCGATAGGCCATGGAATTCATCTTTCTAAGAAGGATTGTCCGACAACTCCTAATGAAAGAGAACATATGAGTCGAATTCCATATGCTTGGCAGTGGGATCGATTATGTACACCATGACATGTACAAGACCAGATGTGGCATACTCACTAGGAGTAGTGAGTAGATACCAATCTGATCCAGGAGAAAAACACTAGCAAGTTGTTAAGACAATCCTTAAGTATTTGAGAAATACTAAGGACCAGTGGTTAGTCTATGGAGAGTCCGATTTGAAACTTGTTGGATATACTGATTCCAGTTTCCAATCAGATCATGATGATAGCAAAAGTGTATCGGGTTTCATGTTTATCCTGAATGGTGGAGCTGTTTGCTGAAAAGTTCCAAGCAACATACAGTGGCAGATTCGGTGTGCGAGGCAGAGTACATCGCTGCATCAGATGCTGCGAAAGAAGCTGTGTGGCTGCGAAAGTTCATCTCCGAGCTTGGAGTGACACCTTCCATAGATGGACAGTCCTGTTGTACAGTGACAGCACTGGTGCCATAGCTCAAGCAAAGGAACCATGAGCACATCAGCGCACCAAGCACATACTGCGCGGTTTCATCTTATTCGAGAGATTGTAGACCGAGGTGACATAAATCTTCAGAAGATTGATGGAAAGGAAAACCTAGGTGACCCATTTACTAAAGCACTCAGCATCAAGGAGTTTGACAACTATAAGTTGAAGATGGGTATTAGATACTGTAATGAGTGGCTTTAGGCTAAGTGGGAGTTTGTTGGGAATTGTATCCTAAAGCCAATCATTTGATGATTGTGCTAATGTAAATTGTATATAAATTAATATATTAATAAAAGTTATTTGGCAGTTTATTCATTACAAGAACATCTTCTTAATACTCCTGATTGTAATGAAGCCCTCAGGATCTTCCTTCACGATAAAGGAGGATTTATCTTTGAAGGTCCTTAAAAGAGTTCGCGACCAAATGATATACTATGACAGGGCCATAGTACTATCAATTATAGGACGTTGTATATCATATTTGTTGGTTGTCCTCTTAACCAAGGAGTGTAGAGACACTAGTATGACATACAGGTGGAAGTGTAGGAGTACATTTCACCGAACGTGACTCATTTCCGGATACTCTACTGTCAAGAGTTAATCCGAGAAGATATAGGTATAAGTATCCTTCAGACCTGAAGATCACAACCAGTGGCTTACAAGCAACTCATTGTACTTAGGTGCCGGACCACCTGGATTTCTAATCCAGCTACGAAAGGTTACTGGGTGCAGTCAAGTACTTGTGGTAGTCAGTTGTGGATCAAGATGGAATTTGACCTATCCCGTTAAAAGAGAAATGCTTGTGTTTCAATTTAGCAAGACCTTGGCCAAGGCACTTCATGTGAAAGTCACATGATCACTAAAGTTGAAATCACTTTATGGATTTGCTATTTAGAGTTGACAGGCTCTTAAGCCATCCTTAGCATTTGTGGTCAAGAGGATGAATTATACGGTAACTGTTTCTTAGGGTTCTTGGAGTTTGCTCGGCAACTCTTTGACCTATCCGGACGTCGGGTTCCATTGCTAGATGGGCACATCGATTAGTATAGAAAGTTGTTTCTATGCTACCGGCTTAGGTTCGAACTAGAGAGTCACACGCATAGAAGTTTCCTAGGATGATCTGTTTGCTGATCAACGATTGAGAATCGTATATGATTTAATTAATCAATTTGATTGATTGAATTATCTCAATTGGGTTAAGTACAAGTGAATAAGATTCAATTTGGTTTAAGTCTATTAGAAGGACTAGTCAATTTCAAATATTGATTTGAAATTAGACTTGATTTGGATTTAAATAGATTCAGGACTAGCCAAATTTGATTTGGGCTTGGACCATGATCTATGTGGGTTCAGTCAAATAAATTCAGATCATATTAAACCATCACCTAAACCCAAACCTCTCACATAAGGATCTCATATGATGAGATGGCTAAAGTCTCATCTCATGAGAGATTAAATTCTCATGTAGAATTTAATGCATAACGTTAATTTACACCGAACGTCGGATTTAGCCACGACTCTTTGGTTTTCACCGAACGTCGGATTTAGCCACGTCTGTCTCTTTGGTTTTCATCGAACGTCGGAATTAAACCAAGCACCATGCCTTCGGCGTCTCTTCGCTTTTACCAAACGATGGAATTCTTAATGTCAGAATTCAATGTTAAGCTAAATGAGACTATAAATAGAGGGCATTCCCTCACCAGAAAACACAGAACAACAATACACGATATGTCGTGGATTGTAATTCTAAAAAGGTTAGAATAAAAAATCCGGGTGATTCTGGTGTTAGCGGAAGCGTGGTGGATCTTAGAGGAAGATTCAAGTGGGAGGATTCAAGATCAGCAAAGCTGTTTTTCCGTGAGCTAGCACTCTCGGAAATCGATCATTCGGGGCTTCGCGTGGACGATACTAGAGGCCGGACGATTGAACGGCTGCAGAGCAATAAGGATTTACCTACTGTTCTTAAGGTAAGCGATTTGATCCCTAGATCTTAAGGTAGGCTTCAAGATAAGTAGTATGACTAGTCATCTTGAAGATCAAGATATGATCTTGATATTTTTATTTATATGCATATTTTGGATCAATCGATCCTATATACAAGGCAAAGATATGATCTTGATGCATGTTAGATAGATTAGTATGTAATCTTTAAAATTCCGCATTGATAATTGTTATCAAATTTTTTAAAATATGTATGCCTCAGGGATTGTTTCTCCCTACAGTCTCCTGCTCGAGAAGCTCGCCACTGCCGTACTTCGCCCAGGCCTCACCATCGGGAAGCCTCCAAGAGGCCCGGTCGCCCTCTCGGCACGCCAGTGCTTCTCCCAAGCGGCGGCACGAGAGGGAGGTGGAGCACCCCCGTCAGCATCGCTGCCACTCTTCCCCCTCCTCAAATCCTTCAGGGAGGGATCCTTCAACGGCCGAATCGCTCGCCGGGTTGAGCGCCGGCTTGGCGAGTACAATCAACGGCTAGAGGAACTCAGTTGTCGGATCACCAACCTGCCAGAGGCAGACTATGGCAGCCGGTCGCCGCTGTCTCGCCGCATCATGGAGGAACCGATATCAACCCGGTTCCGTCTTCCTCAGCTGGACCCGTATGATGGGACCACGGACCCCCTGGACCATTTGGAAAGTTACAAGGTCCTCATGCAGGTCCAGGAGGCAACCGATTTGCTTCTCTGCATCGCCTTCCCGCCACCTTGAAGAAGGCCGCTCGAGCCTGGTACTCCTGCCTGCCGCCGCAGAGTATCAACTCCTTCCGCCAGCTGGAGAGGGCCTTCCTGGCCCATTTTGACGCCTGCCGGAAGATTCCGAGAGTGGTGGACAGTCTCTTCTCCGTCCAGTAGAAGGGTGGTGAGTCCCTGTGGGACTACATCGCCCGATTCAAAGAAGCAGCCCTGGAGGTATACAACCTCGAGGACGTGGCCACCTTGGCCTTGAAGTGGGGGCTCTGTCCCTCTCGCTTCATATTCCCTTGACAAGAAGCCGCCCGGCTCCTACCAAGCTATTGAGCTGGGCCCAGAAGTATATCTGTACCGACGAGGCTGATTTCTCCCGTGCGAGGCTAATAGAAACACCACCAAGAAGCCGGTCCGTTCAGAGCCTGCTGAAGTTCGTCCCAGGAGGCCCGAGCCTCCACCGATCAGACAACCGCCCTCGGGCTCCCCGCCGTGGGACGGCCGTTCACCCCCCTGCTTGCTCCCATCTCCCACATCTTGCTGGAGATCGAGGGCGAGTCGTTCCTACCGCGCCCTCCTCAGCTGAACCCGAAGACCCCCCGCAACAAGAACCTATACTGCCGCTACCACGGGGATCACGGCCACGACACCGACAACTGTCGCCAGCTGAAGAAGGCGATAGAAGATCTTATCCAGCGGGGCCACCTGAGGAAGTTTGTTCAAAGGAACAACCTGAGTGTCCCTGGCCCATCGGCGCCTCCACCACTGATGATAGATAATGCGTCAACCGAGAAGACGGTGGCGATGATTTCCTGGGGGGCAGACGGCTGTCCAAGAGGCCGAGGGGGGAGGGAGAGTTAGATTCTATAATCCCTTTTTCCAAAGGGGACCTAGAGGGGGTAGTTAACAAAAATGATGATAGCGTCGTTGTGTCTATAACGATTGCTAAGCATCCTGTAAAAAGAATTTTGGTTGATAGTGGAAGATCGGTGGATGTATTGACTTACGATGCTTTTGTTCGCATGAACCTATCTCCCGACCTGCTCCGACCCATCACCACACCCCGGATGGGGTTCACCGGGGATTCTGTGAAGGTTGAGGGAGAGATCACTCTTCCTGTCATGGCTGGCATGCCCCTGCGTCAAAGCATAGTCTTCATGAGCTTCTTGGTGGTTCGGTGCCCTTTGCCTATAACGCCATCCTCGGAAGGCCCGGACTTAACCTCTGGACGCTGTCATCTCCACCAAAAGACTTCTCGTGAGGTTCCCCACCGGCGAAGGAGTCGGGAAGATGTGGGGGGAGCAAAACCCATCGCCACTTTGCTACCATCTGACCCCCAGTCCTCAGAGGGTGGTATCCATACTGCATCAGAGGCACTGGACCCTCGAGACTCGGCAAGGAGGGGGAACCGGCCGAGCACCTACTAGCCTTCCCCCTGGGAGAAGAACCGACGCAGACCATCTAGATCGGGGACCTGCTTTCGGAGGAGGCCCGCGACCAGCTCCTCGCTTTCCTGCGAGCCAACGCAGATATCTCCGCCTGGTCGGCGTCGGACATGCCAGGCATCCTGGAAGAGGCCGACCAGGCATCCCAGAAGAGGTGATTACCCATAAGCTCAACATCAAGCCGGAGTGCCGACCCGTTCGGTAGGAGAAGAGGATCTTTGCTCCTGACAGACAGAGGGCCATAGACAAGGAGGTGCATAAGTTGGTGGCGGCCGGTCACATCCGCAAGGTGCATTATTCCGACTGGCTCGCGAATATCGTAATGGTCCGCAAAGCCAGTGAAAGTTGGAGGATGTGCATGGACTTCACCGACCTCAACAAAGCATGCCCCAAGGACAGCTTCCCGCTACCTCGGATCGACCAGCTGGTGGATGCCACATCCGGGCACGAGACCCTCAACTTCATGGATGCATTCTTGGGGTACAACCAGATCAGGATGGACCCGGTCGATGAGGAGGCAACCTCCTTTGTGACCGAAAAGGGGATATACTGCTACAAGGTGATGCCGTTTGGGTTAAAAAATATGGGAGCCACATATCAGAGGCTGATGAATAAGGTCTTTGAGGATCAGATCGGGTGTAATATGGAGATGTACGTAGACAACATGCTAACCAAGAGCATCCACACGGCCGACCACGTCACCGACCTTGTGGAGACATTCGGCAACCTCCGCCGATACCAGATGAGGCTGAACCCCGCAAGTGTGCCTTTGGGGTTACAGCGGGCAAGTTTTTAGGCTTCATGGTGACTTAGCGGGGAATCAAAGCTAACTCCGACAAGATCCGAGCCATTCTGGACATGAGACCCATAGCTAATAAAAAGGAGGTGCAGCGCCTGACCGGGAGAGTAGCAGCTTTGAGCCATTTCTTGTCTAAGTCGACAGAAAGGTGCCTACCTTTCTTTAAGGCATTGCGCAAGGCCAACAGCTTCGAGTGGACGAAGGAGTGCCAAGAGGCTTTCGAGAAGCCGAAGAAATTTTTATCTACTCCACCATTGTTGTCCAAGCCAAGAGGCAGGGAGGAGCTCTTTCTATATCTTGCAGCCTCTCCCGAGGCGTCAGTTCCGTGCTCGTTCGCATGGATGCCGACGGGGCGCAGAAACCAGTCTACTACACCAGCAAAGTGCTCCATGATGCGAGACCAGGTACTCCCGACTGAGAAGATCATCTTCGCCCTGGTTGTCTCTACTCAGCGCTTCCAACCCTACTTCCAAGCTCATCCAATCGTGGTGTTCACGGACCAACCTCTCCGGACTATCTTGTCTCATCCAGACACCTTGGATGGCTAGCCAAGTGGGCCATCAAGCTGGGAGAGTTCGACTTATCCATTCGGCCAAGGTCTGCCATGAAGTTCCAAGTGTTAGCCGATTTCTTGGTCGAGTGCACTTGGGCCGAGGAGTGTCCGAAGGACCCAAGCCCGGAGGTGCATGTGGAGTCTCCCATGACCGAAGTGGGAGAGGAGGCCTGGATCCTCCAAGTGGACGGAGCATCGAATTCTGATGGGAGTGGAGCTGGACTCATTCTTGCAAGCCCTGAGGGGGAGGTGATGGAGTATGCCCTCCGATTTCTTTTCCCAGCCACTAATAACCAAGCGGAGTACGAAGTCTTGCTGGCCGAGATGAGGCTAGCCAAGGAGCTCGGTGCGAGGCGTCTGAGGGCCTTTACGGACTCCCAGCTTGTTCTGGACAGGTTGTTGGGAAGTACGAGGACAGAGACCCGACCATATCTCGGTACCTGAGCAAGGTGCAATCCCAAGCTTCTTAGTTTTCCTACTTCCGCATCAGCTACATCCCCGGGCAGAGAATGCCCAGGCTGATGTGCTATCCTGCTTGGCCACTTCGGCGACCAGACCTTGGGAAGGACATACGTGGAGCATCTACAAGTCCCGAGCATCGAGGCAGCGGAGGAGGCTCTGCCGGTCGAGCAGGAGCCTTCTTGGATGGACGCCTATGTGCGGTACTTGACCAATGGTGCCATCTCTAAGGACCGACCGAAGCAAGACTACTTAGGCGGCGAGCCCCGAAGTTCTTGCTAAGGGATGGAAAGCTCTACCGGAGGTCATTCTCATACCCTATCCTTAAGTGCATCGGCCCCGCGGAAGCTGATTACATCTTGCGGGAAATTCATGAGGGTATCTGCGGGAGTCATTTGGGGGGCAGAGCCCTGGCGTACAAGGCCCTGCGGATACTACTGGCTACCATGAGGGAGGACGACCAAGCTTGTCAAGAAGTGCGATAGCTGCCAACGCCATGCTAACATCCAGCAGCAGCCGACGTCTCAGCTGACCCCCCTGGCGGCACCTTGGCCATTCGCCCAGTGGGGAATGGACATCCTGGGGCCATTCCCTCTAGCCTCCAGTCAGCGCAAGTTTCTGTTGGTGGTTGTCGACCACTTCACCAAATGATCGAGGCCGAGGCACTCGCCAAGATTACCGAGGGCAAGGTGAGGTCTTTCTTCTGGAAGTCCATAATATGCCGGTTCGGGCTACCGCACACCTTGGTCATCGACAACGGCCGACAGTTCAACAACGCGTCCTTCCGAGGATTCTGCACTGAGCTGGGCATCCACCAGCGGTTCTCCTCCGTAGGGCATCCTCAGACCAATGGGGTGGCTGAGGTGACCAACCGCATCATCCTCCAAGGACTTAGAGCCCAGCTGGATGACTATAAGGGGCGATGGGTGGAGGAGCTCCCCAATGTTCTGTGGGCCTACTACACAACGCCCGAGCCCCCACTGCGAGACTCCCTTCAGCCTCGTCTTCGGATCTGAAGCAGTCATTCCGATGGAGATCGGCTCTCCGAGCCCCAGAGTGGAGGTGTACAACGAGGAGGACAACCCAAACCAGTTGCGGGCCAACCTAGACATGGTGGAGGAGGTGTGGGACCAAGCGCGACTCGAATGACAGCCTACCGGTAGCGTGCAGCCAGGTATTACAACGCTCGCATCCGCCCGAAAACCTTTTTGCCGGGGGACCTGGTCTTCCGCGGGCCGAAGTTTCAAAACAATGGAAGGAGGCAAGTTAGCGCCGAACTAGGAAGGACCTTATCGAGACATCGAAGCACTCCACCATGGAGCGTACAAGATCGAAGGGCTGGACGGAAAGCCACTCCCGCGGATGTGGAACGCTGACAACCTCCGTTGGTACTATCAGTGATGTACCCTCTTCTTACGTTAAATTTCATGTTTGCACTCTTTCGGCTCTTGCCCTGCTATTAATAAATATGAGTTCAAGTATCTCAGCTTTTCAGCCAAAAGCCCGTGGCCAGCTCGGCACAGAAAGTCCAATGTACCATTGGCACTGAAGACCGGGGTACCACCGGCTCCCAAAAGCCCGAGGCTAGCTCAGCACAGAAAGTCCAATGTACCATTGGCACTGAAGACTGATGTACCACCGGCTCCCAAAAGCCGAGGCAGCTCGGCACAAAAGTCCAATGTACCATTGGCACTGAAGACCAGTGTACCATCGGCTCCCAAAAGCCCAAGGCCAGCTCGGCATGAAAAGTCCAATGTACCATTGGCACTGAAGACCGGCATACCACCGGCTCCCAAAAGCCCGAGGCCAGCTCAGCATAGAAAGTCCAATGTACCATTGGCACTGAAGACCGGTGTACCACCGGCTCCCAAAAGCCCGAGGCTAGCTCGGCACAGAAAGTCCAATGTATCATTGGCACTGAAGACCGGTGTACCACCGACTCCCAAAAGCCCGAGGCTAGCTCGGCACAGAAAGTCCAATGTACCATTGGCACTGAAGATCAGTGTACCACCGCTCCCAAAAGCCCAAGGCCAGCTCGGCATGAAAAGTCCAATGTACCATTGGCACTAAAGACTAGTGTACCATCGGCTCCCAAAAGCCGAGGCCAGCTCGGCATGAAAAGTCCAATGTACCATTAGCACTGAAGACCGGTGTACCACCCTCCCAAAAGCCTGAGGCCAGCTCGCACGAAAAGCCAATGTACCATTGGCGCTGAAGACCGGTGTACCATCGGCTCTGAAAAGCTCGAGGCCAGCTCGGTACGAAAAGTCCAATGTACCATTGGCACTGAAGACCGGTGTACCATCGGCTCCCAAAAGCCCGAGGCTAGCTCGGCACAAAAAGTCCAATGTACCATTGGCACTGAAGACCGGTGTACCACGGCTCCCAAAAGCCCGAGGTCAGCTCGGCATAGAAAGTCCAATGTACCATTGGCACTGAAGACCGGTGTACCACCGGCTCCCAAAAGCCCGAGGTTAGCTCGGCACGAAAGTCCAATGTACCATTGGCACTGAAGACCGGTGTACCATTGGCTCCCAAAAGCCCGAGGCCAGCTCCACACGAAAAGTCCAATGTACATTAGCACTGAAGACCGGTGTACCACCGGCTCCCAAAAGCCCGAGGCCAGCTCGGCATGAAATGCCCAATGTACCATTGGTGCTGAAGACCGGTGTACCACCAGCTCCCAAAATCCCAAGGCCAGCTCGGTACAAAAAGTCCAATACCATTGGCACTGAAGACGGTGTACCACCGGCTCCCAAAAGCCCGAGGCCAGCTCAGCACGAAATTCCAAAGTACCATTGGCACTGAATACCGGTGTACCACCAGTTCCCAAAAGTCTGAGCTTTCCTCGGCGTCCCAAGGCCGATGTTCCATCGGACCCCAGAAGCCCGAGTCTTCCTCGGCGTCCCAAGGCCGATGTCCCATCGGTCCCCAGATGCCCGAGGCTTCCTTGGCATCCTAAGGCCGATGTTCCATCGGACCCCAGAAGCCCGAGTCTTTCGGCGTCCCAAGGCTGATGTCCCATCGGTCCCCAGAAGCCGAGGCTTCCTCGGTGTCCCAAGGCCGATGTTCCATCGGACCCTTAGAAGCATGAGTCTTCCTTGGCTTTCCCAAGGGTCTGGCCCTATATAGCTAAGTTGAAGTTTCATACTTGAATTAAAACTACCCCTTGGTGCCGACGAGGCCCCTAGGGGTCCCACATCAACAACCCAAGGGTTCAAAAATGACACAATGCAGTTGGTCAAAAATAATTTCATTGATGGAAAAATGTTTACAAAATGCCGATAAGATCAAGGATCGGCCGCGGGCTCGTCGCCAGAAGATGCTCCCTCGGACTCCTGATCCGGTTCGATCTCCAAGGCTCATGGGAGGTCCAAGACCCGAGCCACCTTCTACCTAGCGTCGCGGAATCCTTGGATATAGGAGTCCGCATTGGCCTCGACCAGCTCGGCAAAGTGCTCTGACACCTTGAATTTTTTCCACAGCCGCGATAGCCCTAGCCTCGGCAGCGGCCTCCACCACGGCGATCCTGGCCTCCTTCTCCTGACCCGCGAGGCTGCCATCTTCTCCACCTCCTTGGCGTGCTCCGCTTCCTCCTCGGCACGCTTGGCCCTATCTTCGGCCGCCTGGACGGCTGAGTTCAGCTTGGTGATGTGGAGGTTCCGGGCCTCGATGGCACTCTCGGCCTCCGTGAGCGTTGAGTGCCACTCGAAGTCGATTGGCTTCGGTCTCCGCTCGGCTCTCGGCCGCCCTTATTTCATTGGCTCGGTCGGTCCTAGCCGATTCCAGGGCCTCTTCTGCCACTTCGGCCCGAGCCTGAGCCGCCTCAGCCTCCTGCTGAGCTTGCCGGATGAGGGTCTTTCCACCATTAATGACCTCTCGTGGCCGCCAGGGAGTTCGCCAACTGCATTCGGGCTACATGTCAGTACAAGATCAAATATTCAATGGGCGGAGGGCTGCAGATTACTTACTCGGGCAAGGGCCGAATAGGACTCTCGGAAGAACGTAGCCACTTTCAAATGACTAAGTTCCTCCTGGACCTTGGCATGACGATCCTCGAGACGAGCTGCTCAGCCCAGCGTCCGTCATTCAAAATGGAGTCCTGGGCGGCCTCGGCTGGACCCCTTCCCTCAGCGGCCTCGACGGTCTCAGGCTCGATGTGTGGGGGGCTGACTGCTGGCATCTGCTCGGGGGGCGGACTCGCTGCCACTGATGGCCCTTCCCCCCATCTCCTTTCTGCATCGGCCGGGGCTGGCTCGGCAGGAACCTGGGGCTCCTCTCCCTCCTCCTCGACCCTTACCTCCTCCGGTGGGGTGCCGGCCGTCAGATCCACCTCCGGAGCGACTGGAGGCTCTCACTGCTCGGGCGGCTGGGGAATCCGCACCGTCAAGTGCTTAGGGGCCGGTGCCTGCTGCCCCTCTCTCGGGCCCCCTTGGGCCCTCATCTTCTTGGCCGCCGCCTTCCTGAGCTTGGCGGTCGGGGGCTTCATTACTGCGCAACGTCGGTCGGAGTTAGTAAAAAAAAAGAGAAAAGAGAGGGCAATCTGGCTGAGTATGGGACATCTTCTACTCACCGCTTCGGGGTGAGGCCCGCCAGCCGGAGGTTGTCCTCCGACAGAAGCAAGTTGTACCTGAGGATGTCGGGTCAACAGCTGCCCCAATGCTTCCTTATCTCCTGGGAGTATAGTGGAGTTCATGTTGGGTCGGAGGTCAGGATCCCCCCACCCAGGCTTGACTTGGTCAAGGTCCACAAAGAAGAAACGAGATTTCCATCCCTTGACAGAAGAGGGGAGAAGTAATTTAAGGACACGACCGGGTCGGGGCTGGAACAGCCACCAACCCCCCTGCTACCTAAGGGTGTAAAAACAACGAAGAGAGAGAATTGGGGGGTAATCTGGAGATGGTGGCAAAGGACAAGAAAGGCACAAATGGTCCGAAGGGAGTTCGGGACCAGCTGAGTAGGGGTCAAGGAGTAATAGTCTAAAAGGTTGATGAAAAAAGGATGAAAGGGTAGACGAAGACCTAACCTAAGGGATATTTCATAAACGGCCACTCTACCTGGGCCGGGAGGAGACCACCCTGTCATCGGGGGTGGAAGGAAGAGCCCGACATCTCGGGGTACCTGGTAGCGGGCCCTGATGTTCGCTAGGTCTTGGCCCGTTACTGTGGAGGCAGTCCCATCGGGGATTCCACCCTCGCCCTCGAGGAGGTGCCGGCCGCTGCCTGACGCCTCCTCGCTGGGGCCCGATCGGCCGCCGCCGAGCGTCTCCCCGCGGGAGCCCTACCGACGGCTTGTCGTTGAGCGAGAGGAAGGCGGTCCTCCGGATCGGAGGACCATGAGGGAGGAGAGGAAGAGGCACGAAGCCTCGAAGGGGAAATGTGGTCCTCGGGATCAACCGACGAGGACCAGGAAGGAGAAGAACTCATTGTGAAGGTTCGAGGGAAGAAAAGAAAGGTCTTGGAGGGACAAGAGGCTGACCTGGGGAAGAAGATAGCGGGCGCTGGTTCTCGGGTTGCAGAGAAGGTCGAAGGACAGGGGTTCAGAGGAAGATGACGATGGTGGAGCAAAGTGGCCAGAGTCAGCCCTCGCCCGAGGTTTTATTAGATTTCAAATTATCCTGCCTCACCTGAGCCACGCAGACTCTTGCTATAGGCTGGATCGCCTCGGCGAGCGCCCAGCGCATGAGACGATCCGCCTCCAGCCAATGACAGACGCCGCTGACGTCATCATGATGGCAATGATAGCGGCTGCTTTCCATGGATTTCGAGAGGACAGCCCAGCCTCGGGGACGATCCCTGCGAATCAGATGGACAGTATTGACTGCCCCTTCACATCCTCCAAGTCGCCTGCGTTAAGCTATCGCAGCGCCCAGCGACATGTGTCTGGGGGCGGTTGGCAATGGACGGGGATCAGCCACTTGGGAGGTGACACCCCTTTCGCTTTGCCAGGTAGGCCCGCCTCATCTCAAGGGCAAGGGGGCATCTGATGTGGCTGATCCAAGGTCGTCAAAGTAAACGGTGGACAAACGGCCAACTGTCGGAGCCCAGCCTGTGACCTCGAGGCCCCCTCGGCCTCCGAGGTCCGCCTCAGCCCCTAGGCCCCCTCGGCCTCCGAGGTCCTCCTCGAAGGTCCGAGGTGGACCTCGGCCTCCGAGGTCCTCATCGGAGGTCCGAGGTTCCCTTTGGCCTCAAGTTTCAGCCTTGACCTGGGCCTCGAGCGTCAGCCTCAAGCTCAGCCTCGAGCTTCGGCCCCGAGCATCCGCCTTGGCCTCCGAGGCCCTCATCGGAGGTCCGAGGTTCCCTTCGGCCTCAAGCTTCGGCCTTGACCTGGGCCTCGATCGTCAGCCTCGAGCTTCAGCCTCAAGCTTCGACCTCGAGCTCCATCCTCGAGCGTCAGCCTCGGCCTCAAGCGTCAGCATCAGCCTCGGCCTCGGGCTTCAGCTTCGGCCTTGGTCTCGAGCCTCTGTTTCGGTCTGGCCACCGAGGCTGGCAACCTGCTGCCTCGAGCCACCTGACACATTCACGTGGCCCACCAACCGCCTGCACCGACCACGTGACCCACCACTCGCCTGCAACAACGCATGGCCATACCCGTTACGGTGCATGTCAGACCCAACCATATCCGTCTGCCACCTACAGTACCGCATTTGGCAGGTGGCAGATGAGGAGGGACACATTTGATAGACGGTTGCGATCCGTCGCTGTCAGTCCTTTCTTTTCATCCGTTAGTGGACAAAGGCACCTCAAAGTCAGCAACCTTCTGGAAGCGAAAAAAGAAAGATCATCGGACAGGTATAAAAGCCCACTCATACAACGAGGGAAGGATCCGGAACTTCAGTTCTCTAGCTTCTTTCTGCTAGTTAACTCTTGTCTGTTCCCGAGTGACTGACTTGAGCGTCGGAGGGTCCCCATCGGAGCATCCGGTCTCCGGAGACTTTTCTTGCAGGAACCCGGCGAGGGAGATCTCGTCTTCCTGACATTCTAGGAAGATGACTTGGCGTCAACAGCTTTGTCGCGTATCGTATGCACACCAGCATGCACGAACGATCAATCTGCGGCTGCGTAGCCGATACGTGCTTGCTGACAGTGCAACAAATCTTTTCCCTTAGACAATTGCATCTAGAAGGCCGCTATTGTCCCACTTGTACTATTAAAAGCCCAAGACTAATCTAAAAGGTCATGCTTCCCACCACCATTGCTCGAGGTCTCAGCTTACATTCAAATCATCTTCAAATGATAAGATTTATCATTGGACAGATGAGGTCGACATATTATGAGAACGTGATTTCCCCCTTATTAAATCACGAAATTCGATAGATTTACTCTAATGATAAAACCCAACGAAGAGCAGTCGATAGCCTGGCAACACTTGTTCACATTGAATGGCAAAACATAGAACACTTTCCACGAGCAAGTCAAAAGCACCCATGATTTCCTAGTGGGCCTCGCAGAGATTTAATTCAGGATGCAATGACCCCGGGTGCCTGGCGGTCACCAAAAATTCTCTTACATTAATAAAAGAGTAATAGTTCAGTTCCAACTCTCTGATTCTCAAATTATTTAACCAACGGAGCTTCAAGATTCTATTTCCATACATTTTGTTGCTCCACTTCACCTTGCTCAAAATAAAGTTGTCGTCTTCGTTGTTGGGTTAATTAGGAAATGGACCCAAATTAATGGTGTTGTGACGGAGGCTTGGCATTGCGGAACTTTCCTCACTTGTGGTGGTATCCTATAAATTAGGGATGGCATAAGCTTGGGCTAATCCTTCTCCTGGAATATTACTGACTTCCGTTCGCTCATCATAAGGAGGTTACAGAAACACGGTGGTGACAGTGATTAGTAGCGTCCATCAGAAGTGGGTAAGGTCTGCTCTGATGGATTATTGTAATGAAGGGCAAGGAAAATCTTCAATATCCCGCATGCCATCTTAAAGATGGTAGCCGTGATCCAAGAGATCAGATAATCAATTTGTGTTTACTGTGTCGGCAAGCAAATTGGACGTCACTGGATCATTCTATCAGACAAGCAAATTGGAGGTCACCAGCTTTGCCCGACTGTTGATAATGTCTGCCATTGGTGAGTTGCAAGCACCCAATAATTAAAGCAATGAGGAGAAGTGTAACAACTTAAGGTTTCATCGAAAAAAGATTAGTCAATAAGGTATTATTTGGACTTTTTTTTTTTGTTACAAACGGGCGATCAAACCTTTCTTGGTTGAGTCAAGCCCAATTTATCATAATACAAAATTTGGAAAAACATAGGCGGGTACGGATCACCAGGTCTTCAAAACCATGGTCCAGAATGATGTGCAACCCGGGCAGCCATCCAGTCTGCCGCAGAATTAGCTTTCCAAAAAATGTGCCGAATCTGAACCATGTCAGCCTGCTGAAGCATCGACCAAATGTCACTTATCAGAGGGTTGGTTAAAAGAGAGCCGCCCATATCCTGACGAAGCCAGCGCACAATAGTGATAGAATCACCCTCAATAATAAGTCTACGACAACCTAAACTGCGAATGGCATGGGATATGCCCACCCACGCAGCATGCAATTAGGCAGCCGGACCAGAGAGGTCAAGAGGCCCAACCCGCCAGCCGCCATCAGATCACCGTCAGACCCGCGGATCACAAAAGCCGAACCCGCCAGGCGACCACGAACACTACCATCAAAATTAACTTTGACAAACCCTAGTGGAGGGGGTTCCCAAGAAATGAAAATTGTATGCTGGTGCGCTGCACAAGCAGCAGGGAGCCCCAGATGCTAGTGCTGTCAGAGTCAAGGGCAGACTGGTGGAAAATATACTCGTCAGAAAGGAGCTGAGCAGTCCTGACAATCCGGTGAGGAGAATTAGAGACATCAGAAAAAATGTAACGATTCCAGGACAGCCAGAGCTGATAAGCAATATAAGCAGTCAAGGAGCTGGAACGATTGAGGTCCCTCCGCATATCCCGACGAATCATCGATAAAAGAGGTACAACACTGAACTGTACTCACACCCCCTCGGTGAAACCCCGCAAGCTGCCAAACTAATCTCGCTCTACCACAAGTAAATATGGCATGACTGGCAGTCTCATCCTCGGTCCCACATAACGGGCAGGTAGGAGAGATCACCATACCCCTCCCAGAGAGCAGGGAACACATAGGAAGACAGCCCCAAGCAATCTTCCAAATAAATAGGCAAACTCTAGGGTGGATGGGAAGCCGCCAAATCTAAGATCCATCCATAGTGTGTCCCATCTGAGATCTCAAATCTTGCATGAGGTCCCTAATCGACGCTCGGACAAGCAGGTCCTCCTCCATAATCTAATATCCTCAGTGTGATCAGGGAGAAGAGGGATAGAGAAGATACGCTGAACGAGCTCCGCACCAAATAAAGAGGCCACAAGGGAGCCGTTCCAAGCCTTGTTATCCTGATTGATAAGGTCCGAGACCCTCAGACCAATAGGAATGTCTGAACTAACAAAGGTGGGCCAGTGGATCAGAGGGAGCTCAGCCAACCAAGTGTCAGTAAGGGCATCAACAGAGTTGCCATCTCCAATCATCCACGACGAACGGCTAATAACGGCCAGAGCATAACGACAAACCTCTTTCCAAAAGAAAGAGTAGCTGCGAATAGACTGAGGATGACTCTGGATGGACCAATCACCATATTTGGCACGCATGAACGAGCTCCACAGGCATCCTGGATCCAACAAGAATCGCGATGCGTGCCTAGTAATCAGTGCCACTCTTCTGACAATGGAGGATTGAATCCCAAGTCCCCCCTCGAAATAGGCATGCACACAGAGTCCCAGGACAGTAAGTGAATCCCATGGCCGTCCTGCATAGAGCCCCAGAGGAAATCTCTGAACCATCTCTCCATCCTTTTTAAATAGGTAATCGGAATGGCAGCATTAGAGAGGATGTAGAGAGGAAGAGCAGTGAGAACAGATCGGATCAGGGTAAGCCTAGCCATCATGGATAAACTAGAGACCTGCCAGCCATCCAATCTATCATGAACATGGCGTTCCAGCTCGATGAAATCAGAGCAGTGAGGCCTCGTACCCGTAATAGGAACCCCCAGATAAGAGAGGTTATCCGTCCGGGCATTAATACCCAAAATGTGCATGATAGACTCACAGGTGGTAGCTCTAGTCTTCGGACTAAAAGATATCATGGATTTAGCAGTATTAATTTTCTGACCAGAAGCTTAACAATAAGACTGGATTACTGAAGCAAAAGCAGAAGCATTCTAGAAGTGGCCCTGCCCATCAGGATGCAATCATCAGCAAATAACAGATGAGATAATGAAGGCCCTTGGGACCCGGCTCTATAAGGGTCAAGACAAGAAACCTATTGGGCCTGGTGAAGAGCTCTAGATAGAGCATCAGCAGACAGAATAAATAAGAAAGGGGAGAGGGGACATCCCTGCCTAAGACCCACAGCAGAGTGGAAATAGGTCGTCTGACCACCATTAACAATAAGAGAGAAGGACGGTCGATGAACACAAGCCTTAATCCATGCAATAAACAGCTCAGCAAACCCAAACTCGTGAAGAGAACGGTAAAGAAAACCCCAATGCACTCTATCATAAGCTCTCTCCATATCTAGCTTCACAACCATCAAACACTAGCGAGCAGGGGCTCTGTGAAGATCATGCATAATCTTGAGTTAACAGAACATTATCAGAGATACACCGACCACCAAGGAAAGTGCCCTGCTCAAGAGAGATAAGACGGGGGATCACCACCCTGAGCCGAGGAACCAAAAGCCGAGCGCACACCTTATATAAAGTCGTGCATAGGCTGATAGGCCGGAAATGGTGCGGCATAGAAGCATCATGACGTTTTGGTACCAGAGTAACAAAAGTCTTATTCCACTCAGCAGGGATGGATCTGGACATAAAGACCTTTATTCCTATAGCTGATGTAAGACTAAACATGCTCAACAACATAGACTTTCACATATTCTTCACAAAGGCAAAGCATTTACTAGCATAAACTCTCACATAGTTCTCTCATTCATGTCTAGATATATCCACTAGACTGAGGATCTATATCTAAATCTACATTAAAATTCATAAATATGTAGAATTTATCTGCAATATTCTTTAGTCCACATGAGCTATAAATATGTGTTTACTCTAAATACTATTTATCACAACTCAGGACCTTATGCCATGAGGTTAGTTGGTAGATATTATTTAGATTTTTTTGATCCAATGTAAGTACTCAGGATCTTCTCAATATATAGCCGATGTGAGACGAGACACTCATTAATATGAGCTCTCACATACTCCTTTCCTTCTGTTTAAGCTTTGTCATCTTTGATAGAATAAGAGTTTATATTTAAATTTACATCCAAATCCAATTAACTTTAATCACAAACATGTAAAGCTCATAGTGTCCTTAGTCGACATGATCTACGAGTGGATTTGTTTTGATACCATTTATAATAATTCAGAACTTTAACCGTAGAAGTTTAGCTAAGAAAGTATTATTTGAGCAATTAATATGAGGCTAAATATTAATTAGCATGAGCTCTCACATAATAATGATTATGTAAGTATTTAGCTTTACATTGACGATGCACCGGGAAGAACCTA
This sequence comes from Calamus simplicifolius, assembly GCA_900491605.1. Lineage (NCBI taxonomy): Eukaryota > Viridiplantae > Streptophyta > Magnoliopsida > Arecales > Arecaceae > Calamus > Calamus simplicifolius. The sequence goes on along the minus strand of UESW01004001.1, from coordinate 620,757 downwards.
AGTGCTTATATAAAATAAAGATGCTTAAATAATACTTTTTACTGGTGACACCTAAGAAGAAGGCAAGAAGCTTGCCTCTTATTATAACTCAATTATTCATTTCCATGAATGTGGTTATACATGTGGAATTGTATGATAAAGATGCCACATTCTCTCGGTTTTTTATTAATTTGGCCATCAAAATCATGCTACTTGACGCAATAAAAATCACGCTACTTAAACAGCATTATTAAAACCTGGCAACCACCATCGCTAACTTGCAAGCACGTAATCAGAGGAACAAGGAGGAGACAAGATGAGGCTTGCCTCTCATTAAAAGTCAATTTCATTCCCGTGTACACGTGCGGAGTTGTATGACAAAGAAGAAGTCTTCTCTTGGTTTTTAATTAATTTAATTTGGCGACCAAACTCATGGAACGTAATAAAAAGAGACGGTTTTTAGAACTTCACAATCAGTCATTTTTGAGCAGGATATGAGGCATAGCACTATAAATACTAGGCGACACAAAGGCTCTCCATCTCATCGGGAGAGCTTTCACGTACGGCACTGATTTAATCCGTTTAGATCCGTGCATGGCTTTCTTTAAGGCTGTGTGGATACCCTATTCCTATTTGGAATAGAAACTTTTTCCACGTTCTTTCCTTAAACAGGTGTAAAAAGACGAATGGGCTCTACAGGAGGAATTCGTATTCTCTGAACCGCGTATTCCAGAGGCACCAGTGGAAGGAAAAAATGGAAGTAAAAAGCGATTCAGATTTCATACCAGGGTTTGAGAGGGATTTAGTCTTCATCCGCTTCGTTTCCACTATGGCCTTCTTTCTTTGGTTCTTGCGAGAACTCTCTTGACTCCTCTCTCCACATTAAGGAAGCGAAGCAAGCAGACGGGAAGCCCGACTTCGATCTCTTCTTCTCTCTTCCTCGCACGGAAATAGTAAGCTTTGCTACCTCTTGATTTCCTGATTTCGTTGGAACTATACGCGTGCATTTCAGTTGATCTGTAGATTTTTAGGGTTTGATCAGTGATCGATAGTCGTGGGTAGGGTTTTGTTGAGAAATTCATGAGTTTTAGGCGATGATATTATGGTTTGCCGGGATCTAAGAGGAGCTCCTGGCATTGTTGTTCTTTTGTTTTTGAGATTTATGCCTGGATCTGGGGTTTTTTGCAACTCATTTCTCGTTTATCGTAATTTTCAAGTTGGATCTGAAAGACTTTTCTCAGTACAAGTAGAGGATGATCTATTTTCTTGTTATGATCCACGCTGGATAGAGGTTTTGGGTAGTTTTAGTAATCTAGCTTCTGAAGTATATTTGTTTATTGATTTATTTTTCTTCCTTCTGTTTGATCGTTTCTTGGTATTTATAATTTGCGTGTTTTGATGATATGTTTTATGTGCTGGTGGCTTGATCTGGCCTTGTAACTATGTTGCATCGTTACCATGTGCCACCTTTTTCCATAGTTGGTGGTGTTATGCTTTCTCTGGTTAACTTAACAGAACTTTCCAATGGACTGCTTATACTCACAGTTGCTATACATCAGCCTCTTTGTCATTTAAAAATAAGATTAAACAGGATATAAAAGAAAGAAGGTTGATACTGATATTTTTTTCTCAAGAGTCATCTGACTGGCCTTGGTGGCACGATTCAATCTCATTCCTAACAACTTTCTCCAATGTATAAAGGAAAATGATGCAGATTTGAAATTAAACCCTGTTTAATAGTTTGATTGCAGTAACCTTCAGAATGAAGCAAATTGAATATATGCCATGGTCCCTGGAAAATAAATTTATCTATGTTGCAGTTTTTTTACCTTTCTGATAAGAATGACAAAGGAAGCAATATTTGATTCTAAGTCATTTGGCACATCTATCAAATATTTTATCAATTTGGTAAGCTGGCATCTTCAAATTTAACCAAAGTTAAACTAGGTGACCTGGATTATTGTTGGAGTTGATGGGGAAAATGCCTTCTATATGTACATAATGTGTATCGGTATTAGGTCATCAATGTACACGTCTCAGCACATACGTACACATTTGTACAGGATGATTTTGTTATTTTTTTTAACATGTCTTTGTTATTATTTATTTTTTGCTTCATATGTCGGCCAATTGTAACAATAAATATTGCTATTCTGACAATTGATCAACATTTCAGGTCCTGTAGATAAGATGCCTAAATTCAAAAAAAAGAATGAACTTGTACATGCGAGGGAAGGATCAAGTCGTACTAGAGCACCTAATTGGATAGATGCTCTTGATATGATAATGGTTGCCTTGATGAGGCAAGAGAATAATGAAGGATTTCTTGTAGGTGCACCTTTAAAAACATTTATGTTGGTTTTCGTAGCCTTTCTTGTAGGCTTTCTACTTGGGTTTCAGTGTGGACAGACTTTGTTAATGCTTTGAGATGGTTACGACTATTATATCTTGTTAATATCTGATGGGGGAATAACAACACAGTAGTAACAAATCACAATATGCAGCGGAGATATATTCCCTCAACTTGCAAGAATCTGTGAGGAGTAATAACAAAATTTATGGCAGCAATTGAATATCACAAACACACAAGAGACACCAAGATTTTTAACATGGAAAACCCCTTAAAGCAAAGGTAAAAACCACGGGTCGTCCAGACCAAAGAAATAGCTCCACTAAGATCAAATAAGGGTATAAGAGAGTCTCAAACAAGAACACAAATGAGTGCTCACAGCCAACCAAACAATAAAGCTAAGAAGCTTATAATAGAGAACCTAGAAGTTTAACAAACCTAAAAATAGAGCTACTGTCCAACCTGAGTTTCTCACTCTCAGTCCTTGTTTCACTGATCCAACCGTTCAGAATGAAGAACCAGATGTTTCGAACCTGCTGTCAAAATTTAGTCCGATCCGACGATGAATGAATCTGCAGTAGCGATTTTATGGTGGCTGCTCTGAGTATGTGCGGGAAGGGCTTCTTCTTCTCTTCTCTCTCGAATGGCGGCTTTCTCTCTCTCTTTTTAAAATTAACCCTAATATCACCCTAATAGACTCACCACTAATTAGATATTTTACCAAGTTAGATTCTTACCTAATCAGACTCACCACTGATTAGGGATTCTTACCAAGATGGACTCTTACCTAATCAGACTCATCACTGATTAGGGATTCTTACAAAATCAGACTCATCACTTAGACAAGTGTGACACAAAGTGGGCTTACACATTTGGGCCTTTTCTCCACATAGGAAGGGAGCCCAAACCCAACATATCTCCCCCTCACAACTATGTGGAGATAACCGCCAAACTGGTGATCTCACACAAGTTTCAAACTTCCTCTTGGTAATGCTTTAGTCATCATATCAGCACCATTATTATCAGTATGAATTTTAGCCAACTCAACAGCTTAGCATCCAAAACATCACGTATCCAATGATACCTGACATCAATATGTTTGGACCTTGAATGGAAAGTTGGATTCTTACCAAGATGGATAGCACTTTGACTTCAACAAACAACAGATATTGGTTCTAAACAAAGCCTAGCTCCTGTAAGAATTTCTTCACCAATAGCAACTCCTTACATGCTTCAGTAATGGCAATGAACTCTGCCTCTGTAGTTGACAATGCTACACACCTCTGCAACTTAGACTGCCAAGCCACAGCTTCCCCTGCAAATTTAATCATATAGCCCGAAGTGGACTTTCTGGAATCAATGTCTCCAGCCATATCTGAGTTTGAGTACCCCACCAACGTGGGCTCATTACCTCCAAAACAAAGCCTCATACCAGTTGTACCACGAAGATACCTTAAAATCTATTTCACTGCATTCCAATGCTCTCTACCTGGGTTTGACAGAAATCTACTGACAGTACCAACAGCATGTGCTATGTCTGGTCTTGTGCACACCATTGCATACATCAAACTACCCACAACAAAGCATAAGGAACCCGTTCCATATCTAATTTCTCAACTGCATTTGAAGGACTTTGTTTAGCACTCAACTTAAAATGAGTAGCAAGAGGAGTGCTTACAGCCTTAGCATTTTTCATTGGAATCTTTGCAGCACCATTTCAATATAGTGTTCTTGTGACAGCCAAAGTTTCTTCTCCATTCTATCACGCATGATTCTTATACCAAGAATCTGCTTAGCAGCTCCCATGTCCTTCATTGCAAATGACTTGCCCAACTGCTTCTTTAACCTGTCAATCCTAAAATATTTTTCCCAACAATAAGCATGTCATCAACATACAATAATAGGATAATGAAGTCATCATCAGAAAACTTTTTAACAAAGACAAATGGTCAGAAGTAGTCTTCTTGTAGCCTTGCTCACATATGACAGACTCAAACTTCTTGTACCATTGTCTCGGAGCCTCCTTTAAACCGTATAGGCTCTTTCTTAGCCTACACACATAGTCTTCCTTGCCTTCAACTTGAAAGCCATTAGGTTGCTTCATGTAAATCTCTTCCTCCAAATCACCATGAAGAAAGCAGTTTTCATATCCATTTGCTCTACCTCCAACTCAAGAGTAGCAGCCAAACTCAACACGGTTCTAATAGAAGACATCTTCACCACAGGTGAGAAAATCTTATTAAAATCAATACCCTTCCTCTGTCTGAAGCCTTTTACCATTAATCTGGCTTTATACCTTGGAGATGCAGCATTACTATCATGTTTCACCCTGTAAATCCACCATATTTTCCAAGGCCCTCTTACCTTTAGGCAACTTCACCAAATCATAAGTGTGATTATCATGCAAAGATTGCATCTCATCTTGCATTGCATCCAATCACTTTTATTTTTCTTCACTCTCAATGGCCTCTTCTAAACACTCAGGTTCTCCCCATCAGTCAAGGTCATATACTCATCAGACGAATACCTTGTAGATGGTTGTCTCTGCCTGTTAGACCTCCTGAGTTGACTTTGAGGTGGTTCAGGAGCATAACTAGGATTATCATCTTGTGACATCTCATGTTCCTCTTTAGCATCATTAGTTGGAACATCTAACTCATCTCCAAGCTGTTGATCATCAACATAATCATGTTGCTCATATGTTGAACACTACTCTTAGCATTATCCAGATTGTGAACAGGCAACCGAAATGGATCAACATCAATCAACTTATTACCTTTTTCGGGTGTAGTCTTCTCCACCTTATCAATGTCTTCAATGGTTTGGTCTTCCATGAACTCCACATCGACTTCTAATAAGCTTTTTCTTAATAGGATCATAAAACCTGTAATCAAATTCATCTTAACCATAACCTATAAAGATGCACTGTCTCGTCTTAGCATCCAACTTGGATCTCTCATCCTTTGGAACATGCACAAATGCCTTGCAACCAAAGACTCACAAATGATCATATCTGACATTCTTGCCAAACCAAATTTTGTCTGGCACCTCACTATCCAAAGCAACTGTAGGACTAAGATTAATAATATGCACTACCGTGTACAGTGCCTTACCCCAAAAGTGTTTGGGCAATTTTGCTTTAGAGAGCATACACCTCACTCCTTCAATCAATATCCTATTCATCCTTTCTGCTAAACCATTTAGCTAAGGAGTTTTAGGAGGAGTATTTTCATGTGCAATAGCCTACTGCTTGCAATAGACATCAAAGGGTCCACAATACTCACCACCATTGTCAGTATGAATACATTTCAGCTTCTTGCATGACTGCCTCTTAACGAAAGCCTGAAACTGTTTGAACTTCTCCAACACCTGGTCTTTTGTCTTCAATGGTTTCCTGGAACAATCATCAATAAAGGTAACAAAATAAAGTGCACCACTAAAGGATTTTACCTTCAATGGACCACAAACATCAGAATGCACCAATTCAAGCAACTCTGACTTCCTTGAGGGAGGATGCTTCTTAAAGGATACTCTGTTTTGTTTACCAGCCATGCAATGAGAACACTTCTCCAACTTTGCACTCTTCAATCCTAGAAGCACATCCTTTTTAGCTAAGAAGTTCAGCCCTTTTTCATTGATATGACTAAGCCTTCGGTGCCACAAAGATGCCTCCATATCCACGACATTCACACTGTCTTTAGCAACCAAAGCTTTTGTCCAATATAGTTTAGAAATTTTCTCCCCTCTAGCCATAACCAAGTTGCCTTTGTGAGTTTCCACTTTCTAGAACCAAAGCGATTATCATAACCACCATCATCAAGCATCTGCATAGAAATCAAATTAAAGCGAACATCCGGAGTATGTTTGACTCCTCGAAGCAGCAGCTGCATTCCTATGTTGGTTTGCAGGAAACATCACCAACACCAATCACCTTAGACACCCATCATTACCCATCTTTAACACTCCAAAGTCACCAGAAGTGTAAGACGTGAAGAACTCCATTCCTTGGTGTAACATGCAGTGTAGCACCATATCAATTATCCACATACTCTCATCTGATACAAGATTAACTGACTCATGGTCATGGAGAATAATAAAATCATCACCAGTAGCAGTGGTAATGATCATCATCATCATCACAATATTTCTCTTTCTGCTTAACCTTCTTGCTTTTGTTCTTCCTTTTCCTCAAAAAATAATTCTTTTGTATGTGCCCTATTTTGCGACAATAGTGGCACTCCACATTCTTGTATTTAACTTGGACTTGCTTCTGCTCTTCTCTCTACCATCCTTTGGTTCTTTTCTCTGACTTCTCCCCTATTTTCAGTGACAAGCACCTCGGACTGAGATGAAGTACCCTGTGCCTTCCTTCTCATCTCCTCATTAAGAGCACCACCCTTTGCCATTTGCAAAGTAACAATACCATTAGGGGCTGAGTTTGTAATTGAAACCCGAAATATCTTCTAAGACTCTGGTAGAGTATTCAGTAGCCATAGTCCCAACACTTCATCATCAAACTTGATACCCATTCCTGACAATTGATCTAGGAGCCCTTGAAATTCATTTAAGTGATCTAAAATAGAAGTCCCCTCCTTATACCTCAAATTCATCAGAGAATTCAACAAATATATTTATTATTATCTAATTTAGAGGCATACAATGATTCAATCTTCTCCCAAAGGCTCTAGCATGTGTCTCATTAGCAATGTGATTATAAACATTATCTTCTACATACTGCCGAATAAAACCACAAACCTGCTGATGTTCAAATTCCCATTCCTTATCAGACTTGGAATCGGCTTCTTAGTAGCAAACACAGGAAAAATGCAAATTCTTCATAGCAAATCCTTCATTTTTTCCTTCCACAAATGATAATTAGTGCCATTAAACAAACTATCTTATTTGTATTTGCCTCCATCATTCATGCAAGTCAAATAGCCCCAAACCTGAGAGCTCTGATACCACTCTGATGGGGAAACAACAACACAGTAGTAACAAATCACAATATGCAGCGAAGATATTTTTCCAACTTGCAAGAATCTGTGAGGAGCAATAACAAAATTTATGACAGCAATTGAATATCACAAACATACAAGAGACATCAAGATTTTTAACGTGGAAAACCCCTCAAAGCAAGGGTAAAAACCACGGGTCATCCAGACCAAAGAAATAGCTCCACTATGATCAAATAAGGATATAAGAGAGTCTCAAACAAGAACACAAATGAGTGCTCACAGCCAACCAAACAATAAAGCTAAGAAGCTTACAATAGAGAACCTAGAAGTTTAACAAACCCAAAAACAGAGCTACTGTCCAACCTGAGTTTCTCACATCTCAGACCTTACTTCACCGATCCAACCATTCAGAATGAAGAACCAGATGTCCTGAACCTGCTGTCAAAATTTCAGCCCGATCCGATGGTAAACGAATCTGCAGTAGCGATTTTACGGTGGCTGCTCCGAGTATGTGCGGGAAGGGCTTCTTCTTCTCTTCTCTCTCGAATGGTGGCTCTCTCTCTCTCTCTTTTTAAAATTAACCCTAATATCACCCTAATAGACTCACCACTGATTAGAGATTCTTACCAAGTTAGATTCTCACCTAATCAGACTTGCCACTGATTAGGGATTCTTACCCAAGATGGACTCATACCTAATCAGACTCATCACTGATTAGGGATTCTTACAAAATCAGACTCACCACTTAGACAAGTGTGACACAAAGTGGGCTTACACATTTGGGCCTTTTCTCCATATAGGAAGGGAGCCCAAACCGAACGATATCTTCATTGCAGGACTTGTAAAATCATAATGTTCTTTTCGTACTTTGTTTTGGCCGACTCTCTGCATTTGCTGGTGTAATATGTGCATTGCTAATATGGTTGAAAGGCTCTTATGTGTAATAATGATTATGATTTTTGACTGCATTTTGTTTGTTTATAGACACGTTCAAGTGGTATATTTTACAGGTAAGATGTCTTTGATTTTTTGAAGGGCCTAATATATGCTTATGTGTGTACTAAATCTGAACATTGATGAAGTTGGATTTAGAATCAATCATCCATTAAAAAGTTGGCAGCTATGTTGTAATAATGACAACTTTTTCAAATCTGATCTTTTATGTGGGGAATTGCACTATTTCTTGTAGTATTATCTTGAGATTTTTTCAGGGAACAGGTTTCACGTTGAACTCATTCATACTACTTTGATTTTTGAAGTTTATATATGACCTGACATGCCTATGTTTTGGAAGTTGCCTCTTATGGATGATATTTGGATGCATAGGTATTTGTAATAGTCATATGATGAAAGGTAAATTCAATGTTCTAAGTTCATAATTTTTTTGAAAATTAAAGATTTTACACTACTGAAAACATTTTATTGTTATAGGCATATGTACAATTTTTCTTGCAAGGGCTATAATGTTTCAACAAGCTGTATTAGAAAAATAAATAAATATAATTATGAAAGATTTTTTCTCATATCGAACTACTAAGTGCATGCCAAATTTTCTTGGAGGTAAATCAAAGATTGTCTCATGTCAGGTGAGTTCTTCCTATGCATTCTCGTAGTTTTTTGGGGACTACTGAAACTTGGCATTTGAAATAATGTGTTGTTTATCTGTATATAGGAAGAGTTGGCATACTATGCAGATAATGATCCAGCTGCATTGGAAGCAATGAGTAAGAACATCTCTCATTTCCTTCTCCATGAGAATGTTTTCAGCTTCTTTAGTGTTGATATTACAGTCACAGCTATGCGAAGCCGTGCCAAAAGAAAGACTATGCTACTACTGTGCACTTTTGTAAATTCAGTTGTCATTACATTTCTTAATGCATGTATTTAATTGTCTAACTCCCTTAATGATGCTTATCATTACAACCATGCTTCAAACATTGCCATGTTCTTTTTTTAGATGCAATTAAGCGGCATGATACCAGTGGACGTCTTTTCTTTTCAAGTTGTTTGGTTCATTTGAATTGTTAATAGAGGAAGACATCATCAGCAAATAAGATAATGCATGGCATTTTTTTTATATTATCAGTCATCCAGAATTTTGCATAGATTTTCTTTAATTGTTTGGATGGTTTTCTGGTGAGAACTTGATCTTTGTTTCCTGGCATTTGTCTGTTCCAAAATGCAGGTGGGAATAACAGATGATTTTGAATATTGCAATGATTATTGAAACATCCTGGAGCTGAATCCTGATTGCATAGTTCAGTGTGCAAAATATACCAATAGCTTGAAATTTTCGTACTGAAACTTATTTTCATTTTCTTCCTATAAATTGGGCACCTGCTCTTGTTTTGTGGAGATAGAATGGCTGTCTCTAGCCAAGCTTTGGTAATTCGTGCATATGATTATTGTTTGGGCATTATGATATTGAACATATACCTTGGGTTGTAGGTGTAAAGTATAGCAGTGGTCTTGTATAGATATTGATGTAGCTGATCCACGCCATTAGAATAATGGTAACAGCAGCTAACGGAGGTCCTCCCCTAACCCCAGAACCTCCTCATTATCCGGCATCAGTGTTGGTTTTGCCAAGCGTTCGCCTAGAGGACTCCGTCTCCACGGGATCATTCAACCCTTAGCTCTGCCGAACATCTCAACCCCGAGACCCCCTCCGGTCTCGGGGTGCACAAGCATTATCTCACCCCCGAGACCCCCTCCGGTCTCGGGGTGAGGTCACTGCATCTCAACCCCGAGACTCCCTCCAGTCTTGGGGTGCACAAGCATCATCTCACCCCGAGACCCCCTCCGGTCTCGGGGTGAGGTCACAGCATCCCAACCCCGAGACCCCCCTCCGGTCTCAGGGTGCACAAGCATCATCTCACCCCCAAGACTTCCTCCGGTCTCAGGGTGAGGTCATGCATCTCAACCCTGAGACCCCCCCTCCGGTCTCGGGGTGCACAAGCATCATCTCACCCCCGAGACCCCCTCCGGTCTCGGAGTGAGGCCACTGCATCTCAGCCCCGACCCCCCCTCCGGTCTCGGGGTGCACAAACTTCACCTCACCCCCGAGACCCCCTCCGGTCTCAGGGTGCGGAGCAACATTCCGTACGTGAACCGGCCTTCGAACCAAACGATAACTTCGGGCCACCTGGCGCACCACATGGTCCGCCGTGCGCTCGTGGCTGCTAGTGGTCATACCTCATAACGGCGTATGGTGCATTGCATGTGTCACTGCGTGATCATGCCCCGTTACGGAGTACGATTAACTACCACTTGCAACTGTGCGCGGTCATGTCAAGCAACGGTGCGCACCAAATGCAATCGTAGCTGCTAGACACCTGTAAAGTCATATTGACAGGTAACGCAGGATGCCTCCGGCATGCACAGTGACGGTACGACAGCAATCTTTCGAAACAGAAAGATGGGACATTCGAACAGGTATAAAAGCACACCCGCGCTGTAAGTAGGATCCTTGGACTCTGGTTTTCTAGTTTTTCTACTAGCTAAAACCCTAACTGTTTTCAGCTCCCTTCGGCTGAGCAGTTCTTCATCTGATCCCAAGTGACTAACTTGAGCATCGGAGGGTCCCCACCGGAGCATCCGATCTCCGGGGACATTTTTTTTCTTGCAGGGGTCTGGAGAGAAGGACGTCCGTCTTCCCGACGCTTGAAGAAGGTGACTTGGCGTCATCAGATTGGCGCGCTAGGAAGGGGGGATTGAAGAAAAGAATAGCCTCGAACCTGTTATTGACTTCTTCCTCCTCGAGCTCTTAAACAATGGTGATGACTCGTGCACGAGAGGCCACCGTCTGTTATGCTGGGGCAGCGTCAAGGGGCTGATCGGCTCGCAGCTGGCCCCTCAGCCCCTCCAGCCGATGCACCTGCACCAGCACCGGTACAACAGTTTCAGGAAGATTAGTTTGCTGCTCTTGCAGCGCAAGTTCAATCCTTGGCCATAATGGTCCAAGGCTGCAACATCAGGCGGTGATTGCACGACAACCAGAACCCCTCCCGTCGGTGCCAGGAGTCCCTCAGCCCAGTCAGCACTCAATTCGGAGGAGGCCTCCTGCCCGAGAAGCCTGCCCTCACTGCACTTCACCTAAGCCTCACCACCGTGAGGCCTCCAAGCGGCTCCGCTTGCCCTCTTGCCGCGTCAGCGCGTCCCCCAAGCGACGGCGTGAGAAGGAGGCGAAGCGTCCCCGTTGGCCTCCCCGCCGCCTCTCTTCCTTCTCAGACTCTTCGAGGGAGGGGTCCTTCGATGGCGGGTAGCCCGCCGGGCAGAGCGAAGACTTGATGAGTACAACCAGCGGTTGGAAGAACTCAGCCGCCGGATTACCAACCCTCTAGAGACGGACTATGACAGCCGCCCACCGCTGTCTCGCCGCATCATGGAGGAGCCTATCTCCACTCGGTTTCATCTTCCTCACCTGGACCCTTATGATGGGACCACGGACCCCCTGGACCACTTGGAGAGTTACAAAGTTCTTATGCAGGTCTAGAGGGCAACCGATTCGCTCATGTGCATCGCTTTCCCAGCCACCTTGAAGAAAGCTGCCCGAGCCTGGTATTCCCTCCTGCCGCCGCGAAGTATCGATTCCTTCTGTCAACTGGAGAGGGCCTTCCTGGCCCACTTTGATGCCTGCAGGAAGATTCCAAGGGTAGCCGATAGCCTTTTCTCCGTCCAGCAAAAGGGTGGCGAGTCCCTTCGGGACTACGTCACTCAGTTCAAGGAGGCTGCCCTAGAAGTTTACAATCTTGAAGACTCAGTGGCCACTTTGACCTTGAAGCGAGGGCTTCGCCCGTCTCGCTTCACGTACTCCCTTGACAAGAAGCCGCTCGGCTCCTACGCCGAGCTCTTGACCCGGGCCCAGAAGTACATTCGGGCTGACGAGGCCGACTCCTCCCGATGCAAGGCTAGTGGGAGCATCTCCAAGAAACCGGCCCGATCGGAACCTGTCGAAGCTTGCCCCAGAAGACCTGAGCCTCCTCACCGGCCAGAAAACCATCCCTGAGCCCCTGCACCAAGAGATGGATCCTACACCCCACTGCTCACCCCGATATCGCAGATCCTGCTTGAGATTGAGGGGAGCCTTATCTTCAGCGCCCTCCTCCAATAAACCCGAAGATCCCTCGCAACAAGAACCTTTACTGTCATTATCACTGGGATCACGGCCATGACACTGACGACTGTCGCTAGCTGAAGAAGGCTATAGAAGACCTTATCCAATGAGGTCACCTGGGAAAGTTTGTTCAGAGGAACAACCCGGGAGTTCCTGGCCCGTCAGCGCCCCTGCCGTCGATGATTGACAATGCTCCAACTAAGAAGATGGTGGCAATGATTTCCTGGGGGGCAGGTGGACCACCCAAGAGGCCAAGAGAGGAGGGGGAATTAGACTCTGTAATCCCTTTTTCTAAAAGGGACTTAGAGGGGGTAGTTAATGAAAATAATGATAGTGTCATCGTGTCCATGACGATAGCCAAACACCCTGTAAAAAGAATATTGGTCAATAGCGGGAGCTCGGTGAACATTTTGAATTACGATGCTTTTGTTTGCATGAGTTTATCATCTGACCTGCTCCGACCTGTCACCACACCCTTGATGGGGTTCATAGGAGACTCCGTGCAAGTTGAGGGGGAGATCACCCTTCCTGTTACGGCTGGCATGGCCCCGCGCCAAAGCATGGTCCTCATGAGCTTCCTAGTGGTCCGGGTGCCCCTTGCCTACAACGCTATCCTCGGAAGGCCCGGACTCAACCTCTTGGATGCCGTCATCTCTACTAAGAGGCTCCTTGTGAGGTTTCCCGCCAGAGGAGGGGTCGGGGAGATGTGGGGGGAGCAGAACCCGCCCCCACTTTGCTGCCACATGTCTCCAGGTCCGCAGGAGGTGATGCCTATGCCCGTGGCAGAGGTGTTGGACCCCTGGGACCTGGAGAGGAGAGGAGAACCGGCCGAGCGTCTACTGGCCTTCCCTCTCAGGGAGGATCCGGCAAGAACGATCCGCATCGGAGCTTCACTCCCAGAGGAGGCCCGCGATCGGCTCCTCGCTTTCCTATGAGCCAACGATGACATCTTCGCCTGGTCGGCATCGAACATGCCGGGCATCCTGAGGAAGTGATCACCCACCGGCTCAACATCAAGCCTGAGTGTCGACCCATTCGATAAAAGAAGAGAAGTTTTGCCTCAGATAGACAGAAGGTTGTGGACGAAGATGTGTGAAAGCTCCCGGCGGCCGGTCATATCCGTGAAGTGCACTACCCCGACTAGCTGGTGAATGTCGTGATGGTGCATAAGGCCAGTGGGAGCTGGAGGATGTGCGTGGACTTCATCGATCTCAACAAGGAGTGCCCCAAGGATAGCTTCCCGCTGCCCCGGATCGATCAGCTAGTGGATGCTACATCCGGGCACGAGGCCCTTAGCTTCATGGATGTGTTTTCGGGGTACAACCAAATAAGGATGGACCCAGTTGATGAAGAGGCCACTTCCTTTGTCACCGAAAAGGAATTTACTGCTACAAAGTGATGCCGTTTGGGCTGAAGAATGCTGAGGCAACTTATCAGAGGTTGATGTATAAGGTCTTTGAGGGCTAGATTGGGCGCAACATGGAGGTGTATGTGGATGATATGTTGACCAAGAGCACCCATGCGGCTGACCACATCGTTGATCTTGCGAAAACCTTCAGCAACCTGCGCTAATATCGGATGAGGCTAAACCCCCACAAGTGTGCCTTCGGGATTGCAGCCGACAAGTTCTTGGGCTTCATGGTGACTCAGCGCGGGATCGAAGCCAATCCTGACAAGATCTGGGCCATCCTGGATATGAGGCCCCCGGCTAACAAAAAGAGGTGCAGCGCTTGACCGGGAGGGTGGCAGCCCTGAGTTGCTTCATGTCAAGATCAGCGGAGAGATGCCTGCCCTTCTTCAAGGCGTTCCGCAAGGTCAACGGCTTTGAATGGACAAAGGAGTGCCAGGACAGCTTCGAGGAGTTGAAGCAATTTCTATCCACTCCCCCGTTACTGTCTAAGCCAAGGAGCAGGGATGAGCTTTTTCTGTATCTGGCAGGCTTCCCTAAGGCCGTCAGCTCTGTGCTCATACGTATGGATGCTGATGGAATGCAGAGGCTAGTCTATTACACCAGTAAGTACTTTATGATGCCGAGACCAGATACACTAGAACTGAGAAGATCATCTTCGCCTTGGTGATCTCCGCACAGCACTTCCGACCCTATTTCCAAGCTCACCCTATCGTGGTGCTCATGGACCAACCTCTCCGAACTATTCTATCCTGTCCTGACACCTCGGGATGGTTAGCCAAGTGGGCCGTTAAGCTGAGCGAGTTTGATTTGTCCATCCGGCCAAGGTCTGCCATGAAGTCTCAAGTATTAGCTGATTTTTTGGTCAAGTGTACCTGGATGGAGGAGGGCCATGAAGAGTCGCATCCGGAGGTGCGCATGGAGCCACCCCCGGCCGGGGGATCGGAAGGAGAAGAATGGATCCTACATGTGGATGGGGCGGCTAACTCTCAAGGAAGTAGAGCTAGACTTATCCTCGCAAGCCTCGAGGGGGAGGTAGTAGAGTATGCCCTCCGGTTCTTGTTCTCAGCTACCAATAATCAGGCGGAGTATGAAGCCCTGCTGGCGGGGATGAAACTGGCCAAGGAGCTTGGAGCGGAGCATCTGAGAGCCTTCACAGATTCCCATCTTGTCTCCGGGCAGGTTGCTGGAGAGTATGAGGCCAGAGACCCAACCATGTCACGCTACTTAAGTGAAGTATGGTCTCAGGCCTCCCGGTTCTCTTACTTTCATGTCAGCTATATTCCCCGGACGAAGAATGCTAGGGCTGATGCATTGTCCCGATTAGCCACCTTGGCCGATGGGACCCTGGGAAGAATGTATGTGGAGCACCTGCAGGCCCCAAGCATTGAAGCGGCGGAAGAAGCATTGCCAGTTGAGCAGGGGCCCTCTTGGATGGACGTCTATGTACGATATTTGACTGACGGCACCCTCCATGAAGACCCCACAGAAGCTAGATTACTCAAGCGGCGGGCTCCAAGGTTCCTGATAATTGACGGGAGGCTCTATCGAAGGTCATTTTCATACCCGGTCCTCAAGTGCGTAGGGCCAGCTAAAGTAGATTACATCTTGCGGGAGATCCACGAAGGCATTTATGGAAGTCATCTGGGGGCAGAGCCCTAGCTTACAAGGTCTTACGATAGGGATATTATTGGCTCACCATGAAGGAAGACGCGGCTGAGCTTGTCAAGAAATGTGATAGCTGCCAGTGCCACGCCAATATTCAGCGACAGCCGGCATCTCAGCTGACCCATTTGGTGGCACCTTGGTCATTCGCTCAGTGGGGTATGGATATCTTGGGACCATTCTCTTCGGCCTCCGGACAGCGCAAGTTCCTCTTGGTGGCCATTGATCACTTCACCAAGTGGATTGAAGCCGAAGCCCTTGCTAAAATTACTGAAAACAAGGTGAGATCCTTCTTTTGGAAGTCCATCATATTCCGGTTCGGGCTACCCCATACCTTAGTCACCGACAATGGTCGGCAGTTTGATAACGCGCCTTTCCGGGAGTTCTGCACCGAACTTGGCATCCACCAGAGGTTGACTTCCATCGAACACCCCCAGACTAATGGCGCGGCCGAAGTGACCAATCGCATCATTCTCCAAGGATTGAGAACCCGACTGGATGATTGCAAGGGCGATGGGTGGAGGAGCTTCACAATGTGCTGTGGGCCTACCATACAACGCCACGAGCCCCTACCGGAGAGACTCCGTTCAGCCTGGTTTTTTGGGTCCGAAGCTGTTATCCCAGTGGAGATAGGCTCCTCGAGTCCTCGGGTGGAGTCGTATGATGAGAAAGATAACTCAGACCAGCTGCGAGCCAACCTTGACCTGGTGGAGGATGTGCGGGACCGATCGCGGTTGCGGATGGCGGTCTATCGACAACGAGCTGCCAGATACTACAATACCCATGTACATCCCAAGACTTTCTTGCCGGGAGACCTGGTCCTCCAACGGGCTGAAGTCTCAAGACCGACGGAGGGGGGCAAGCTAGTCTCGAATTGGGAAGGACCCTATCGGATCGCCGAGACACTCCGTCACGGAGCTTACAAGATTGAAGAGCTTGATGGGAAGCCACTTCCTCGGACATGGAATGAAGACAACCTTTATCGGTATTATCAGTAGCGCATCTCTCCTCTCACATTAAATACCGTGCATGTATTCTTTTGGGCCTTCGCCCCTCATTCCATATTAACGAATTTCAATTTTAGCTCCTGAGTTCTTTTGCCTAAAGCCCCGGACCAGCCAAGCATAAAGCTCGACCCCCGTCGGCACCTAAACCCTGGACCAGCCAGGCATAAAGCCCAACTCCCGTCGGCACCTAAAGCCCTGGACCAGCCAGGCATAAAGCCCGACACCCGTCGGCCCTAAAGCCCTGGACTAGCCAGGCATAAAGCCCGACCCCCGTCGACACCTAAAGCCCTGGACCAGCCAGGCATAAAGCCCGACCCCCATCGGCACCTAAAGCCCTGGACCAGCCAGGCATAAAGCCCGACCCCCGTCGGCACCTAAAGCCCTAGACCAGCCAGGCATAAAGCCTGACCCCCATCGGCACCTAAAGCCCTGGACCAGCCAGGCATAAAGCCCGACTCTCATCGGCACCTAAAGCCCTGGACCAGCCAGGAATAAAGCCCGACACCCATCGGCACCTAAAGCCCTGGACCAGCTAGGCATAAAGCCCGACCCCCGTCGGCACCTAAAGCCCTGGACCAGCCGGCATAAAGCCCAACCCCCGTCGGCACCTAAAGCCCTGGACCAGCCAGGCATAAAGCCCGACTCCCATCGGCACCTAAAGCCCTTGACTAGCCAGGCATAAAGCCCAACACCCGTCGACACCTAAAGCCATGTGCCAGCCAGGCACAAGGCCCGCCATACCCCTGGCAGAGTGGTGTGCCATCGGTCCTTAGGAACACGCCTACTTCAACCTCCTAAGTCCGGTGCTTCAACCCCAGGAAGCCTATCCTTCCTAGCCCGAGGTTCGGTCCTAGATGGCTAAGATGGAGTGATTCATGCATGAATAGAGAGTTATCCCCTAGCACTAATAGGACCGAGAGGTCGCGCATCATCAACCAATGAATTTGGGATAAGGGTCGCAGATGGATAATTTATCTTGGAGGAAACAGATATTTCATTAATTAAAAGTGATTACAAAATGCTGACATAGTCGGACTTGCAAAAATAAAATACAAGGAGGCTCACGGTTCAGCCGGCGCGGGCTCATCATCGGAGGGGATCGAATCCGAGAAGTGATCTGGTTCGACTTCCAGGGCTTGGGAAAAGTTCAAGTCTATAGTAATTTTCTCCTTCCCGTGCTGGAACCCTTGAAGAAACACCGCCGTTGAGGCTTCTACTAGGTCATCTGCAAAGTGCTCGGACGCTTTGTATTCTTCTATAATTCCGGCGGTCCTGGCCACGACGATGGCTTCCACCTCAACGGCCCGAGCTCCTTCCTCCGCGGTGAGGGCTACCGTTGCAGCCCTCTCGGCCTCTTGGACGCGGCTCAACTCCTCCTTGGCTTGGTTCGCCTTCTCCTCCGCTGCCCTTGCCTTTTCCTCTGCTGCCCTTGCCTTATCCTCGGCCGACCCTACTCTCTCCGTAGCCGTGGCCGCCCGACCCTCGATTTCTTGGATGGCCAGGGTCAGCTCAGAGATGTGCAGGTCTCTGGCTATCACGGCGTTTTCAGCTTCCGTCATCTGATGGAGCGCCGCCCGCAGACGGTTGGCCTCGGCCTCCGCTCGGCTCTCGGCAGCCCTTATTTCATTGGCCCGAGCGGTTCTGGCCGACTCTAGGGCCCCCACAGCCACCTCCGTTCGATGCCAGGCCTCTTCGGCCTCCTTCTGTGCCTCGTACAGAAGGGCCTTCCCACGATGAATCAACTCCCTCGCAGCCCTTAGGGAGTGCGCAAGCTGCATGCAAGCTCCGGGTAAAAAGAAAGAAAAAATAAGAAAAAGAAAAGGAGAAAATATAGAAGCAAAGGGTGGCAGGACCACTTACTCTGACGAGGGCCGCGTAGGACTCCTGGAAGAATGTACCCGCCTTCAGGTGGCTAAGCTCTTCTAGGACCTCGGGCATGAAGATTGGAGAAAGGACCTGCTCTGCCCAATGCTCGTCGTTCAGGATGGAGTCCTGGGGCGGCCCTGGTCTGGCCCTGCTCCGTTCGGCTGCCTCAGCATTCTCCGACTCGTCGTGCGGGCCGGTCACTGATGTCCTCTTAGGGGGTGGGCTTGCTATCCCTGATGGCCCTTCGCCCCAGCTTCTGACTACCTCAGGTAGAGTCGGTTCACCAGGGGCAGGGAGCTCCTCCGCTACTGTGGGCTCCTCTACCACTGCCAGCTCCTCCGCAGCTGGCTCCTTCATTGATACCCCCTCGGTCGCCGCCCTCTCTGGCGGGGTGTCGGCTGTGAGGTTGATCTCCGGAGCGACCGGGGGGTCTTGCGGTGCTGATGGTCTGGGGACCCGAGCCGCTGGTCGTTTTGGGGCCAGGGCTTGCTGGCCTTCACTCGGCCCTTCTCGGGCCCTCTTCTTGGAGATGGCCTTCAGGAGTCTATGGGTCAAGATCTTCATAGCTGTATGATATCGGTCAAGGTCAAAAAAAAAAAGAAACGAAACCAAGCAAAACTTTGGCTAAGTATGGAGATGGCTTATCCCGGTGGGAGATAAGACCCGCCAACTGAAGGTTATCTTCTGTCAGGAGCAGGGTGTACCGAGGGATCTCGGCAGCCAATAACTGACCCAACGCTTCCCTGTCCCCAGGGTGGACGGCGGAGTTAGCATTGCCTCGAAGGTCGGGGTCCCCCACTGGGGCCTGACTTGGTCTAAGCTGGCAAGAAGAACCTGGATTTCCATCCCTTGATCGAAGAAGGAAGGAGAAGCTTGAGGACCCGGTTGGGTTGGGGCTGGAACAGCCACCAACCCTTCTAGGACCGAAGGATATAAAAGGACCGAAAGAGGGAGATTCGGGGGGTGATACCAATGCGATGACAGAGAACGACAAAGGCACTAACGACCCGATAGGAATTTGGGACCAGCTGGGAAGGAGTCAAGGAATAGTATTCAAGGAGATTAACAAAAAAGGGAGGGAAAGGTGGCCAGAGGCCCGCCTTCAAGCAAATCTCATAAATGGCCACTCGGCCGGATCAGGAGGAGATGACTCTATCATTGGGAGTTGGCAGGAAAAGCCCAACATCCTGGGAAATCTGATAATGGGCCCGGATTTTTACCAAATTCTGGCCTGTTACCGTGGAGGCGGTCCCCACCGGAGACTCCTCCACCCTGAGGAGGTGCCGGCCTCTGACTGGTGGCTCCTCGATGGAGCCCTACCAGTGACCCGCCGCTGGGCCAAAGGGACGCGGTCCTCCGAATCGGTGGACCTCTCAAGTGAAGGAGAGGGGGAAGGAACATGAGAGGCGCAGTGCCTCTTAGAAGGAGAACAATTCTCCGAATCGTCCTCCGAGGTTCGAGATGGGAAACTCATGGATAAAAGAAGGAATGGAGGAGTCTAGAAGAGACAAAAAATTGACCTGAAGGAAGGAAAGCTAAGCGCAGGTTCTTGGGTTGCAGGGGAGACCAAACACAAAGGAAATGTTATAAAATATTGTTATAAAATATTTGTTACCACCACAAGATTCTGGAAGAGGTCCACATATATCAGTATGCACTAGTTATAATGGTCTTGTTGCTTTCCAAGATTTTCTACTTTTGAAGGGAGCTCTTGTATGCTTAGCTAGTGTGCACTTCTAACAAACTTCATTTGGATAATTTATGTGTGGAAGTCCTTTCACCATTCCCTTATTAGATAGTAATTTCAAACTTCCAAAATTTAAATGTCCAAACCTGAGATGCCAAAGCCAGGAAGGGTCCTTGATATCCACTTGCAAGCAATTTTGTGCTTCCGTCCTTAAGATAAGAGGAAACATCCTGTTCTTCGCCATCTGGACACAAGTAATCAACTTTCCATTCCAATATTTTAGAGTTAGAGATAATCCTTCCATATAAATTGCATAACCTTTCTCTAACAGTTGGCCAATACTTAGAATATTATTCTTTAAATTTGGCACATAATAAACATTGGAAATGAAATCAGGTTTACCATTCTTTTACCAAATCATGATTTTACCTCTTCCTTTGATAGGAGCTTTGGAGAGATCCCCAAATTTCACATCACAAAACTCCCCTTCTTGCAATTCCACAAATATCATTTTTCTTCCACACATATGGTTTGAGGCTCCTGAGTCAAGAAACCATATATTCTTCAAGTCTCCATCTTCTTGGCATGAGAAAAGAAGTATCGGTTCTCCTTCTTGGTTGTTGGATTCAATGTTGTTGCTTTGCTTATTGTTCCAACACTCATAGCTATAGTGTCCATATTTTTGACAATTATAGCATTGAACATTGGATCTTGATTGGTTACGACCTCCAATTGATCTTCTACCTCGTCCACGTCCACCACTTCTGCCACCTCTTTCATTATTGAAATTTGAGCTTTGGCCTCCTCCATCATTATGGCTTTTTTTGACCACGGCCATGGCTTCGACCACGACCACGGTAGTTGCTTCTGTCACCACGGCCACCACAATAGTTGTTGTCGTCATCTCTTTTGTTACTATAGGCCAATTGAAGCCCTTGATCTTTCTCTTTTTGGTCTTTTGCCTCCACCTTGGATTGAAGTATTTGCTCCGTATTATGTGCTTCATTTTTCTTTTGTATCTTTTGTTCATGAATTTGAAGTTTGCCCATCAACGCATTGATGGAGAGTGTATCAACATCATTAGCTTTTTCAATGGCGACAACAATATGCTCAAACCTCGGTGTTAAAGACTGAAGTATCTTCTCCACCACTCGAACATCTTTTACCTTCTTTCCATTTCTTTTCAATTGGTTTACAATAACCAATATCCGAGAGAAGTAGTCAAAGATGTTTTTCGTTTCCTTCATGGTGGTGACTTCAAATTCTCCCCGCAATTGTTGAAGTCGGATTCGCTTCACCTTTTCTTCTCCTTTAAAGATAGTAGAAAGAGTATCCCAAGCTTGATTTGCAGAGGTTGCTTCAGCAATTCTCTCAAATGTCACCTCATCTAAAGCTTGATATAATTGGAACAAAGCTTTTTTATCTCTTCTCCTTAAGCCCCTTAAAGTATCTTTTTGTGCTTGATTGTACCCTCTTTCTTGTTCTGCTGTAGGCTCGGTGTAGCCATCTTGAACAATTTTCCATAGTTCTTGTGAGCCAAATAAGGACATCATTTGGATACATCAATTCCCATAGTTCTCCTTAGTAAGCTTGGGAACTGAATATGCACACCATCGTTGGCCATCTCCCTCAAGATTGGTCATCTCAAAAAAAAAAACAAGGCTCTGATACCACTTGTTGGAAACAAGGTGGGCACACAAGGAGCTTTGATACCAGATTGATGAAAGTGGAAAATACTTTCAATAAGAAAAATAACACTCTCCTATTATGGAGATGTTAGAGGGAATACATCTTTTGGGTCTTTCTCTATTTTTCATCATCATCTTCTTCTTCTTCTACATTTCATGGATAAACACCTCCCATATTTATAAACATCTAGATGTCCTTTCATATACCACTATTTAATACATGCATAAAAAAACTAAAAGACATTTACAGAAAATTAAGAGTCAATTATAAAATACTAAGAGTCAATTTTAAATTTCTGAACCTTCTTATCTTTTCAAAATGACTCTTCCTCTCTCCCATGAAGCCTTTGGTCTTTTCAAGAGTGACTCTTCCTTTCTCCCATGAAGTCTTTGATCTTTTCAAGAGTGCATTAAAATAAGTTTAATATTCCAACAGGTGCCACCTAGCTGCCTATATATCACCTAGTCTTCTAAATGTTAAACATGCCTTAGCACATGTACCACGGGATACCTTTTTAATTTTCAGCAGTTCACCTAGAAATGCCTTTGCCTAATCTGTCACATGTTCGTCGATGTATTACATTCATTTTCAGCGATGTGCAATCGTTAATTATCACCCTTTGGTTGCATGCCACATAATAAAAAAGGCTATATAAAAAAAATTTGCCATGCTTGTTGTTTGTCACTTACCTTTTATTTCAGATGCCCTTAGTCAAAGAAAATTGGTTTTGGACTGTACCATGATTTGGATATAGAAAGAAAATTGGTGTTAGTGATTATATGTGGCTTATTGGGTTGATAATGGGCTGGATGATGATCTCTCAAGCTTGGTCGGAGCATTTCAGTTGGTGCCCAAGCTTGGCTAGAGACATAGTATGGTAGGGTCTAGCACGAATGAAATGAAAATAAGTTGCGATACGAAAATGACTGCAAGGGGTATTTTTAGGATTTATCAAAAAAAATTTATCTATTCCTAATGAAATATATGCTTATTTCCATATCATTTAAACACCATTTGGAATAACACTGCATTAATTGCACTAGAATAACTTGGAATACTAGATTTTAAACCAAACCAAAATCTGGAATAACTTGAAATACCGGATTTTAAACCAAACAGAAATTTGGATGCCCTATTCCTGGTTGGAATAGGATCTTATTCCATGCTATTCCCCCAAACAGGCATAAAAAATGTGATCGATGAGCCTCTAGGAATTGGTATTTCTGTCAAACGTTCTTATTCTAGAATTCGTATTACATGCTCCCCCATGGAATAGCCCTATTCTCATTTACCATATTCCAAGAGGAGTGGCTGAAAAAAATTTTGACAATTACCCCCTCTATCAAAAAAATTCATGATATTAAATATAAAGGAGAAAAAGATATAGCCTTGGCTAATTATTACTAATATATGTACATAACAATGTCCTCACAAAATGGTAATGATATAATATCTCTTACTAACCATTACTAATATATGTACATAACATGCAAACTTTTAATAGATATAATAATAAATTAATTAATAAAAATAATTTATTTAACTAATTATATTAATAAATAAATTAATAATCCATTTTTTCTTATCATTTAGTTTTTAGAATTTTTTAAAAAAATCTTCATTTATTCCTAATGAAATACAAACTTATTCCCATGTCATCCAAATATCATTTGGAATAACACTGCATTAATTGCACCGAAATAAGGTGGAATATCATATTTTAAACCAAACAAAAATCTGAAATAATAAATAAAATAAATTATTCCTAAAAAATTTATATTTCTATTTCTATAATAACTTTTTGACATTTAAATACTTAAAAAATTATTTTTAAAAAATTTATTATTTTATTTTTAAAATAATTTTTTGATACCAATACTACCTAAGGGTGTGTTTGATATGGTGGATAAGGGAAGATATCCCCTGGATATCTTTCCTTATCCCCAAATGATATAGCTACGGGGGATAGTGCTGAAAAAGTTTAACCAGAGGGGATAACCCATGGTTAAATAACCCATGTTTAACCATGGGTTATCCCCTGGACTATTCCCTAGGGAATCCAGGAATAACTAAAGTTATCCCTTGATGGCAAGAGTGGTAATTTTAAAAAGGTGCTTATCCCCTCAGCTATCCTCTGGATAAATACTATCCTGTACATTTATCCAGGGATAACCAAAAAGCTATCAAACACTATCTAAGAGTTTACTGATAGCCTCTCTCTTTTGTCTGTTTGCTATCGCTACCAATGGATCGTTATCGGAGAATCTTCGTCGGAAAACCTGCCCAAAGAATAAATGCAGTTGTATGAAAAGATTTTAATTTATCTAGTTATTGATTTTTTTTTTCTTTCTCTCTGCAGCTAACCATTGACAGGAGTGCGGTACATCTCTCTCTCTCTCTCCCTCTCCCTCTCTCTCTTTTTCCTCTATAGCCGGCCACTACAAAAGTGTGACACATCTCTCTTTTTCTCTCTGTAACCAGCAAGGGTATGCAACTCTCTCTCTTTCTCTTTGTACCAGAGTGTAACACTTCTTTTTTTCTTTCCTTTTTTTCTTTCTTTAACTAACTATTGATGGAAGTATAGCTCTCTCTCTCTCTCTCTCTCTCTCTATATATATATATATATATATATATATATATAGCCTACCATTAGTGGAAATATAGCCATGGCTAGCCCATAGCTAAAATATAATAGATTAATTAAATAAATAGATATATTGAGAAATATAGGGGATATTTGGACTTATTACGTGAACCTAGCATGGCATCACTTAGTGTGGCATAATTTATTTTTTATGTGGTGAGAGTGTCACTTAGTGAGGCCTTGCTTACTGTGGTGAGAACACTGCTTAGTGAGGCATTGTTTACTATGATAAAAATGCATTTTTATAAATTAAAGTATCATTTAGTAAAGCTTTACCTATAGTGATGAGAGTATTATAGTATTGCCATAACTAGTCCAAATATCAAAGTATTTGATCCAATATGTAATGATTAATAATGAGTTTGAAATTGCTATGAATTGAGAATATAAAATTTAGCATACATGGAATTATTACCCTATTATGAACTATGTTATGAGTTATGATTATGAACACTATACTATCTAATCAAAATTATAAATTTATATAATTTAATTTAGCATATGAATTATTGACATGAAGGTAATGTTGCTATTTTACTTATTAATATTATAAAATGATATGTGTATTTTAATTCATGCCAATGTGGATAAAAGGAAATTTATTGCACCACAAGGGGAAAAAATATTGCGACACCCAAATGCGTCGCAATTACATCGCTAAACATGCTATTCCGATGCAATAGCGATGCAATGACGGCGTCGCTCAGATGTCCGTCGCAATATCCATTTATCGCAATTGCGTCGCAATATTGCGACTCTCTGCGACGCAATAGTGCATCGCAATATTGCGACGCATCCAAAGGCATCGCTAAATTTAAAACTAATTTTTAATATTTAAAATTATTATTAAATATTGCGATGCATTCAATTGCGTCACAATATTGCGATGCATCTAGTTGCGTCATAATATTTAATAATAATATTTTTGATATAATAGCGATGCAATTTGAGTCGCTAATGCGTCGTAAATAAATTTTTTTAAAATATTGCGACGCAAGATCATTGCGTTGCAATATTTATTAAAAATATTTTAGATATAATAGCGACGCAATTTCAGTTGCTAATGCGTCGCTATTAAATTTTTTTTTAAATTATTGCGACGCCAGGTCATTGTGTTGCAATATTTAATAATAATATTTTAAAAATAGTAGCGATGTAATTTTAGTCGCTAATGCATTGCAAATTAAATTTTTAAAAATATAAAATATTAAAAATTAAAATGGATAAAATAATTTCATTAAATTGAAATATTGATAGAAACATTCTTCACTCATATTGATCCAAACAATAATTAATTTCCAAAAATAATTCATATATTAAAATTTTGAAGTTTTCATGTACAACATAAAAAAAGAAAAAAAAATACATCAAGAATCTGAGCGATCACGTGGAGGCTGGAGACCCTGCGACAAGCGGCTAACCATATCCTGCAAATGATGCATCTGATCTCGCACGTCTGCAAGCTCCTGATCCCGGCCTCGCATACGCTGCTCGAACTCGTTCTCGACCTCCTGCCGAACCTCCTGACGAACGTCCTGCCGAACCTCCTCCGCAATAGATCTCCGAATGTCGTCTAAACGCTTGGCAGGAATATCACCAGAAAATCGCGAGCTAGAGGCCTGATGGGAAAAATATGCAGAAGCTCTAGTGTCCAGACCATAGACCCTGCGGTCTCGCGGCTGGGCATCAACAACCTCCAAAAACACACGCCGACTCTCCTCTGCTGAGAGTTCGACGGGTGTCTCCCCATCAGTGGAGTCGACTTGTGATGTCTGGGAGCGAAGCTCCTCGACTCGTGTCTTTAAATTATAAAATCAATAATAAATGAGTTAATAAAATTCTTGAAATAAAATTTTAGAAATTAAACAGATACTACATAAATCTAATTTCTTACCGCAACCTCTCGTGATCACGTGTCGACCCAGGAACTGTCCCTCCTGGTGTGTGTCGCCCTGAATAGACGAAACTCACCAGGATCTCCGCCCTCCTGCTCAGACTATAACAATAAAAAAATTGATATTAATATAAATATTTATAAATAACTAAATTAGTAATTAAAATATTTATATTTTCTTACCATACGCCATCTGTGCTCCTGAATCGAAATGGAGCCCGAAGTATGGCGAAAGAGACCCGTGCCAGGACCGCCCTTCTCGGATCGGCGGTTCGTGCTGGCTGATGCGAACCTCCTGCGCCAGCCATCGGACTGCCAGGCCTGCTGCCACTCGTGCCAAATACCCTCTGGCACATGCGTAGGATGCTGACCCGATGACCTCCAACGATGAAGCATGTCGAAGTATTAGCATCCCGTCAGAGCCTCCCATGCTGTCCTAATGGCATCATGGCTGGCAGGGTCCCACGTAAACTTTTTCTGCATTAAAATAAATAGTTAGTTTCAGAATTTATTAAGATTAAGAAATTTTATATCACTAATAAATTGTATTTAATAAGTTTACCTGAAACTCAAAAAAATAAAACTCCCTCGTGGCTGGAGATACGTGGCGCCAATCGTAGCCACTGGGATCTGCATGCCTCTGAAATACGGCGCTGATGTGGCTGGATACATTATGCTGCTCAATAAATCTATTAAAAAAATGCATGTTTATAAGTAATTGACTTAAAAATATGAACATATATTTTTAATTAGTATATACTTACAGCCCATGAGCATCAAGTTGAAGTACGATGCGGCCGATGGTGGAAGAACTCTCGGAGGTATGTGCCGATCGGTTGGATGGTAATACCAATGCAGGATCACCACTGACTGCTGGAGAGATCGAAGGCTGTGTGATGTGTGGAGATCCGAACTCTCCATCTCCAAAGCTCATGTGATCTGATGCAGCAGAGCTACGTCCCTGCTCACTCTGTATGTCATCGGTAGATCTACCTCTGCCCGTCATACTGAAAATACTAAAGATTCATGCAATTAAATTACAATTAATGATTGACTATGTAAAAATTTACCACTTATAAAATAAAGTTGAATTTAAGAAAACCTCTATGTTTATCGGTGTCATTTATTTCGTGAAATGTTGGTTCAACATCCGATGCCGTATCGGACTGCGATTCAGTCTCATTATCATCGGAAGGAAACCGAACATTTGCATCCGCAATTTCTTGGACATCACCATTTGGATCTCTAAGTGATGTTTCAGGAGCCTTTGTGTCGTCCTCAATTGCATGCATTTCCATCTCATCCTCTTGAAATGCAGGGCACTCGGCTGGTTGACTTGATGAACTCTTCTCTAATAAGATTGTTGAACGTGGGACGATTTTAGAAACAGCCCACCAATCTCGCTTGTTGTTGCGCAAACTTGGATATCCGCAGTAAAACACTTGCTGAGCTTGGGATGCAAAGATGAATGGGTCATATTTCTGCAATCTTCGTCGATGGTTCACTTCAACCAAATTATAGTCGTTATGAATCCTTTTGCCCACAGGAACTGTCGGATCGAACCAATCGCAACGAAACAATACGGTTCATTTCATAGGCCAACCGGGATATTCAACTTCAACCACCTCTACTAACTTTTCGTAATAATCCTGCATATTTGCTCCAATACTTTCTCCTTTAACACACATGCCCTAGTTCTACGTGCCTCTTGAAGCTGCTAATCGTTCAATCTAAAATTTGTACCCATTAACAAAATAGCCAGTAGAGGTTGTTACGGTCTT
Source organism: Calamus simplicifolius (assembly GCA_900491605.1). Taxonomy (NCBI): domain Eukaryota; kingdom Viridiplantae; phylum Streptophyta; class Magnoliopsida; order Arecales; family Arecaceae; genus Calamus; species Calamus simplicifolius. Next base: position 592,716 of record UESW01004001.1, on the reverse strand, counting down.
CAATGGCCATTGCGATAGACATTTAATGAAAATATTATTGGTTGGGGACCATGGACCGTTTACCTATAAATTAATAAGCTATTCACAACCAATTCAAAAATTAAAGTCATTACTGAAATTGATTGAGTGATACTACTCACAAATTCATAAAACCAGTAAGCGAACTCCGTTTCTAACTTCTGTCCAATTGCAACTTGACTGATGTCGGGATTCATCTGTCGTTGTCTATCACAATACATCCTTATGGGATGATAAGGATTAAAACTGATGTTAGCAATTAAATATTGTGGTATATTGTAATTTAAATTAGAAGTTCCAATTAAGCATTGAAGTATACACTTACTCAATATATGGATCGACTTCTCTACAGTTCATTAGGATATAATAATGTGCTGCATTATACTCCATATCGCTAAGATTTCTTGACTTCTGCCCCCCAAATGAACGGCAGATACATTTAAAAATTGATATTCTACCGTCATTAGGTTCTCCTTCGTCCACACATACGTCATCGTTACGACCAAGATTTCGGCTCCTTGTGTGGACGTGACCCTCAAAGTAATGCGAGGCAAAAGCTGAAACTTCTTCGACCAAGTGTGCATTGCATATAGAACCTTCAACCCTTGCCTTATTACGCACATTATTTTTTAACTTCTTAAGGTACCTATATGTAAAGTTGAGACAAAAAATTAACCAATTTTCTCGCAATGAAATAATATTTGAAATGTCAATATGTCTTAATGATGTATATATTTACCTCTCGAAAGGATACATCCAGCGATACTGCACGGGACCAGCTATGCTCGCTTCGTATGGCAAGTGAACCGGTAAATGCTCCATTGAGTCAAAAAAACTGGGAGGAAATATTTGCTCCAGCTTGCATAAAATAATTAGAATTTCCTCCTCAAGCCTTGCCATGGATGCAGAAGTAATGACTGTGGCAGACAACTCCTTGAAGAACAAGCTGAGCTCTGTCAATGCCTTCCAGACATGTTGCGGAAGCAACTCACGAAAAGCTATAGGCAATAACCGTTGCATAAAAACATGACAGTCGTGACTCTTCATGCCGAACAACTTGAGCTTATGCATGTCCACACACCTACCGATATTTGAGGTATAACCATCTGGAAAATTTAACCCTCTAAGCCAGTTACATAAAACTTCTCGTGAATTTCTGTCAGGAGTGTAACAGGCTTTAGGATAGGTCCCGTCGTTACTCCTCCTCAAATCACCTCTTCTGCCATACTGATTAAATTTTTCTCTTGACTTTGCAGTGTCTTTTGTTTTTCCCGGGATGTTTAGCACCATGTTAAATATGTTATCAAAGAAATTTTTCTTGATATGCATAACATCCAAGTTGTGCCGGATGAGATTTATGCTCCAATAAGGCAAATCCCAAAATATACTCGCTTCTTCCAGTTTTGTTCTTTACATATACGGCCATTTATTTTATCTGCATCTGGTTCCCAAGCATACCTCAACCCCAAATGCTCTATAGTATCAAATATATCCGTGCCGGACCTAATCGGTTTGGCGAATTTTGTGACTGCTTTGTTCTTCCGGAAGGCGATTAAGTTACGCCTGTAAGGATGATTTGGGGGCAAGAACTTCTTATGATTATCAAACCATGATTTCTTACCACTCTTCTGCAATGTAATGCATCCGAATCATATATGCAATGAGGGCATGCCAGACGTCCAGCAATGCTCCAACCAGACAACATTGCATATGCCGGAAAGTCACTTATTATCCACATCAAAGCAACTCTCATGATGAAATTTTGTTTCATAGAAATGTCGTAAGCTACGACTCCTATTTTCCACAACATTTTCAATTTGGCCACCAACGGTTACAAGAAGACATCAATCTTTTCCTTTGGATTTGATGGTCCTGGAACCAAAACTGTCAAAAACATTGCAGTCTCTTTCATACACTTCCATGGAGGAAGGTTATATACAGTCAGTATCACAGGCCAACATGAATACTGTTGCCCTGCTTGACCGAATGGTTGGAAACCATCGGTACAAAGACCTAATCTGACATTCCTTATATCTTCAGCGAAATCAGGATGATTGTCATTGAAATGCTTTCAAGCTTTTGAATCTGATGGATGCCGCATTTCATCCTCTTTAGATTCATGTTCGGCATGCCATCTCATATCAGCAGCTGTAGCCTCAGATCTGTATAATCTCTGCAGGCGTGGAGTCAGAGAAAAGTAATGCATCCTCTTGTAAGGAACACTTTTCCTCCTACTTGTACTAGCTCCCCCTTTGCCATTTTTGTACCTCGATTTCCCACAAATCTTACACCATCTCAGCTCCGAGTCTTCACCCCAATATATCATACAATTGTTCAAGCAACAATCGATCTTATTAACCGGGAGCCCAAGCCCATGCAACAACTTCTTCGTTGAGTAAAAACTGTTTGCTACAACATTATCATTTGGCAAAATTTCCTTGATTAACCCAGCTACAGAATTAAACACCTTTTCTGATAATCGATGTTCTGCCTTAATATTCAGCAACCGAGCAGCCATCGACAACTGTGAATGACCCTCACAACCAGGATACAATTCTTGATTTGCAGCACGCAACATATCATAAAATTGCTGTGCATCTAGATTTGGTTCTTCCATAAATGTATTCTGATTGAATTCATTACCCGATGCATTCATCACCATTTCTTCATATGTGTTTAGATTCACAAATGGTTCATCAACGGGAATTGACACTTGTTGGCTTGTAACAACGGCTGGAATTTCCTCTGGTTCACCATGACAGTACCAAACATCGTAATCAGGAACAAACCCCTTTTTACACAGATGCACCTTAACAGTATCGACATCTCTGTAGGCTTTATTCTGACACCTGTGGTAGTTGCATGGGCACCTAATCCTAGGCCCATCCATCCATTCAGGTTGGCTACATGCAAATGCGATAAATTCTTCCAATCCATTCAGAAAATCTGGATTAAGCAAGCCATCTTTTATCCTTGCATACATCCACGAGTGAGCCCCGCTCATTTTTGACCGACTTATACAATTTCTGGTAAACCATTAAAGGAAACCACATTATAAAACTATATTAGCATTACTAAATATATAACTAAATTATTTATTTTACACAACTTAGGTTAATAATAAACATTTAAATAATTTATAACTGAACCAATTTTTTTTAGACAACTATCCTTGGCGTGCTAGTAAGGATCGAGGCAGAGATTCATGCCAGGCTAATGCTAGGGCCTGAGTTCGGGTCGGGCCATAAGGCGGTCCGTTTAATCATGAGACTTCAGAAGCATTCAAGTCTCCTAAATTAATTCTACCTTCACTCCATGTCTAAAAGGTAAGGCCCTATCCCATTCAAGAATTTTTTTGTGATAAGTTATTCTGCTATTAATTATCATCGATCGGTTACGTTGAAATTTTGGCAGCATTTTCCCATATGTTCTCTTAAATGTGTGGCATATAAGCCACACTAGGAGAACGTATGAGCAAATACAAACCACAATCTCACTCAACGATAATTAATAGCAGACTAACATATCGCAAAAAAAAATTCTCAAACTGTCCATCAGGACAATTTGAGAATTTGCAAGACTAAGGCTTACAAATTCTCAAACGGGTCTAAAGGTTATAGTGCTGTGATTAATAATATGGAAGTCCGAAGTCAATTGAACTTATGCTTGTTATTCTTAACTTCTTGTCAATTATACATATATAGGAATAGTGTTCTATAAATATAGTCACTAACTTCTTAAGATTATTGTGTCGAATACAAATGTTTGTGAAGACTAAAACATAAATCATTGAAACTACTAATTTGTTGCTGCAAATTAAATAATAATACAACAAGACTTTCTATCTAGCATTGCATAATTTAATGCATCATTTAATTTGAAGCAGAATGTAAATAATCAAGACATAACAATTGTAAATAACTACAAATGCACAAATATTATTGCATAAACATTCTGCTTAAATTAATTATTGCATAAATATTCTGCAAATTAAATAATAATACAACAAGACATTCTATCAAGCATTACAAATATTATTGCATAATCAAAACATAACAATCAGTCTATCCAATCCCAGATCCCGACTAATGATATAAATTAATTAATTTATAACTAATCTAATAAAAAATTAGATTAGTGGTCACATTTTTTTTAATATTTGTCATCAAATTATTTAAAAATATTTTTAATAACAATAAAATAATAGAATCTAAATTTTTATTTAATTTTTTTTCATGAGTCTTAAAAATTTTTTTTGAAGGGTCCGAGGGGTCGGGAAAACCCCCCTAGCTGTTACTTTTTTTAAAAAAAATTAAGTTACCCATGTTTAAAAATATATTTATAATTTTTTATATTTATCATCAAATTATTTGAAAATAATTTTAAAAATAATAAAAAATGATAGAATCTAATTTTTTTTGTTAATTTTTTTATGAGTATTATTTTTTTTTAATTGAAGGGGCAGGGCATGGGGGAAAAGCCCCATAGCTGTTATATTTTTATTTATTTATTTTTCTTTTGTCTGGCCACCGTGGCCGAAGAAGACGAACGGGAGGGGGGGGACCCCCCTAACTGTTTTTTTTTTTTGTGGCCTGGCCACCGTGGCCAGGCCACGACCACCATGGCAGCTGCCGTGGCCGGAGAGGACGAACGGGAGGGGGGTGGGGAACCCCCCCCCCCCCCCATTTAATTTTTTTTGGTGGCCTGGCCACCGTGGCCAAGCCACCGCCGGCACGGTAGCGGCCGTGGCCGGAGAAGATGGCCACGGCCGTGGCCGTGGCCGTAGAAGACGAAGGGGGGGTGGGGAAACCCCCCCCAAACTGTCAATCTTTTCTTTTTTTGGTCGCCTAGCCACCGTGGCCAGGTCACGGCCGGCAACGGCAGCGGCCGTGGCTGGAGAAGACGAAGGGGGGGTCAAGAAACCCGCCCCCCCAAACAGAATTCTTTTTTTATGTGTGGCCTGGCCACCGTGGCCAGGCCACGGCCGGCCACGGCCGTGGCCGTGGCCGTGGAAGACGAAGGGGGGGTGGGGAAAAACCCCCCCAAACTGTCAAATTTTTTTTGGTGGCCTGGCCACCATGGCCAGGCCACAGTCGGCCACGGCAGAGGCCGTGGTCGGAGAAGACCGCCACGGCAGCGGCCGTGGCCGGAGAAGATGGCCACGGCCGTGGCCGGAGAAGACGAAGGGGGGGGTCGGGAAAACCCCCACCAAAAAGAAATTTTTTTTTTTTGGTGTGGCCTGGCCACCTGGCCAGGCCACGGCACCGGCCGTGGCTGGAGAAGAGGGCCACAGCAGCGGCCATGGCCAGAGAAGACGGTCACGGCCGGTGCCATTGCCGGACCCTATTTTAAATAAAAAAAAGAGAATGGGCTTACCTCGGTCGCGAGGGGACGCCGCCGGAGTGGGGGGAGATTCCACCGGGAGAGAAGAGGGGGGCAGCCGGAGGAGCGGACGGACGGCAGCGGAGGCGGCTAGGGTAGGATAAGGAAGAAGAAGAGAAGAAAAGCGGGGGAGGGGGCTGGCCCGACCAAGCCTTAAATAGTGGTGATTAGTGACGCAATATATGCGTCGCTAATCACTCGCTATTTTTTTTATTTTTATTGGATTAGCGACGCAACAATGCGTCGCTAATCCATCACAATTTTTTTTTTTTTCTTTTTTATGCAAAACTTAGCGACGCAACTAATTGCGTCGCTATGAGTCGCTAACTTGGCACCAATGTCCGACGGGAAAATAATTTTTATTTTCTAGGAAATTTCATCGTAAATGCATCGCAATATTTTTTTAATATTAATAATGGATAAAAGTTACATTTTCTGAAAATAATTGCGACGCATTTATTGCGTCGCAATATTTTTTTTAATTTTTTTATTACATTTAAATTTCTTAAAAACATTGCGACGCAATAAATGCGTCACAATATTAAAAATTATTTTCTCTTGGAAAATAATTTTTATTTTCTAAAAAATTGCATCGCAAATACGTCGCAATATTTTTTAAATATTTATAAAAAATTATATTTTCTAAAAATAATTGCGACGCATATATTGCGTCGTAAGTTTTTTATAAAATTTTTATATTACATTTATATTTCTTAAAAACATTGCGATGCAACAAGTGCATCGCAATATTAAAAATTATTTTCTCTGAGAAAATTATTTTTATTTCCTATGAAATTGCATCGTAAATGTGTCACAATATTTTTAATATATTCATAACTAATAAAATTTATATTTTATGAAAAATAATTGCGATGCATAAATTGCATCGCAATATTTTTTTTAAATTTTTTCTTACATTTATTTTTCTTAAAATATTGCGACGCAATGATTGCATCACAATATTAAAATTTGTTTTCTCTCAGAAAATTATTTAAACATTCTAGGAAATTGCGACGCAATAGTTTTTAAATATTTTTAACTGATAAATTTAAATTTTTGAAAAATTGCATCGCAAATACGTCACAATATTTTTTAAATATTGTAACTGATAAAATTTATATTTTTCTAAAAATAATCGCGACGCAAATTACGTCGCAATTATTTTTTTAATTTTTAATTACTATTTTTTTTAAATATTTGTAAATGATAAAATTTATATTTTTCTTAAAATAATGCAACACAAATATTGCATCGCAATATTTTATTTTATTTTTTTAATTACATTTATTTTTTAAAAAACATTGCGACGCAATACATCCCCGGACCGTGACGATCGGTCCGATCGGCGATGATCCAACGGTTGCGATCGATCCAAGCCCTGATCCCGATCGGCCATGACTGATCTCGGACGTTGCGATCGGTCCAAGATCGCTGACGATCCGACGGTTACGATCGATCCAATCACTGATCCCGATCGACCACGATCGATCTCGGGACCGTGGCGATCGGTCCGATCGGCGACGATCCGACGGTTGCGATCGATCCAAGCCCTAATCCCGATCGGCCACGATCGATCCTGGACCGTTGCGATCGGTCTGAGCTGACGATCCGATGGTTGCGATCGATCCAAGCCTGATCCCGATCGGCCACGACCGATCCCGGACCGTTGCGATCGGTCCGAGATCACGGACGATCTGACGGTTGCGATCAATCCAATTCTTGATCCCGATCGGCCACGATGATCCCGGACCGTTGTGATGGTCCGAGATCACGGACGATCCGATGGTTGCGATCGATCCAAGCCCTGATCGATCCTGTCTGCGATGAACGATCTCGGACCGATCGGCCACGATCGATCTCGGACCATGGCGATCGGACCGATCGGCGTCGATCCGACGGTTGCCATCGATCCAAGCCCTGATCCAGATCGGCCACGACCGATCCCGGACCATTGCGATCGGTCCGAGATCGCGACGATCCGATGGTTGCAATCGATCCAAGCACTGATCCCGATTGGCCATGACCATCTCGAACCGTGGCGATCGATCCGATCGTCAACGATCTGACGGTTGCGATCGATCAAAGCCCTGATCCCGATCGTCCATGATCGATCCCGAACTATGGCAATCAGTCCAATCGGCGATGATCCGACGGTTGCGATCGATCCAAGCCCTGATCCTGATCATCCAAGACCGATCTCGGACCGTGGCGATCAGACCGATCGGCGTCGATCTGACGGTTGCCATCGATCCAAGCCCTGATCGATCCTGGTCGGCGATGAACGATCTCGGACTGTCACGATCGATCCGATAGGCGACGATCTGATGGTTGCGATCAATCCAAGCCGTGATCCCGATGGCCACGATCGATCTCGGACCGTTGCAATCCGTCCGAGATCGGCGACGATCCGATGGTTGCGATCGATCGAAGCTGTGGTCCCGATCGGCCACGATCGATCTTGGACCATGGCGAACGGTCCGATCGGCGATGATCCGACGGTTACGATCGATCCAAGCCCTGATCTCGATCGACCACAACCGATCCCGACCGTTGCGATCGGTCTGAGATCGCTGACCATCCGACGGTTGCAATCGATCCAAGCCCTGATCCCGATCGGCCACGACCAATCCCGGACCGTGGCGATCGGTCCGATCGGCGATGATCCGACGGTTGCGATCGATCCAAGCCCTGATCCCGATCGACCACGACCGATCCCGGACCGTTGCGATCAGTCCGAGATCGCTGACGATCCGACGGTTGCGATCGATCCAAGCCCTGATCCCGATTGGCCACGACCGATCCCGGACCATTGCGATCGGTCTGAGATCGCGGACGATCCGACGGTTGCGATCGATCCAATCCCTGATCCCGATCGGCCACGACCGATCTCGGACAGTGGCGATCAGTCCGATCGCCGATGATCCGACGATTGCGATCGATCCAAGCCCTGATCCCGATCGATCACGACCGATCTCGGACCGTTGCGATCGGTCCNTGATCGGCCTCGATTGATCCCGGACCATTGCGATCGGTCTGAGATCGCGGACGATCCGACGGTTGCGATCGATCCAATCCCTGATCCGATCGGCCACGGTCGATCCCGGACTGTGGCGATCGGTCCGAGATCGCTAACGATCCGATGGTTGAGATCGATCCAAGCCCTGATCCCGATCGGCCACGACCGATCCCGGACCGTTGCGATCGGTCCGAGATCACGGACAATCCGATGATTGCGATCGATCCAATCTCTGATCCTGATCGGCCACGACCGATCTCGGACTGTGGCGATCGGTCTGATCACCGACGATCCGACGGTTGTAATCAATCCAAGCCCTGATCCTGATCGGCCATGACCGATCCCAAATCGCGACGATCGGTCCGATCGCCGTTGATCCGATGGTTGCGATCGATCCAAGCCCTGATCCTATTCGTCCACGACCGATCTCGTACCATGGCGAGCGGACCGATCGGCGTTGATCCAACGGTTGCCATCGATCCAAGCCCTGATCGATCCTGGTCGGCGATGAACGATCTCAGACCGTCACGATCGATCCGATAGGTGATGATCCGACGGTTGTGATCGATCCAAGCCTTGACCCTGATCGGCGACGACCTATCTCGGACCATTGCGATCGGTCCGAGATCACTGACGATCCTACGGTAGCGATCGATCCAAGCCCTGATCCCGATCGTCCATGACCGATCCCGGACCATGGCGATCGGTCCAATCGGCGACGATCCGATGGTTGCAATCGATCCAAGCCATGATCCCGATCAGCCACGACCGATCCCGGACCGTTGCGATCGGTCCGAGATCACGACGATCCGATGGTTGGGATCGATGCAAGCCCTGATCCCGATCGGCCACGACCGATCCCGGACCATTGCGATCGGTTCGAGATCGCTGATGATCCGACGGTTGCAATCGATCCAAGCCCGGATCCCGATCGGCCATGACCGATCACGGACCATTGCGATCAGTCCGAGGTCGCGATGATCCGACTGTTGCGATCGATCCAAGCCCTGATCCCGATCGGCCACGACCGATCCCGACCATTGCGATCGGTCTGAGATCGCTGACGATCTGACGGTTGCGATCGATCCAAGCCCTGATCCCGATTGGCCACGACCAATCACGGACCGTTACGATCGGTCCGAGATCACGATGATTTGACGGTTGCGATCGATCCAAGCCCTGATCCCGATCGGCCATGACCGATCGGACCGTTGCGATCGATCCGAGATCGCTGACGATCCGACGGTTGCGATCGATCCAAGCCCTGATCCCGATCGGCCACGACCGATCCCGGACCGTTGCGATCGGTCTGAGATCACGACGATCCGACGGTTGCGATCGATCCAAGCCCTGATCCCGATCGGCCACGACCGATCACGGACCATTGCGATCAGTCCAAGATCGCGACGATCCAACTGTTGCGATCGATCTAAGCCCTGATCCCGATCGGCCACGACCGATCCCGGACCATTGCGATCGGTCTGAGATCGCTGATGATCCGACGGTTGCGATCGATCCAAGCCCTGATCCCGATCAGCCACGACCAATCATGGACCATTACGATCGGTCCGAGATCACGACAATTCGACAGTTGCGATCGATCCAAGCCCTGATCCCGATCGGCCACGACCGATCCTGGACCGTTGCGATCGATCCGAGATCGCTGATGATCTGACAGTTGCGATCGATCCAAGCCCTGATCCCGATCGGTCACGACCGATCCCGGACCATTGCGATCGGTCCGAGATCGCGACAATCCGATGGTTGCGATCGATCCAAGCCCTGATCCCGATCGGCCAAGACCGATCCCGGACCATTGCGATCGGTCAGAGATCGCTGACGATTCGACGATTGCGATCGATCCAAGCCCTGACCCCGATCGACCTCGACCGATACCGGACCATTGCGATCGGTCCAAGATCGCTGACGATCCGACGGTTGCGATCGATCCAAGCCCTGATCCCGATCGGCAATGATCGATCCCAGACCGTTGCAATCGGTCCGAGATCGCTGACTATTCGACAGTTGCGATCGATCCAAGCCCTGACCCCGATCGACCTCGACCGATACCGGACCATTGCGATCGGTCCGAGATCGCGAACGATCCGATGGTTGCGATCGATCCAATCCCTGATCCTGATCGGCCATGACCGATCTCAGACAGTGGCGATCGGTCTGATCGTCGACGATCCGACGGTTGCGATCGATCCAAGCCCTGATCCCGATCGGCCATGACCGATCATAGACCATTGCGATCGGTCCGAGATCGTGATAATCCGACGGTTGCGATCGATCCAAGCCATGATCCCGATCGGCCATGACTGATCCCAGACCGTTGCGATCGGTCCGAGATCGCTGATGATCCAACGGTTGCGATCGATCCAAGCCCTGATTCCGATCGGCCATGACCGATCCCGGACCATTGCGATCGGTCCGAGATTGCAGCGATCTGACAGTTGCGATCGATCCAAGCCCTGATCGCAATCAGCCACGACCGATCCTGGACCCTTGCGATCAGTCCGAGATCGCTAACGATCCGACGGTTGTGATCGATCCAAGCCCTAACCCCAATCGGCCACGACCGATCCTGAACCGTTGCGATTGGTCCGAGATCACGAACGATCCGATGGTTGCGATCTATCCAATCCCTGATACCAATCGGCCACGATCGATCTCAGACAGTGGCGATCGGTCTGATCACCGACGATCTGACGGTTGCGATCGATCCAAGCCCTGATCCCGATCGGCCACGACCGATCACAGACCGTTGCGATCGGTCCGAGATCGCGATGATCCAACGGTTGCGATCGATCCAAGCCCTGATCCCGATCAACCACGACCAATCACGGACCATTGCGATCGATCCGAGATCGCTGACGATCCGACGGTTGCGATCGATCCAAGCCCTGATCCCGATCGGCCACGACCGATCCTGGACCATTGCGATCGGTCCGAGATCGCGATGATCCGACGGTTGCGATCGATCCAAGCCCTGATCCCGATCGGCCACGACCGATCCTGGACTGTTGCGATCGGTCCGAGATCGCTGACGATTCGATGGTTGCGATCGATCCAAGCCCTGACCCCGATCGACCTCGACCGATACCGGACCGTTGCGATCGGTCCGAGATCATGGACGATCCGATGGTTGCGATCGATCCAATCCCTGATCCCGATCGGCCACGACCAATCTCGGACAGTGGCGATCGGTCTGATCGCCGACGATCCGACAGTTGCGATCGATCCAAGCCCTGATCCCGATCGGCTACGACCGATCACAGACCGTTGCGACCGGTCCGAGATCGCAACGATCCGACGGTTGCGATCGATCCAAGCCCTGATCCCGATCGGCCACGACCGATCCCGGACCATTGCGATCAGTCCGAGATCGCGACAATTCGACGATTGCGATCGATCCAATCCCTGATCCCGATCGGCCATGACCGATCTCGGACAGTGGCGATCGGTCTGATCACCGACAATCCGACGGTTGCGATCGATCCAAGCCCTGATCCTGATTGGCCACGATCGATCTCGGACTGTGATGATCGGTCTGATCGCCGACGATCGATGGTTGTGATCGATCCAAGCCCTGATCCTGTTCGTCCATGACCGATCTCATACCATGGCGAGCGGACCGATCGGCGTCGATCTGACGGTTGCCATCAATCCAAGCCCTGATCGATCCTGGTCGGTGATGAACGATCTCGGACCATCGCGATCAATCCCATAGGCGATGATCTGATGGTTGCGATCGATCCAACCTTGATCCTGATCGGCCACGACCGATCTTGGACCATTGCGATCGGTCCAAGATCGCTGACGATCCTACGGTAGCGATCGATCCAAGTCCTGATCCCGATCATCCATGACCGAACCCGGACCGTGGCGATTGGTCCATAGGCGACGATCCGATGGTTGCGATCGATCCAAGCCCTAATCCCGATCGGCCACGACCGATCCCAGAACATTGCGATTGGTCCGAGATCGCGACGATCCGATGGTTGCGATCGATCCAAGCCCTGATCTCAATCGGCCATGACCGATCCAGGACCATTGCGATCGGTCCGAGATCGCTGATGATTCGACGGTTGCGATCGATCCAAGCCCTGACCCCGATCAACCTCGACCGATACCGGACCGTTGCGATCGGTCCAGATCGCTGGCGATCCGACGGTTATGATCGATCCAAGCCCTGATCCCGATCGGCCACGACTGGTCCCGAACTGTTGCGATCGGTCTGAGATCGCTGACGATTCGACGGTTGCGATCGATCCAAGACCTGACCCCGATCGACCTCGACCGATACCGAACCGTTGCGATCGGTCTGAGATCGTAGACAATCCGACGGTTGCGATCGATCCAATCCCTGATCCTGATCGGCCACGATCGATCTCGGACAGTGGCGATCGGTCTGATCGACGACGATCCGACAGTTGCGATCGATCCAAGCACTGATCCCGATCGGCCACGACCGATCACAGACCATTACAATCGGTCCGAGATCGCGACAATCCGACGGTTGCGATCGATCCAAGCCATGATCCCGATCGGCCATGACCGATCCCGGACCGTTGCGATCGATCCAAGATCGCTGATGATCCAATGGTTGCGATCGATCCAATCCCTGATCCCAATCGGCCACGACCATCTCGGACCATGGCAATCGATCCGATTACCGATGATCCGACAGTTGCGATCGATCCAAGCCCTGATCCCAATCGGCCACGATCGATCACGGACCATTGCGATCGGTCCGAGATCACGATGATTCGACGGTTGCGATCGATCCAAGCCCTGATCCCGATCGGCCACGACCGATCCCGGACCGTTGCGATCGATCCGAGATCGCTGACGATCCGATGGTTGCTATCGATCCAAGCCCTGATCCCGATCAGCCATGACCGATCCCGGACCGTTGCGATCGGTTCGAGATCGCGATGATCCGATGGTTGCGATCGATCCAAGCCCTGATCCCGATCGGCCATGACCGATCCCGGACCGTTTCGATCGGTCCGAGATCGTTGACGATTCGACGGTTGCGATCGATCCAAGCCCTGACCTCGATCGACCTCGACCGATATCGAACCGTTGCGATCGGTCCGAGATCGCGGGCGATCCGATGGTTGCGATCGATCTAAGCCCTGATCCCGATTGGCCATGACCGATCTCGGACAATGGCGATCGGTCTGATCGCCGATGATCTGACGGTTGCGATCGATCCAAGGATCCCGATGCCACGACCGATCATAGACCGTTGCGATCCGAGATCGCGACAATCCGACGGTTGCGATCGATCAAGCCATGATCCTGATCGGCCATGACTGATCCCGACCATTGCGATCAGTCCGAGATCGCTGATGATCCAACGGTAGCGATCGATCCAAGCCCTAATCTCGATCGGCCATGATCGATCCCGGACCATTGCGATCGGTCTGAGATCGCGATGATCCAACGGTTGCGATCGATCCAAGCCCTGATCGCAATCGGCCGATCGATCCTGAACCCTTGCGATCGGTCCAAGATCACTGACGATCCGACATCGAGCCCTGATCGGCCACGACTGATCCCGAACCGTTACGATCGGTCCGAGATCGCGGATGATCCGATGGTTGCGATTGATCCAATCCCTGATCCCAATCAGCCATGACCGATACCGTAACGATCGGTCCGATTGCCGATGATCCGATAGTTGCGATTGATCCAAGCCCTGATCCAAGGACCGTTGCGATCGATGTGAGATCACGATGATCCGATCGATCGATCCAAGCCCTGATCCCGATCGGCCACGACCGATCACAGACCGTTGGCGATCGGTCCGGTTGCGATCGATCGCGATCCCGATCCGACGGGTTGCGATCGATCCAAGCCCTGATCCAAGCCCCAATCGGCCACGATCGATCCCGGACCATTGCGATCGGTCCGAGATCGCGATGATCCGACGGTTGCGATCGATCCAAGCCCTGATCCCAATCGGCCACGATCGATCCCGGACCGTTGCGATCGGTCCGAGATCGCTGATGATTCGATGGTTGCGATCGATCCAAGCCCTGACCCCGATCGATCTCGACTGATACCGGACCATTGCGATCGATCCGAGATCGCGGACGATCCGACTGTTGCGATCGATCCAATCCTTGATCCCAATCGGCCACGACCGATTTCGGACAGTGGCGATCGGTCTGATCGCCGACGATCCGACGGTTGCGATCGATCCAAGCCCTGATCTCGATCGGCTACAACCGATCACAGACCGTTGCGATCGGTCCAAGATCGTGATGATCCGACGGTTGCGATCGATCCAAGCCCTGATCCCGATCGGCCACGACCGATCTCAGACCGTTGCGATCAGTCCGAGATCGCGGACAATCCGACGATTGCGATCGATCCAATCCCTGATCCCGATCGGCCACGACCGATCTCGGACAGTGGCGATCGGTCTGATCACCAACGATCCGATGGTTGCGATCGATCCAAGCTCTGACCTGATCAGCCACGATCGATCTCGAACAATGGCGATCGGTCCGATCGCCGACGATCCGATGGTTGCGATTGATCGAAGCCCTGATCCTGTTCATCCACGACCGATCTCGTACCATGGCGAGCGGATCGATCGGCATCGATCTGATGGTTGCCATCGATCCAAGCCCTGATCGATCCTGGCCGGCGATGAACGATCTTGGACCATCGCGATCGATCCGATAGGCGATGATCCGATGATTGCGATCGATCCAAGCCTTGATCCTGATCGGCCACGACCGATCTCGGACCATTGCGATCGGTCCGAGATCGCTGACGATCCTACGGTAAAGATCGATCCAAGCCCTGATCCCGATCATCCATGACCGATCCCGGACCGTGGCGATCGGTCCAATCGGCGACGATCCGATGGTTGCGATCGATCCAAGCCCTGATCCCGATCGGCCACGACCGATCCCGGACCGTTGCAATCGGTCCGAGATCGCGATGATCCGATGGTTGCGATCGATCCAAGCCCTGATCTTGATCAGCCATGACCGATCCCGGACCGTTGTGATCTGTTCGAGATCGCTGACGATCCGACGGCTGCGATCGATCCAAGTCCGGATCCCGATCGGCCACGACCGATCCCGGACCGTTGCGATCGGTCAAGATCGCTGACGATCCGACGGTTGCGATCGATCCAAGCCCTGATCCGATCGGCCACGACCGATCCCGGACCATTGCGATCAGTCCGTGATCGCTGACGATCCGACGGTTGCGATCGATCCAAGCCCTGATCCCGATCGGCCACGACCGATCCCGGACCGTTGCGATCGGGCCAAGATCGTGGATGATCCGACGGTTGCGATCGATCCAAGCCCTGATCCCGATCATCCACGACCGATCCCGGACCATGGCTATCAGTCCAATCGGCGATCCGACGGTTGCGATCGATCCAAGCCCTGATCCCGATCGGCCACAACCAATCCCGGACCGTTGCGATCGGTCCGAGATAGCGGATGATCCGATGGTTGTGATCGATTCAATCCCTAATCCCAATCGGCCACGACCGATCTCAAACCGTGGTGATCGGTCCGATTGTTGATGATCCGACGGTTGCGATCGATCCAAGCCCTGATCCCGATCGGTCACGATCGATCCCGGACCATTGCAATCGGTCCAAGATGCAACGATCCGACGGTTGCGATCGATCCAAGCCCTGATCCGATCGCCCACGACCGATCTCGGACCGTTGCGATCGGTCCGAGATCGCTGACGATCCGACGGTTGCGATCGATCCAAGCCCTGATCCCGATCGGCCACGACCGATCACGGACCGTTGCGATCGGTTGATCGCGACGATCCGACAGTTGCGATCGATCCAAGCCCTGATCCCGATCGGCCACGACCGATACCGGACCTTGTGATCGGTCCGAGATCGCTGACGATCCGACGGTTGCGATTGATCCAAGCCCTGATCCCGATCGGCCACGATCGATCCGGACCGTTGCGATCGGTCCGATCGCGGTGATCCGACGGTTGCGATCGATCCAAGCCCTGATCCCGATCGGCCACGATCGATCCCGGACCGTTGCGATCGGTCCGATCGGACAATCCGACGGTTGCGATCGATCCAATCCTGATCCCGATCGGCCACGACCGATCTCGGACAGTGGCGATCGGTCTGATCGCCGATGATCCGATGGTTGCGATCGATCCAAGCCCTGATCCGATCGGCCATGATCGATCTTGGACCGTGGCGATCGGTCCGATCACCGACGATCCGATGGTTGCGATCGATCCAAGCCCTGATCCTGTTCGTCCATGACCGATCTTATACCATGGCGAGCGGACCGATCGGCGATCGATCCGACGGTTGCCATCGATCCAAGCCCTGATCGATCGGTCCGATGAACGATCTTGGACCATCGCGATCGATCCGATAGGCGATGATCCGACGGTTGCGATCGATCCAAGCCCTGATCCGATCGGCCACGACCGATCGGACCATTGCGATCGGTCCAAGATCGCTGACGATCCGACGGTTGCGATCGATCCAAGCCCTGATCCCGATCGGCCATGACCGATCCCGGACCATGGCGATCGGTCCAATCGGCGATGATCCGATGGTTGCGATCGATCCAAGCCCTGATCCCGATCGGCCACGACCGATTCTGGACCGTTGCGATCGGTCCGAGATCACGACGATCCGACGGTTGCGATCGATCCAAGCCCTGATCCGATCGGCCACGACCGATCTCGGACCATTGCGATCGGTTCGAGATCGCGACGATCCGACGGTTGCGATCGATCCAAGCCCTGATCCCGATCGGCCACGACCGATCATGGACCATTGCGATCGGTCCGATCGCGACGATCCGACTGTTGCGATCGATCCAAGCCCTGATCCGATCGGCCACGACCGATCCCGGACCATTGCGATCGGTCCGAGATCGCGATGATCCGACGGTTGCGATCGATCCAAGCCCTGATCCCGATCGGCCACGACCGATCCTGGACCGTTGCGATCGGGCCAAGATCGCGATGATCCGACGGTTGCGATCGATCCAAGCCCTGATCCCGATCGCCACGACCGATCCCGGAC
The DNA here is from genome assembly GCA_900491605.1 of Calamus simplicifolius. Lineage (NCBI taxonomy): Eukaryota > Viridiplantae > Streptophyta > Magnoliopsida > Arecales > Arecaceae > Calamus > Calamus simplicifolius. The sequence continues at coordinate 575,233 of UESW01004001.1, read as the reverse complement.
CATGGCGATCGGTCCGATCGGCAACGATCCGACGGTTGCGATCGATCCAAGCCCTGATCCCGATCGGCACGACCGATCCCGGACCGCTGCGATCGGTCCGAGATCGCGACGATCCGACGGTTGCGATCGATCCAAGCCCTGATCCCGATCGGCCACGACCGATCTCGACCGTGGTGATCGGTCCGATTGCCGATGATCCGACGGTTGCGATCGATCCAAGCCCTAATCCCAATCGGTCACGACGAGCTCGGACCGTTGCGATCGGTCGATCGCGATGATCCGACGGTTGCGATCGATCCAAGCCCTGATCTCGATCGGCCATGACCGATCCTGGACCGTTGCGATCGGTCCGAGATCACTGACGATCCGACGGTTGTGATCGATCCAAGTCCTGATCCGATCGGCCATGAACGATCACGGACCGTTGCGATCGGTCAGAGATCGCGACGATCCGACGGTTGCGATCGATCCAAGCCCTGATCCCGATCGGCCACGACCGATCCCAAACCGTGCGATCGGTCCGAGATCGCTGATGATCCAACGGTTGTGATCGATCCAAGCCCTGATCCGATCGGCCACAATCTATCCCGACCGTTGCGATCGGTCCGAGATTGCGAAGATCCGATGGTTGCGATCGATCCAAGCCCTGATCCGATCGGCCACGACCGATCCCGGACTGTTGCGATCGGTCCGAGATCACAGACGATCCGATGATTGCGATCGATCCAATCCCTGATCCGATCGGCCACGACCGATCTCGGACCAGTGGCGATCGGTCTGATGTCGACGATCCGATGGTTGCGATCGATCCAAGCCCTGATCCGATCGGCCACGATCGATCTCGGACCGTTGCGATCGGTCCGATCGCCGATGATCCGATGGTTGCGATCGATCCAAGCCCTGATCCCGATCGACCACGACCGATCTCGACCATGGTGATCGGTCCCAATCGGCGTCGATCCGACGGTTGCCATCGATCCAAGCCCTGATCGATCCGGTCGGTGATGACGATCTCGGACCGTCGCGACCGATCCGATAGGCGACGATCTGATGGTTGCGATCGATCCAAGCCCTGATCCTGATCGGCCACGACCGATCTCGGACCATTGCGATCGGTCCGAGATCGCGACGATCCGACGGTTGCGATCGATCCAAGCCCTGATCCCGATCGGCCATGACCGACCCCGGACCGTGGCGATCGGTCCAATCGGCGACGATCCGATGGTTGCGATCGATCCAAGCCCTGATCCCGATCGGCCACGACCGATCCCGGAACGTTGCGATCGGTCTGAGATCGTGACGATCCGATGGTTGCGATCGATCCAAGCCTGATCCCGATCGGCCACGATCGATTACGGACCATTGCGATCGGTCCGAGATCGCGATGATCCGACTGTTGCGATCGATCCAAGCCCTGATCCCGATCGGCCATGACCGATCCCGACCGTTCGATCGGTCCGAGATCATGACGATCCGACGGTTGCGATCGATCCAAGCCCTGATCCCGATCGGCCACGATCGATCCCGGACCGTTGCGATCGGTCCGAGATCGCGACGATCCGACGGTTGCGATCGATCCAAGCCTGATCCCGATCGGCCACGACGATCTCGGACCATTGCGATCGGTCCGATCGCGATGATCCGACGGTTGCGATCGATCCAAGCCCTGATCCCGATCGGCCATGACCGATCCCGGACCATTGCGATCGGTCCGATCGCGACGATCCGACGGTTGCGATCGATCCAAGCCCTGATCCCGATCGGCCACGACGATCCCGGACCGTGGCGATCGGTCCAAGATCGCGAACGATCCGACGGTTGCGATCGATCCAAGCCCTGATCCCGATCGGCCACGACCGATCCCGGACCATGGCGATCGGTCCGATCGGCGATGATCCGACGGTTGTGATCGATCCAAGCCCTGATCCCGATCGGCACACCGATCCCGGACCGTTGTGATCGGTCCGAGATCGTGGACGATCCGACGGTTGCGATCGATCCAATCCCTGATCCCAATCGGCCACGACCGATCTCGGACCGTGGCGATCTGTCCGATGCCGATGATCCGATGGTTGCGATCGATCCAAGCCCTGATCCCGATCGGCCACGACCGATCCTGGACCATTGCGATCGGTCCGAGATTGCGATGATCCAACGGTTGCGATCGATCCAAGCCTGATCCCGATCGCCACGACCGATCCCGGACCGTTGCGATCAGTCCGAGATCGCTGACGATCCGACGGTTGCGATCGATCCAAGCCCTGATCCCGATCGGCCACGACCGATCACGACCGTTGCGATCGGTTCGAGATCACGATGATCGGCGGTTGCGATCGATCCAAGCCCTGATCCCGATCGGCAACGATCGATCCCGGACCGTTGCGATCGATCCGAGATCGCTAACGATCCGACGGTTGCGATCGATCCAAGCCCTGATCCGATCGGCCACGATCGATCCCGGACCGTTGCGATCGGTCCGAGATCGCGATGATCGATGGTTGCGATCGATCCAAGCCCTGATCCCGATCGGCCACGACCGATCTCGACTATTGCGATCGGTCCGATCGCGACGATTCGACGGTTGCGATCGATCCAAGCCCTGATCCCGATCAACCTCGACCGATCCGGACCGTTGCGATCGGTCCGATCGGATTATCCGACGATCGATCCGATCGCTGACGATCCGACGGTTGCGATCGATCCAAGCCCTGATCCCGATCGGCCACGACCGATCCCGGACCATTGCGATCGGTCCAAGATCGCGATGATCGACGGTTGCGATCGATCCAAGCCTGATCCCGATCGGCCACGACCGATCCCGGACCGTTGCGATCGGTCGATCTCGACGATCCGACGGTTGCGATCGATCCAAGCCCTGATCCCTGATCGGCCACGACCGATCCGGACCATTGCGATCGGTCCAAGATCGCGACGATCCGACGGTTGCGATCGATCCAAGCCCTGATCCCGATCGGCCACGACCGATCCCGGACCATTGCGATCGGTCCGATCGCGACGATCCGACGGTTGCGATCGATCCAAGCCCTGATCCCGATCGCCACGACCGATACCGGACCGTTGCGATCGGTCCGAGATCGCGACGATCCGATGGTTGCGATCGATCCAAGCCCTGATCCCGATCGGCCATGACCGATCTCGGACCGTGGCGATCGGTCGATCATCGATGATCCGACGGTTGCGATCGATCCAAGCCCTGATCCCGATCGGCCACGACCGATCACGGACCATTGCGATCGGTCCGATCGCGACGATCCGATGGTTGCGATCGATCCAAGCCCTGATCCCGATCGGCCGACCGATCCCAGACCGTTGCGATCGGTCCGATCGCGATGATCCGACGGTTGCGATCGATCCAAGCCCTGATCCCGATCGGCCATGACCGATCCCGGACCATTGCGATCGGTCCAAGATCGCGCGATCCGACGGTTGCGATCGATCCAAGCCCTGATCCGATCGGCCATGACCGATCCTGGACCCTTGCGATCGGTCCGATCGCGACGATCCGACGGTTGCGATCGATCCAAGCCCTGATCCCGATCGGCCACGACCGATCCCGACCGTTGCGATCGGTCCGATCGCGACGATCCGATGGTTGCGATCGATCCAATCCCTGATCCCGATCGGCCACGATCGATCTCGGACCAGTGGCGATCGGTCGATCGCCGACGATCCGACGGTTGCGATCGATCCAAGCCCTGATCCCGATCGGCCACGACCGATCACGGACCGTTGCGATCGGTCCGAGATCGCGATGATCCGACGGTTGCGATCGATCCAAGCCCTGATCCCGATCGGCCACGACCGATCCGGACCGTTGCGATCGGTCCGAGATCGCGACGATCCGATGGTTGCGATCGATCCAAGCCCTGATCCCGATCGGCCACGACCGATCTCGGACCATTGCGATCGGTCCGATCGCGATGATCCGACGGTTGCGATCGATCCAAGCCCTGATCCCGATCGCCACGACCGATCCGGACCGTTGCGATCAGTCCGAGATCGCTGACGATTCGACGGTTGCGATCGATCCAAGATCGCCTCGACCGATCCGGACCGTTGCGATCGGTCCGAGATGACGATCCGATGGTTGCAATCGATCCAATCCCTGATCCCGATCGGCCACGACCGATCCCGGACCGTTGCGATCGGTCCGATCGCGATGATCCGACGGTTGCGATCGATCCAAGCCCTGATCCCGATCGGCCACGACCGATCCGGACCGTTGCGATCGGTCCGATCGCGACGATCCGACGGTTGCGATCGATCCAAGCCCTGATCCGATCGGCCATGACCGATCTCGGACCGTGGCGATCGGTCGATCGCCGACGATCCGACGGTTGCGATCGATCCAAGCCCTGATCCCGATCGGCCACGACCGATCGGACCGTTGCGATCGGTCCGATCGCGATGATCCGACGGTTGCGATCGATCCAAGCCCTGATCCCGATCGGCCACGACCGATCCCGGACCGTTGCGATCGGTCCGATCGCGACGATCCGACGGTTGCGATCGATCCAAGCCCTGATCCCGATCGGCCACGACCGATCCGGACCGTTGCGATCGGTCCGATCGCGATGATCCGATGGTTGCGATCGATCCAAGCCCTGATCCCGATCGGCCACGACCGATCGGACCGTTGCGATCGGTCCGATCGCGACGATTCGACGGTTGCGATCGATCCAAGCCCTGATCCCGATCGGCCACGACCGATCCTGGACCGTTGCGATCGGTCCGATCACGACGATCCGACGGTTGCGATCGATCCAAGCCCTGATCCCGATCGGCCACGACCGATCTTGGACCATGGCGATCGGTCCGATCCGATGATCCGACGGTTGCGATCGATCCAAGCCCTGATCCCGATCGGCCACGACCGATCTCGGACCATTGCGATCGGTCCGAGATCGCGATGATCCGACGGTTGCGATCGATCCAAGCCCTGATCCCGATCGGCCACGACCGATCCCGGACCGTTGCGATCGGTCCGATCCGACGATCCGACGGTTGCGATCGATCCAAGCCCTGATCCGATCGGCCACGACCGATCCCGGACCATGGCGATCGGTCCGATCGGCGATGATCCGACGGTTGCGATCGATCCAAGCCCTGATCCCGATCGGCCACGACCGATCCTGGACCGTTGCGATCGGTCCGATCGGACGATCCGACGGTTGCGATCGATCCAAGCCCTGATCCGATCGGCCATGACCGATCTCGGACCGTGGCGATCGGTCCGATCGCCGATGATCCGACGGTTGCGATCGATCCAAGCCCTGATCCCGATCGCCACGACGATCTTGGACCGTTGCGATCGGTCCGATCCGATGATCCGACGGTTGCGATCGATCCAAGCCCTGATCCGATCGGCCACGACCGATCCCGACCATTGCGATCGGTCCGATCACGACGATCCGACGGTTGCGATCGATCCAAGCCCTGATCCGATCGGCCACGACCGATCTCGGACCATTGCGATCGGTCCGATCGCGACGATCCGACGGTTGCGATCGATCCAAGCCCTGATCCCGATCGGCCACGACCGATCCCGGACCATTGCGATCGGTCCGATCGCCGACGATCCGACGGTTGCGATCGATCCAAGCCCTGATCCCGATCGGCCACGATCGATCTGGACCGTTGCGATCGGTCCGATCACGACGATCCGATGGTTGCGATCGATCCAAGCCCTGATCCCGATCGGCCACGACCGATCCGACCGTGGCGATCGGTCCGATCGACGATCCGACGGTTGCGATCGATCCAAGCCCTGATCCGATCGGCCACGACCGATCCCGGACCATGGCGATCGGTCCGATCGCGACGATCCGACGGTTGCGATCGATCCAAGCCCTGATCCCGATCGGCCACGACCGATCGGACCGTTGCGATCGGTCGATCCGACGATCCGACGGTTGCGATCGATCCAAGCCCTGATCCGATCGGCCACGACCGATCCCGGACCGTGGCGATCGGTCCGATCGCGACGATCCGATGGTTGCGATCGATCCAAGCCCTGATCCCGATCGGCCACGATCGATCCTGGACCGTTGCGATCGGTCCGATCGCCGATGATCCGACGGTTGCGATCGATCCAAGCCCTGATCCCGATCGGCCACGACCGATCTCGGACCGTGGCGATCGGTCCGATCGGCGATCCGATGGTTGCGATCGATCCAAGCCCTGATCGATCCGATCGGCATGACCGATCTCGGATGCGATCGTCCGATCGATCCGACGGTTGCGATCGATCCAAGCCCTGATCCCGATCGGCCACGACCGATCCCGGACCGTTGCGATCGGTCCGATCGCGACGATCCGACGGTTGCGATCGATCCAAGCCCTGATCCCGATCGGCCACGACCGATCTGACCGTGGCGATCGGTCCGATCGGCGACGATCCGGTTGCGATCGATCCAAGCCCTGATCCCGATCGGCCACGACCGATCCCGGACCGTTGCGATCGGTCCGATCGCGACGATCCGACGGTTGCGATCGATCCAAGCCCTGATCCCGATCGGCCACGACCGATCTGGACCGTTGCGATCGGTCCGATCGCGACGATCCGACGGTTGCGATCGATCCAAGCCCTGATCCGATCGGCCACGACCGATCGGACCGCGATCGGTCCGATCGCGACGATCCGACGGTTGCGATCGATCCAAGCCCTGATCCCGATCGGCCATGACCGATCCCGGACCATTGCGATCGGTCCGATCGCCGACGATCCGATGGTTGCGATCGATCCAAGCCCTGATCCCGATCGGCCACGACCGATCTCGGACCGTGGCGATCGGTCCGATCGCGATGATCCGATGGTTGCGATCGATCCAAGCCCTGATCCCGATCGGCCACGACCGATCCGGACCGTTGCGATCGGTCCGATCGCCGATGATCCGATGGTTGCGATCGATCCAAGCCCTGATCCGATCGGCCACGACCGATCTCGGACCGTGGCGATCGGTCGATCGCGATCCGACGGTTGCGATCGATCCAAGCCCTGATCCCGATCGGCCCGATCTCGTGCGATCGTCCGATATGCGACGATCCGACGGTTGCGATCGATCCAAGCCCTGATCCCGATCGGCCACGACCGATCCGGACCGTTGCGATCGGTCCGATCGCCGACGATCCGACGGTTGCGATCGATCCAAGCCCTGATCCCGATCGGCCACGACCGATCTGGACCGTGGCGATCGGTCCGATCGGCGATGATCCGACGGTTGCGATCGATCCAAGCCCTGATCCCGATCGGCCACGACCGATCCCGGACCGTTGCGATCGGTCCGATCGACGATCCGATGGTTGATCGATCCAAGCCCTGATCCCGATCGGCCACGACCGATCTCGGACCTGGCGATCGGTCCGATCGCCGATGATCCGATGGTTGCGATCGATCCAAGCCCTGATCCCGATCGGCCACGACCGATCCCGGACCGTTGCGATCGGTCCGATCGCGATGATCCGACGGTTGCGATCGATCCAAGCCCTGATCCCGATCGGCCACGACCGATCTCGGACCGTTGCGATCGGTCCGATCGCGACGATCCGACGGTTGCGATCGATCCAAGCCCTGATCCCGATCGGCCACGACCGATCTGGACCGCGATCGGTCCGATCGCGACGATCCGACGGTTGCGATCGATCCAAGCCCTGATCCCGATCGGCCACGACCGATCCCGGACCGTTGCGATCGGTCCGATCGCGACGATCCGACGGTTGCGATCGATCCAAGCCCTGATCCCGATCGGCCACGACCGATCGGACCGCGATCGGTCCGATCCGACGATCCGACGGTTGCGATCGATCCAAGCCCTGATCCCGATCGGCCACGACCGATCGACCGTTGCGATCGGTCCGATCGCGACGATCCGACGGTTGCGATCGATCCAAGCCCTGATCCCGATCGGCCACGACCGATCTCGGACCGTTGCGATCGGTCCGATCGCGATGATCCGATGGTTGCGATCGATCCAAGCCCTGATCCCGATCGGCCACGACCGATCTCGGACCGTGGCGATCGGTCCGATCGCGACGATCCGACGGTTGCGATCGATCCAAGCCCTGATCCCGATCGGCCACGACCGATCCGGACCGTTGCGATCGGTCCGATCGCGACGATCCGACGGTTGCGATCGATCCAAGCCCTGATCCCGATCGGCCACGACCGATCTCGGACCGTGGCGATCGGTCCGATCGCCGACGATCCGACGGTTGCGATCGATCCAAGCCCTGATCCCGATCGGCCACGACCGATCGGACCGTGGCGATCGGTCCGATCGCGATGATCCGACGGTTGCGATCGATCCAAGCCCTGATCCCGATCGGCCACGACCGATCCCGGACCGTTGCGATCGGTCCGATCGCGACGATCCGACGGTTGCGATCGATCCAAGCCCTGATCCCGATCGGCCACGACCGATCTCGGACCGGCGATCGGTCCGATCGCCGACGATCCGACGGTTGCGATCGATCCAAGCCCTGATCCGATCGGCCACGACCGATCTCGGACCGTGGCGATCGGTCCGATCGCCGATGATCCGATGGTTGCGATCGATCCAAGCCCTGATCCCGATCGGCCACGACCGATCTCGGACCGTGGCGATCGGTCCGATCGCGACGATCCGACGGTTGCGATCGATCCAAGCCCTGATCCCGATCGGCCACGACCGATCTCGGACCGTGCGATCGGTCCGATCGGCGACGATCCGACGGTTGCGATCGATCCAAGCCCTGATCCCGATCGGCCACGACCGATCTCGGACCGTTGCGATCGGTCCGATCGCGACGATCCGACGGTTGCGATCGATCCAAGCCCTGATCCCGATCGGCCACGACCGATCCCGGACCGTGGCGATCGGTCCGATCGGCGACGATCCGACGGTTGCGATCGATCCAAGCCCTGATCCCGATCGGCCACGACCGATCTCGGACCGTTGCGATCGGTCCGATCGCGACGATCCGACGGTTGCGATCGATCCAAGCCCTGATCCCGATCGGCCACGACCGATCCCGGACCGTTGCGATCGGTCCGATCGCGACGATCCGACGGTTGCGATCGATCCAAGCCCTGATCCCGATCGGCCACGACCGATCTCGGACCGTGGCGATCGGTCCGATCGCGACGATCCGACGGTTGCGATCGATCCAAGCCCTGATCCCGATCGGCCACGACCGATCCCGGACCGTTGCGATCGGTCCGATCGCGACGATCCGACGGTTGCGATCGATCCAAGCCCTGATCCCGATCGGCCACGACCGATCCCGGACCGTGGCGATCGGTCCGATCGCCGATGATCCGACGGTTGCGATCGATCCAAGCCCTGATCCCGATCGGCCACGACCGATCCCGGACCGCGATCGGTCCGATCGGCGACGATCCGACGGTTGCGATCGATCCAAGCCCTGATCCCGATCGGCCACGACCGATCCCGGACCGTTGCGATCGGTCCGATCGCGACGATCCGACGGTTGTGATCGATCCAAGCCCTGATCCCGATCGGCCACGACCGATCTCGGACCGTTGCGATCGGTCCGATCGACGATCCGACGGTTGCGATCGATCCAAGCCCTGATCCCGATCGGCCACGACCGATCCCGGACCGTTGCGATCGGTCCGATCGCGACGATCCGATGGTTGCGATCGATCCAAGCCCTGATCCCGATCGCCCGACCGATCCGGACCGTTGCGATCGGTCGATCGCGATGATCCGATGGTTGCGATCGATCCAAGCCCTGATCCCGATCGGCCACGATCGATCTCGGACCGTGGCGATCGGTCCGATCGCCGATGATCCGACGGTTGCGATCGATCCAAGCCCTGATCCCGATCGGCCACGACCGATCCGGACCGTTGCGATCGGTCCGATCGACGATCCGACGGTTGCGATCGATCCAAGCCCTGATCCCGATCGGCCACGACCGATCTCGGACCGTTGCGATCGGTCCGATCCGACGATCCGACGGTTGCGATCGATCCAAGCCCTGATCCCGATCGGCCACGACCGATCCCGGACCATTGCGATCGATCGATCGCGATGATCGACGGTTGCGATCGATCCAAGCCCTGATCCCGATCGGCCACGACCGATCTCGGACCGTTGCGATCGGTCCGATCGCGACGATCCGACGGTTGCGATCGATCCAAGCCCTGATCCCGATCGGCCACGACCGATCCCGGACCGTTGCGATCGGTCCGATCGCCGATGATCCGACGGTTGCGATCGATCCAAGCCCTGATCCCGATCGGCCACGACCGATCCCGGACCGTTGCGATCGGTCCGATCGCGACGATCCGATGGTTGCGATCGATCCAAGCCCTGATCCCGATCGGCCACGACCGATCCCGGACCGTTGCGATCGGTCCGATCGATCCGATGGTTGCGATCGATCCAAGCCCTGATCCGATCGGCCACGATCGATCTTGGACCGTGGCGATCGATCGCCGACGATCCGACGGTTGCGATCGATCCAAGCCCTGATCCGATCGGCCACGACCGATCTGGACCGTTGCGATCGGTCCGATCGTGACGATCCGATGGTTGCGATCGATCCAAGCCCTGATCCCGATCGGCCATGATCGATCCCGGACCGTTGCGATCGGTCCGATCGCGACGATCCGACGTTGCGATCGATCCAAGCCCTGATCCGATCGGCCACGACCGATCCCGGACCGTTGCGATCGGTCGATCGCGACGATCCGACGGTTGCGATCGATCCAAGCCTGATCCCGATCGGCCACGACCGATCCCGGACCGTTGCGATCGGTCCGATCGCGACGATCCGACGGTTGCGATCGATCCAAGCCCTGATCCCGATCGGCCATGACCGATCCCGGACCATTGCGATCGGTCCGATCGCGACGATCGATGGTTGCGATCGATCCAAGCCCTGATCCGATCGGCCACGATCGATCTCGAACGTGGCGATCGGTCCGATCGTCGACGATCCGATGGTTGCGATCGATCCAAGACCTGATCCCGATCGGCCACGACCGATCCCGGACCATTGCGATCGGACGATCGCGACGATCCGACGGTTGTGATCGATCCAATCCCTGATCCGATCGGCCACGACCGATCTCGGACCGTGGCGATCGGTCCGATCCGATGATCCGACGGTTGCGATCGATCCAAGCCCTGATCCCGATCGGCCACGATCGATCCGGACCGTTGCGATCGGTCCGATCATGACGATCCGACGGTTGCGATCGATCCAAGCCCTGATCCGATCGGCCACGATCGATCCCGGACCGTTGCGATCGGTCCGATCGCGACGATCCGACGGTTGCGATCGATCCAAGCCCTGATCCCGATCGGCCACGACCGATCCCGGACCGTTGCGATCGGTCCGATCGCGACGATCCGACGGTTGCGATCGATCCAAGCCCTGATCCCGATCGCCACGATCGATCCGGACCGTTGCGATCGGTCCGATCGTGGACGATCCGATGGTTGCGATCGATCCAAGCCCTGATCCCGATCGGCCATGACCGATCTCGGACCGTGGCGATCGGTCGATCGCCGACGATCCGACGGTTGCGATCGATCCAAGCCCTGATCCCGATCGGCCACGACCGATCCGGACCGTTGCGATCGGTCCGATCGCGACGATCCGACGGTTGCGATCGATCCAAGCCCTGATCCCGATCGGCCACGACCGATCCCGGACCATTGCGATCGGTCCGATCGCGACGATCCGACGGTTGCGATCGATCCAAGCCCTGATCCGATCGGCCACGACCGATCTCGGACCGTTGCGATCGGTCCGATCGCGACGATCCGACGGTTGCGATCGATCCAAGCCCTGATCCGATCAGCCACGATCGATCCCGGACCGTTGCGATCGGTCCGATCACGACGATCCGACGGTTGCGATCGATCCAAGCCCTGATCCCGATCGGCCACGACCGATCCCGGACCGTTGCGATCGGTCCGATCGCGACGATCCGATGGTTGCGATCGATCCAAGCCCTGATCCCGATCGGCCATGACCGATCTCGGACCGTTGCGATCGGTCCGATCGCGACGATCGACGGTTGCGATCGATCCAAGCCCTGATCCCGATCGGCCACGATCGATCTCGGATAGTGGCGATCGGTCCGATCGCGATGATCCGACGGTTGCGATCGATCCAAGCCCTGATCCCGATCGGCCACGACCGATCCCGGACCATTGCGATCGGTCGATCGCGACGATCCGACGGTTGTGATCGATCCAAGCCCTGATCCCGATCGGCCACGACCGATCTCGGACCGCGGCGATCGGTCCGATTGCCGATGATCCGACGGTTGCGATCGATCCAAGCCCTGATCCCGATCGGCCACGACCGATCTCGGACCGTTGCGATCCATCCGATCACGACGATCCGACGGTTGCGATCGATCCAAGCCCTGATCCCGATCGGCCACGACCGATCTCGGACCGTTGCGATCGGTCCGATCACGACGATCCGACGTTGCGATCGATCCAAGCCCTGATCCCGATCGGCCACGACCGATCTGGACCATGGCGATCGGTCCGATCGCGACGATCCGACGGTTGCGATCGATCCAAGCCCTGATCCCGATCGGCCATGACCGATCTCGGACCGTTGCGATCGGTCCGAGATCGCGACGATCCGACAGTTGCGATCGATCCAAGCCCTGATCCCAATCGGCCACGACCGATCTCGGACCGTGGCGATCGGTCCGATTGCCGATGATCCGACGTTGCGATCGATCCAAGCCCTGATCCGATCGGCCACGACCGATCCCGGACCGTTGCGATCGGTCCGATCACGATGATCCGATGGTTGCGATCGATCCAAGCCCTGATCCGATCGGCCATGACCGATCCGGACCGTTGCGATCGGTCCGATCGCGACGATCCGACGGTTGCGATCGATCCAAGCCCTGATCCCGATCGGCCACGACCGATCACGGACCAATGCGATCGGTCCGAGATCGCGATGATCCGACGGTTGCGATCGATCCAAGCCCTGATCCCGATCGGCCACAATCGATCCCGGACCGTTGCGATCGGTCCGATCGCTGACGATCCGACGGTTGCGATCGATCCAAGCCCTGATCCCGATCGGCCACGATCGATCCCGGACCATTGCGATCGTCGAGATCACGACGATCCGATGGTTGCGATCGATCCAAGCCCTGATCCCGATCGGCCACGATCGATCCCGGACCGTTGCAATCGGTCCGAGATCGCTGACGATCCGACGGTTGCGATCGATCCAAGCCCTGACCCCGATCGGCCTCGATCGATCTCAGACCGTTGCGATCGGTACGAGATCGCGGATGATCCAACGGTTATGTTCGATCCAAGCCCTGATCCCAATCGGCCATGATCGATCCCGAACCGATTGCTATTTAACATAATTAATTTTTTTAAAAACATTGCGACGCAAAGGGTTGCATCGTAATTTTTTAATATTATAATTATTTTAAATAAAAATTAATTTTATTTAAAATAATTACGATGCAACAAGTGCATCGCTAAATTAAAACATAATTTTTCTAATTTTCTGGTTTATTGCGTCGCTAATGCGTCGCTATTTAACATAATTAATTTTTTTTAAAATTATTGCGACACACTTAATTACGTCGCAATATTCTTTTCTTATAATTATATTTTATAAAAATTCATTTATTTAAAATAATTGTGATGCATATATTGCGTCGCTAAATTAAAAAATTATTTTTCTAATTTTCTGGTTTATTGCATCGCTAATGCGTCGCTATTTAATATAATTTATTTTTTTAAAAACATTGCGACGCACTGTGTTGCATCGCAATTATTTTTTCTCATATTTATACTTTATAAAAACTAATTTTATTTTAAAATAATTGCGGCGCAGTTAGTGCGTCGCTAAATTAAAAATAATTTTTCTAATTTTTTGGTTTATTGCGTCGCTAATGCATCGCTATTTAACATATTTAATTTTTTAAAAAATATTGCGACGCACTGAGTTGCATCGCAATATTTTTTTCCTAATATTTATATTTTATAAAAATTAATTTTATTTAAATTATTTGCGATGCAATTGGTGCGTCGCTAAATTAAAAATAAATTTTCTAATTTTTTGGTTTATTGCGTCGCTAATGCATCGCTATTTAACATATTTAATTTTTTAAAAAACATTGCGACGCACTGAGTTGCGTCGCAATATTTTTTTTCCATTTATATTTTATAAAAAATTAATTTACAAATATTACGACGCATTATTTGCATCGCTAAAGAAAAAAATAATTTTTTTTATTTTTTGGTTTATTGAGTCGCTAATGCGTCGCTAATTGCGTCGCAATATTTTGTTGTCACGGAGGCGTCGCAAAGTGGTCGTAATTTAGCGATGCAATTATGCGTCGCTAAATTTGCATCGCTATTTCAGTATTTTCTTGTAGTGAAGCTAGACAAAGCCTTCTGAAAGGAAGCAAGGAACAAGTCATTTAATAAAGACTTAATTGAAGGATACGAAGGTGATAGTATCTTTCTTACATTATGGATTATCTGTTCTATTGGACCTACTGGTGACATTAAAATCTCTTCCAACCAATCATGATCTTTGGAAGTTGCTTCTCGCTTGCACTAATCCAACCAAGAATTCAGTTCCAAGAGAATGGTCATGAAGTCTATAAACAGTAGAGTTATGCTCTATACAATTATGGAAGGCTTGAAGCCTTCTCCTTATGCCTAGGCCCCCATCGCCTCCTGCGCACACTTATAGGTACTGAACCATTGATATGACTACTAGAGTAAAAAATTCCAACAGAGAAGCTCTAAGTCATAGCAGGCTGAGGAAGCTGTGCTGTTTCTAACTCAATTCATTTCAGAACCGTAGCAAAAGCTTCTATATTGTATCAAATTCATCTAGAATTTGATTCCTTCTTTGCATTGCACAAAGAGTGGTAGTCACTCATTTATTTATTTATTTATTTCCTTTACTTTGTTTGGAATATGTATCAACGCAATAAAAATACAAGAAATTAACATGTCTCAATGCCAATTCTTATATTAATCAGTTGCAAACTCCAATTGCAACGAGTTGAACCGTGAAATAAATTGTTTACTCAACCTAATTTAAGGTATTAATTATCAAACAATAGCAGATCCATCACATCATAGCTATCAAAAAAAAAACTACGAATAAAAAACTTTTGTGGGGAAGAACAAATCAAAACAGATTCCAAAAATATATATCAAAAAAAAAAACCTAATTCCCAATTTGCTCAACAAGAAACCCACCTCTAAGAAATTTCTGTGAACTAGAAAGAATTAAACAAATCAAGAAAAAAAAAATCCTAAAACAAACCAAAACAGACATAATCCAAAAAACAAATCTACATAATCACAAAGAAAACATTGACTTAACCCTTGAAAGAATCAGAGACGAATCCTCCATACCTGGCTCAAGATTGGGCTTCAAGAACCTTAAAACCCCTAAAGAAAGAACGTGAATGAGGATGAGTATAAGGCTTCGGGTTCTCCCATTCTTCCCACGATGGTGGCCGCAGCTCTGGAACAGCAAAGCTCCGCCTCCGGCTTAAGAATAAAAGGAGAAGGAAAAGGAGGAGGAAGGCAGCAAAAGAGAGAGAAAAGAACAGCGAGACACGCGAGGCTCTCAAGTCGAAGCATCGCCAGTGGAAATTGGGCGTATCGCCTAAGAATAATGCATAGTTGCCCAAGCTTTTCACTCCAGATCAAATACTTCCTCTTCCAGGCGTGCGGCGGTTCCTGCATAGATTAACCGAAAAACGGGGGCCATTCACTACTACCGTGCTAACAATTGAAAAAGGGTCATTCCTGATCCTCGTAAAAGATAACATCTTCGAAGAAAAAACTTGTCCCCATCTTAACGAGAGTCCATGCTTCATCTCCAGATATCGCAAAAGCAAGCGATTGAGGAAAGGCGCAAATTACCACAGCAGTATATATCGAGTCAGATGTCCACATCACAATAGCCTTGGAATAGTAGTACCCACAAGTCTGATCCACGGTAATGAGGTTCATAAGGGACGACTGTGGGTTGTTGATGCTGTAATGGGAGATGCGGCCGGAGTAGTCAAAGACGGGCTCGACGTCCGGAAAGGTGGTGATGGAAGGGAGCATGATTCGGACTCCGGTGAGCGGGTTCAACATAGAGAGCTCGGAAAAGTCATCTAAAATCATGAGTCATCCATTTGAGGAGCCAATGCAACGGCGCCATCTGACTCCAGGGATAGCGACTGTCAACTCCTCGCCGTGATAAAAATCATAGACTCTGCAGATCTCGTTGGCTTCCTCGGCCTCGGTTCTGGTAAGTAAAAGCCAACGGACTTGAGGGGGGTTGGGATTCAAAGAGACGACGAAGTTCCACTTGGAGCAGACGGCGCGGCAACGGATGTAGTCGCGGAGGCAGAGGCGGCCAAGGATGGAAGAGAGAAGATCGATTGGTAGATCTGAAATAAGGGCCATCCGATCCTATCCGAGAGAAAGAGAGAGAGGGGCCGGCCGGGTTAATGGAGAAGAACAAGCCGACTGGCCCGGGGATCGATAGGATTTATTTATAGAACAAAAAAATAAGAAAGGGAGGGGTAAGTTAATGGAGCAAGCCGTCTGGAATTAACGTACGTGATAGGTAGAGGTGGGCACTGGGCCGTGCCGCCCATGGCACGGCACGGCCCAGGCCCTGATGGGCCATGCCAGGCACGGCCCGGCACTGCTACAGTACCGGGCCATGCCGGCACGGCCCAGTTTACCGGGCCGTGCCGGGCTCAGAAAATTTTTTCTGTTGGCCCAGCACGGCACAGCCCATGACGGGCCTGGGCCGGACCATCGTGCCGTGCCGGCACGGCCCACCTGGGCTGGCACGACCCACCTGGGCCGTGCCTGGCACGGCCCAGGTGGGCCTGAGCCATGCCAGCCCAGGTGGGCCGTGCCGGCCCAGGTGGGCCTGGGCCGTGCCAGGCACGGCCCACCTGGGGCCTGGCCCATGAACAGCTCAAATAAAAAAATTTATAAAAAATATATTTTTTTTGATAAATTAAAAAATTATTAGGAATAAAGAAATTTTATTAATATAAAGCCACCATAATGGTGAGGGGTTTGGCACAGACCCCTACCAGTTTATTAATTTAAAATTAAAATGGTACAGAAGGGAGGGGGCTAGGCCTGACCTCTAGAACATAATACAATAAGTAAGAAGAAAAAAATAGAAAGATCGCAACCATAGGATCATCGCCGATCGGATGGATCGCAACCGTCGGATCGATCATCGCCGATCGGGATCATGGCTTGGATCGATCGCAATTGTCGGATCGTCTTCGATGGGATAGATCGCAACCGTTGGATTGATCATCCCCGATCGAGATCATGGCTTGAATCGATCGCAACCGTCGAATCGTCTCCGATCGGATCGATCGCAACGGTTCGATCGATCATCACCAATCGGGATCATGGCTTGGATTGATCGCAACCGTCGGATCGATCATCGCCGATCGGGATCATGGCTTGGATCGATCACAACCGTCGGATTGATCATCGTCGATCGGGATCATGGCTTGGATCGATCGAAGATGTCGGATCGTCTCCGATCGGATTGATCACAATGGTCCGATCGATCATCGCTGATCGGGATCATAGCTTGGATCGATCGCAATCGTCGGATCGTCTCCAATTGGATAGATCGCAACCGTTCGATCGATAATAGCATATCAGGATCATGGCATGGATCGATCGCAACCGTCTGATCGTCTCTGATCAGATCGATCATCGCCGATCGGGATCATAGCTTGGATCAATCGCAACCGTCGGATCGTCGCTGATCGAATGGATCGCAACTGTCGGATCGATCATCGCCGATCGGGATCATCGCATGGATCGATCGCAACCGTCGGATCATCTCCAATCGGATCGATCGCAACTGTCGGATCGATCATCCTTGATTGGGATCATGGCTTGGTCGATCGCAGACATCGGATCATCTCCGATCAGATGGATCGCAATAGTTCGATCGATCATTATCGATCGGGATCATGGCTTGGATCGGTCGCAACCATCGGATCGTCTCCGATCGGATGGATCGCAACTGTTGGATTGATCATCACCGATCGAGATCATGGCTTGGATCGATCGCAACCGTCGGATCGTCTTCGATCGGATTGATCGCAACCATCGGATTGATCATCGCCGACCGAAATCATGGCTTGGATCGATCCAGACATCGAATCATCTTCGATCGGATGGATCGCAACCATCGGATTGATCATCGCCGATCGGGATCATGGCTTGGATCGATCGCAGACGTCGGATCATCTCCGATCAGATGGATCGCAACCGTCGGATTGATCATCGCCGATCATGATCATGGCTTGGATCGATCACAGACATCGGATCATCTCCGATCGAATTGATCGCAACAGTCCGATCGATCATTGTCGATCGGGATCATGGCTTGTATCGATCGTAACCATCAGATCGTCTCCGATCGGATGGATCGCAATTGTTGGATTGATCATCGCCGATCGGGATCATGGCTTGGATCGATCGCAACCGTCGGATCGTCTCCAATTGGATGGATTGCAACCATCGGATCGATCATCCCCGATCGGGATCATGGCTTGGATCAATCGCAACCGTCGGATCGTCTCCGATCGGATTGATCGCAACGATCTAATCGATCATCGTCGATCGGGATCATGGCTTGGATCGATCGCAATCGTCGGATCCATCATCGCCGATCAGGATCATGGCTTCGATCAGCTGGCTGGTGCCTAGGTGCACAGTGTGCTCCTGGCACCAGCTGTGCCATGGCACGGCCCTTGGCACGGCCTATAAAATGGCCCAGCAAGGCCGTTCTGGCACGGCCCAGCGGGGCCATTGCTGGGCCGTGCCAAAACGGCCCAGCAGGGCCGTTGCTGGGCCGTGCCAAACGGCCCTTCTGGGCCGTGCCATGGCACGGCCCAGCAACGGCCCTGCTGGGCCGTGCCATGGCACAGCCCACAAAACGGCCCAGAAGGGCCGTTTTGGCATGGCCCAGCAACAGCCCTGCTGGGCCGTGCCAGGCACGGCCCGTGATGGGCCGTGCCAGGCACGGCCCGTGGCCCATTTTTTGATGGGTCACGGGCCGTGCCGAATTTGATTTTTTTTTTTAATGGGCTATGCCTGGCACGGCCCATTTGTTAATGGGCCGTGCCAGGCACGACACGGTAATTTTTCTGGCACGACGGGCCTGGGCCGTGCCTGGCACGGCACGGCCCAGTGCCCATGCCTAGTGATAGGTCTCTAAAAAAGATCATGATGAGATGCGAATTCTAAACGAATTTGAATTCCGCATGAATTACAACTTCCTCGATATCACGCGGCTTAATTTCTATAATTCCGCACCAATCTAGGCTCTAACGGCCTGCCTCTTTAATTGGTCAATGCAATGCCCCGCCTTCAGCTTAGTTTCCCCAACTGAAAAGGAAACAAAACAATAATTAAAGAAGCTGAGAAAAAATTAAGGAAAAAGGAAAAAAAAAAAAATCTAGATCTGGCCACGCTTCTCTTCCCTTTGCCACTAGTCGTCTTCAATCCTTCTCCCCACCCCTCAACCTCAAGCCGCCATGAACCCACCTGATTCATACCATACCTATTCTTTATGTTAATAATATTAAAATCCAAATTTTTACTAATTTAAAATTCGAACAGATATAATTAATAACTATTTACATAAATAATATTAATTTATTATTTATATTATTTTAACATGTATTATTACTACTATTGCTATTGCTATCATTATTTATTTATTTATTTACGATTATGATTTATTTATTTATTTTATGAATTATACAAAATTTATATAAAATCTAAAAATATTATCAAACTTTCAAATAAATAAAATAATGTGTCACAATTCATTTGCATGTTAATAGCATATAAAAATAGTATCTAAACATATACAAATATTTTATTCAAAAATTACATAAGTTAATAATTTACTAAATTAATTACTCTTGATAAATGGCTTACTTACCTTCTATCACTAATCCATACGTCCAAATCAATTTTTTAAGCTTCTAACACCTACAACATAATATTTTATATTTTAATTTTTAAAATCAGGATGTCAGAGTGGCTCCTAAACTCTACCCAATCTAGCATAGTTCAGTATGAAGCATTTTATACCAAAATCAGTACTATTTTGGCATTAGACTAGTATAGTCCAGTATGAAGCGTATTGTACCGAAACAATGGTGTACCAATCATTCCATACCGAATCAATGATGTACTGATTAGGTGAACTAGAATATTCTAATCTATAAACCGCCTCATATCGAGCCAAATATGAGGTTAGTGTGAGGTTGATATGAGGCTAGGCTATATAAAATGGCTGGTTTGGGGTGGTACCGGGCCCGTATTGTTTTAAAATGATGAACTATATTAGTTCCACATTGGTACGGTTTAGTATGCTCGTACCGAGCAGTTCAGTATGGTTCAACATGCCTTGCTTGCACACTTAAAGATGCCAATGAGGAGATGGATGATCTTCCTAGGAAGGATGTATGTAACAGCTAGCATGTGGGATCTGCTCTACCATGAGAGTAACTGCTTGAAACCTTTTTGCTAAAAATTAGGGAAGTAATTGTTTGAGTTCTAGTACACATATTGAAACCTTGTGTTTCATAACTGAGATTGATAAGATTCAAAGAATTTTTTCTATCAGACATTCAGTTTGCATTTGTGCTATATATAGTATTTAAACTTGCATTGGCATTATAATTTTATTCGTGCCTGTTTGTGTATATTGACATAAAAGAATACATGCAGGTCCTCGTTGTTGGACACTTCAGTGAACCATATGAACATCTAACAACATCCAATATCTATTGTGTCTTTGGTGAGAAGCATGCTGCTGCAGAGATGATTCAATCTGGTGTCTACCGTTGTAGTGCAATGCCACACCCACCTAGCACGGTGAATTATTTCATGACTTTGGATGGCTATCCACCCATCAGCCAAGTTTTGAGTTTTGATTATCATTCAGCGCCAAGTGTTCAGTTGAATGGAGGGGTTACTTCATCAGAAGATGATGATGACAAGCTAAAGTGGAATGAATTTCAGGTGCAGACAAGGCTTGCTCATTTGCTTTTCTCTACAACAAACAATATTTCCATTCGATCCAATAGGACACAGACAAAATCCTTGAAGGAAGCAAAAACATATGCATTAGTCACCTCTCCTTTAATCGAAAAGGACTGGATGAATCTCCTTACATTAAGTGGCAGCATTGAAGGCTCACATGTACCAGCTATTAGAGACTTGGTTGAGCTGGTTTTGAAAAACAAGTTGCAAGAATGGCTTTTGGAGAAGGTAGCTGAAGGTTGTAAAACAACTGAACATGATAGTCAAGGTCAAGGAGCCATCCACCTGTGTGCTGTTTTAGATTATGCATGGGTTGTTCCTTTATTTTTCTTGTCAGGCATGTATTTGAATTTTCGAGATGCTTCTGGATGGACGGTGTTGCATTGGGCAGCATATTTTAAGAGGTATAATATCATCAATATTAAAATTCGATTTAGAAGATGCAAATTTCTTTTCTGTTAAATGTTCTCTATGGTTTTAACTAAAGTTCTCCATACCGAGAACTAGAACCATTTTAGTATCGGACCAGTACACTTCCGTATAGAACGTAGCAGATCGGACTAGTATGGTTTGGTATGGATAGTGATATATATTGATCAGGTGGAATAGAAGGCCCCAACTCATGAACTGTCCCAAACCGAATGGTTTAGTATGGTTTGGTATGTTGTTATGGGGTCGGTATATGCGGTTTGCCTTTCGTACCAAGTCGGGAGGTTGAATCGTCTCGGTTCTAGACTGGTTTGTTTTGGTTCACCCCTTGGACCTCTCGATTCGAGATGATTTGGCATACCCTGATTTTAACATTTAGGCCAAAGGTCTTTAGTTGAAAAAAAAGAGAGAAGATTTGGATGTCTTGTCACATCTTAGTCCATTTGTTGACTTGTCCCTTCTGATACTCAGGATATAGCCATGCAAAATGACCCATGCAAAGGTCCCAACAAATTTCGGCTTTGTTTGGATCTTTGAAGGGGACGGAAAGAGTAAAAAGAAGGAAAGGGATAAAAGAGAAAGGAAGGGTTGTTCTTCCTCTCTTGTTTGGAAAGGATGGAAGAAGAAAGAAAGGTAATATCAATAATCTTGTTTGAATGGAGGGAGAAGAAAATAAGGGAAAGAGTTATGTGATAATTATATTCCTTTAGAATAAGAATGAACCGAAAGAAAGAATGAATGAAGAATAGAAAATAAAGAAATATTTTGGTCTTCCAATAAAGTATGACTTAAACTTTTTCTTCTTCCCTAGCTTACCCTCCGATTTGAGGGTTAACAAATTTACCCTCGTTGAGAGGGAAAGAAGGGGAACTGGTTACTCCCATTCCCTTTCCCCTCTTTCTTTCACCCTCCTCCCAAATAAAGTAACTTATAATATTTCTTCTTCTTTTTTTTCCCCTCCCCTCCAATCCCTCCCATCCAAATAAATCCTAAACGGTCCCACCAAATTTAAAACTTTAAGTTTCAAGAGTTCAGTTTCTTCGGGGAGGGAATGTAGCCAAAATCACCCATGCTATGCAAAAGCATATAGAGAATATGGCATGTATAGGTGTAATAACAAGAAGGGAATGGCTTTTTATATTAGAAACCAGTGGTATTTACAGGTTGTGGATATGTTTATCCCTCCTTTGATGGCTTGAGGATCCAAATGTGCCATGAGAGCACCGTTTAGTCTATGCTGCATCATAATAATTGACAATGCAGCTGTAGCTATTTAAATTAAATGTCTTGAGTAGACATAAATTCTATCATATAAACAATATAATCATATCAATGACTGGATTCTATGTTAGAAAATCAGTTTCATATGTGATTATTATACAACATGATAGCATTATTAACAACCTTGTGCATGTTGTGCATGAAATCTTAAATGACTCAACCAAGTTATAGATCATCATGATTAATCTGAATGCAGTTCAGATGCCTCAAACGTTTGACTGTTAGTTTGCACCCTTTTTTTCTCCTTTTCCTGTACGTGTTGTCCTAGTGAGGTTCTAATGAACATGCAGGAATCTGTTAACTCAGGAGTGAGGTTCTAATGAACATGCAAGAATCTGTTAACTCAGGAAAAAAATGGTTGCTGCTTTTTATCTGCTAGGGCAAATCCAAGCTTGGTCACAAATCCTACTCCAGAATTCCCTGGCGGATGCACTGCTGATGATTTAGCTTCGAAACAAGGGCATGAAGGCTTGGCTGCGTATCTTGCAGAAATGTTAACTGCACATTTTTAGGCTATGTCCTTGGTCTGGGAACATAATTGCACCCATGCATGCCACCTGGTTTGACCAACCAAGTGAGCTCCGAACATGTATGTACTGAGAACCTTATCGGTCCGAGATCGCGACGATCCGACGGTTACGATCGATCCAAGCCCTGATCCGATCGGCCACGACCGATCCCGGACCGTTGCGATCGGTCCAAGATCGCTCACGATTCGACGGTTGCGATCAATCCAAGCCTGACCCCGATCGACCATGACCG
This sequence comes from Calamus simplicifolius, assembly GCA_900491605.1. Classification (NCBI taxonomy): domain Eukaryota; kingdom Viridiplantae; phylum Streptophyta; class Magnoliopsida; order Arecales; family Arecaceae; genus Calamus; species Calamus simplicifolius. The sequence continues at coordinate 551,645 of UESW01004001.1, read as the reverse complement.
ATCCCGACCATTGCGATCGATCCGAGATCGCTGACGATCCGACGGTTGCGATCGATCCAAGCCCTAATCCCGATCGGCCACAACCAATCCCGGACCGTTGCGATCGGTCCGAGATCGCGATGATCCGACGGTTGCGATCGATCCAAGCCATGATCCCGATCGGCCACGACCGATCCCGGACCGTTGCGATCAGTCCGAGATCGCTGACGATCCGACGGTTGCGATCGATCCAAGCCCTGATCCCGATTGGCCACGACCGATCATGGACCATTGCGATCGGTCTGATATCACGATGATCCGATGGTTGCGATCGATCCAAGCCCTGATGCCGATCGGCCATGACCGTTCCTAGATCGTTGCGAACGATCCGAGATCGCTGACGATCCGATGGTTGCGATCGATCCAAGCCCTGATCCTGATCGGCCACGACCGATCCCGGACCGTTGCGATCGGTCCGAGATCGCGATGATCCAACGGTTGCGATCGATCCAAGCCCTGATCCCGATCGGCCGACCAATCCCGGACCGTTGCGATCAGTCCGAGATCGCTGACGATTCGACGGTTGCGATCGATCCAAGCCCTGACCCCTGATCGACCTCGATCGATTCCGGACNCGGTTGCGATCGATCCATCCCTGATCCCGATCGGCCACGACCGATCTCGGACCCGGCGATCGGTCCGATCGCGACGATCCGACGATCGATCCAAGCCCTGATCCCGATCGGCCCGACCGATCCCGGACCGTTGCGATCGGTCCAGATCGCGACGATCCGACGGTTGCGATCGATCCAAGCCCTGATCCCGATCGGCCACGACCGATCCGGACCCGATCGATCGATCGCCGATCCGACGGTTGCGATCGATCCAAGCCCTGATCCCGATCGGCCACGACCGATCTCGGACCGTGGCGATCGGTCCGATCGCGATGATCCGACGGTTGCGATCGATCCAAGCCCTGATCCCGATCGGCCACGACCGATCCCGGACCGTTGCGATCGGTCCGAGATCGCGACGATCCGACGGTTGCGATCGATCCAAGCCCTGATCCCGATCGGCCACGACCGATCCCGGACCGTTGCGATCGGTCGAGATCGCGACGATCCGACGGTTGCGATCGATCCAAGCCCTGATCCCGATCGGCCACGACCGATCCGGACCATGGCGATCGGTCCGATCGCGACGATCCGACGGTTGCGATCGATCCAAGCCCTGATCCCGATCGGCCACGACCGATCGGACCGTGGCGATCGGTCCGATCGGCGACGATCCGACGGTTGCGATCGATCCAAGCCCTGATCCCGATCGGCCACGACCGATCCCGGACCGTTGCGATCGGTCCGAGATCGCGATGATCCGACGGTTGCGATCGATCCAAGCCCTGATCCCGATCGCCACGACCGATCCCGGACCGTGGCGATCGGTCCGATCGGCGATGATCCGACGGTTGCGATCGATCCAAGCCCTGATCCCGATCCCACGACCGATCCGGTGGCGATCGGACCGATCGGATCCGACGGTTGCGATCGATCCAAGCCCTGATCGATCGGTCCGATGACCGATCTCGGACCGTGCGATCGATCGATCGACGATCCGACGGTTGCGATCGATCCAAGCCTGATCCCGATCGGCCACGACCGATCTCGGACCGTTGCGATCGGTCCGAGATCGCGACGATCCGACGGTTGCGATCGATCCAAGCCCTGATCCCGATCGGCCACGACCGATCTCGGACCGTGGCGATCGGTCCGATCGGCGATGATCCGACGGTTGCGATCGATCCAAGCCCTGATCCCGATCGGCCACGACCGATCCCGGACCGTGCGATCGGTCCGATCGCGACGATCCGATGGTTGCGATCGATCCAAGCCCTGATCCCGATCGGCCACGACCGATCCGGACCGTGGCGATCGGTCCGATCGGCGACGATCCGACGGTTGCGATCGATCCAAGCCCTGATCCCGATCGCCACGACCGATCTCGGACCGTGGCGATCGGTCCGATCGCGATCGATCCGATGGTTGCGATCGATCCAAGCCCTGATCGATCCCGATCGGCGATGAACGATCTCGGACCCGCGATCGATCCGATCGACGATCCGATGGTTGCGATCGATCCAAGCCTGATCCCGATCGGCCACGACCGATCTCGGACCGTTGCGATCCGTCCGAGATCGACGATCCGACGGTTGCGATCGATCCAAGCCTGATCCCGATCGGCCATGACCGATCCGGACCATGGCGATCGGTCCAATCGGCGACGATCCGACGGTTGCGATCGATCCAAGCCCTGATCCCGATCGGCCACGACCGATCCCGGACCGTTGCGATCGGTCCGAGATCGCGATGATCCGATGGTTGCGATCGATCCAAGCCCTGATCCCGATCGGCCACGACCGATCCCGGACCGTTGCGATCGGTCCGATCGGCGACGATCCGACGGTTGCGATCGATCCAAGCCCTGATCCCGATCATCCACGATCGATCTCGGACCGTGGCGATCGGACCGATCGGATCGATCCGACGGTTGCGATCGATCCAACCCTGATCCCGATCGGCCACGATCGATCTCGGACCGCGGCGATCGATCCGATCGGCGATGATCCGACGGTTGCGATCGATCCAAGCTCTGATTTCGATCGACCACGATCGATCTCGGACCGATCGCTATTTAACATAATTAATTTTTTTAAAAACATTACGACGCAAAGGGTTGTCAATTTTTTAATATATAATTATTATTATATAAAAATTAATTTTATTTAAAATAATTACGATGCAACAAGTGCATCGCTAAATTAAAACATAATTTTCTAATTTTTGGTTTATTGCATCGCTAATGCGTCGCTATTTAACATAATTAATTTTTTTAAAAATATTGTGACGCACTTAATTACGTCGCAATATTTTTTTCTCATAATTATATTTTATAAAAAATTCATTTTATTTAAAATAATTGCGATGCATATATTGCATGCTAAATTAAAAATTTTTTTTCTAATTTTTTGGTTTATTGCATCGCTAATGCGTCGCTATTTAATATAATTTATTTTTTAAAAACATTGCAACGCACTGTGTTGCATCGTAATTATTTTTTCTCATATTTATACTTTATAAAAATTAATTTTATTTAAAATAATTGCGACGCATTTAGTGCGTCGCTAAATTAAAAATAATTTTTCTAATTTTTTGGTTTATTGCGTCGCTAATGCGTCGCTATTTAACATATTTAATTTTTTAAAAAATATTGTGACGCACTGAGTTGCGTCACAATATTTTTTTCTAATATTTATATTTTATAAAAATTAATTTTATTTAAATTATTTACGATGCAATTGGTGCGTCGCTAAATTAAAAATAATTTTTTAATTTTTGGTTTATTGCATCGCTAATGCGTCGCTATTTAACATATTTAATTTTTTAAAAACATTGCGACGCACTGAGTTGCGTCGCAATATTTTTTTCCCATATTTATATTTCATAAAAAATTAATTTAAAATATTACGATGCATTATTTGCGTCGCTAAAAAAAAATTAATTTTTTTTATTTTTTGGTTTATTGAGTCGCTAATGCGTCGCTAATTGCGTCGCAATGTTTTGTTGTCACGGAGGCATCGCAAAGTGGTCACAATTTAGCGACACATAATTGCATCGCTAAATTTGCGTCGCTATTTCAGTATTTTCCTATAGTGAGAAAGAGAGATATCAAAAAACTACAAACACAAAGATTTTATAGTGGTTCGGTGTAACCAACACCTACGTCCACTCTCAAGCTCCACTTGGGTCCACACTATAATCCTCTTGATTATAGTCGAGTTATTTTACAAGCTCACAACTCAAACTTATTGTTTTACCCGGGATCACAACGAACCCAGCCAATTTTTAGGCTTACCAGCACAAAACCTAACCTCAAGCTATATCTAGCTTGACCCGAGGTATACCACCTCCACTAATTCAATCCCCCGATTGAATTAGCAATCAAATGAAATTAATTAATGTTTACAATGACAAACAGCTCCTCAATGAGCGAATATACAATATAAATAGACAGGGAATAGAAAAGCCTGTTTGAAGGGATTTGAATGTAGGCTTGGCTTCTTTTCTTCTTTTCCTCTTCTCCTTTGAAAGGTTGAATCAAGCTCCAGCTCAGATTTCACCCAGGAATTTGTTGTTGATAAGATGGGAAAAATAGGTTTCGGCTTCTTCTTTTCCTTCTTGAAATCCTCCGAAATTGAACTTTGTACGCCTTGGATTTGTTTTGAATCTTTCTTTAGAAGATGGGCGAGCTCACAGAGATTTCTCTTTTGAAATGGCTCTCTTGAATATCTCGATTTTTTTTTATCTTTCTCCCTTTTTTGTTTCTTCCATTCTCTTCCTTTTTTTTTAATGGTCCGTTCTTCCCTTTTTATAGATTTTCTTTAATCTAAGATTAGGTGAAAACTAGCCGTTATTCCTGTCCTTGGATTGCTCCTACACACAAGAAAATAGCCGTTAGAAATTAGGTGAGAAAATATTACCATTGGAGGTCGTTCTAACACTTTGAAAATCCGTTCCTGTCAGGTTGGAGTCGGCTCCAACTTTTCATGTGTCGGCTCCACTTCGTGTATCCAAAAATGGTAATAAAAGTTTTCGTTGAGGGGTCGACTCCTGATAAGTTATGTGTCGGCTCCCCACATCCAGGTGTCGGCTCTCGAAACAGAGGGTGTCGACTCTAAATATGGCTCAAATACGCTCTCTATGCTCAGGTTAGAGTCGGCTCCACTCATTCTAGGTGTCGGCTCCCAATTCCATGTGTCGGCTCAAAAAACTGCGCAAAAAGCATACTCCTGTCTCTCAGGTTGGAGTCGGCTCCCGACATCCATGTGTCGACTCTAGACCGTGCTGAATTTGAGAACTATTCTGATACGCCCATGTGTCGACTCCTGACTTATAGGTGTCGACTCCAAGGTCTGAACTTTTGAAAATTACAATTTGAAACTCATCTTAAAATCAATTTTGAGTGATATTTGAATTGTTAAACTTTCTTAATACCTGAAACACTCCATAAATTTGTTAGAAACAATGTGAATATACTCATGGATTTTGTTAATCATCAATATCAATAATTGGGTCAACAAGAGGGGAGCCTGCCGAGCATTTGCTGACCTTCCCGTTGGGGGAGGACCCGGCGAGGACGGTTCAAATTGGAGCCCTACTTCCAGAGGAGGCGCGCAGTCAGCTCCTCGCTTTTCTGCGAGCCAACTCCGACATCTTTGCATGGTCAGCATCTGATATGCCAGGTATCCCCAAAGAGCTAATCATCCACTGGCTCAACATCAAACCAGAATGTCAGCCCGTCCGGCAAAAGAAGAGGAGCTTCGTCCCTGACCGCCAGAAGGCCATTGACGAGGAGGTTCACAAACTGGTGGCTGTTGGCCACATCCGAGAGGTCCACTATCCGGACTAGCTGGCCAACGTCGTGATGGTCCGCAAGACCAGTGGGAGCTGAAGGATGTGCGTAGACTTCACCGATCTCAATAAGGCATGCCCTAAGGATAGCTTTCCATTGCCCCAGATTGATCAACTAGTGGATGCCACATCCGGCCATGAGACCCTCGGCTTCATGGATCCCTTCTCAGGGTACAAACATATCAAGATGGATATGGCGGACAAAGAAGCTACCTCATTTGTGACTGAGAAGGGGACGTTTGGATTGAAGAACACAGGGGCCACCTATCAGAGGCTAATGAATAAGGTCTTCGAGGACCAAATCGGGTGTAACATGGAGGTATATGTTGATGACATGCTGACTAAGAGTATCCGTATCACTGACCATGTTGCTGATCTTGCGAAGACCTTCGGCAATCTCTGCTGGTACCAGATGAGGCTAAACCCCTACAAGTGCGCCTTTGGGGTTACAGCAGGCAAGTTCTTAGGCTTCATGGAGACGTGGCGGGGAATCGAGGTGAACCCTGACAATATGAGCTATCCTGGACATGAGGCCCTCGGCTAATAAGAAGGAGGTACAGCGCCTGACCGGAAGAGTAGCAGCCTTGAGTCGCTTCCTGTCCAAGTCGGCAGAGAGGTGTTTGCCTTTCTTCAAGGCATTGAGCAAGGTCAAAGGCTTCGAGTGGATGAAGGAGTGCTAGAAAGCCTTTGAGGAGTTAAACGAGTTTTTATCCACTCCGCCATTGCTGTCCAAGCCAAGGAGTGGGGAGGATCTCTTTCTATATCTTGCGGCCTCCCCCGAGGCCGTCAGCTCCGTGCTTGTCCGCAGGGATACTAATGGGATGCAGTAGCCAGTCTATTACACCAACAAGGTGCTTCATGATGCAGAGACCAGGTATTCTAGAACCGAGAAGATCATCTTTGCCTTGATCGTCTCTCGCTCAACGCTTCGGACCTTACTTCCAAGCCCATCCAATCGTGGTGCTCACGGACCAGCCCCTCCAGGCTATCTTATCCTGTCCTAACACCTTCGGCGACTTGCAAAGTGGGCCATCAAGCTTCGGGAGTTTGACTTGTCTATCCGACCGAGGTCTGCAATGAAGTTTCAGGTGTTAGCCGACTTCCTGGTCGAGTGCACCTAAGCCGAGGAGCACACGGAAGAGCCACCCTCAGAGTCCCCCACGGAGTTGGAGGCAGGGGGAGAGGGCTCGATCCTTCATGTAGATGGCGCATCAAACTCCCAGGGGAGTGGAGCCGGGCTCATTCTTGCAAGCCCTGAGGGAGAGGCAGTGGAGTACGCTCTCCAATTCCTTTTCCCCACCACCAACAACCAAGCAGAGTATGAAGCCCTGTTAGCGGGGATGAAATTGGCCAAGGAGCTTGGAGCGAGGCATCTACGGGCCTTCATCGACTCTCGGTTTATCTCTGGACAAGTTGCTGGGGAGTACGAAGCCCGAGACCCAACCATGTCCTGTTATTTGAGTAAGGTCCAATCTCAGGCCTCCCATTTTGCCTACTTCCGAGTCAGTTACATCCCAGAGGAGAAAATGCCAGAGCTGACGCACTGTCTCATTTGACCACCTCGGCCGACGGAGCCTTGGGAAAGATGTATGTGGAGCATTTGGAAGCCCCGAGCATTGAAGCCACAGGAGAAGCTTTGCCGGTCGTGCAGGAGCCTACTTGGATGGACGCTTATGTCCGGTATCTTACCGACAGCGCCCTCCCGAAGACCCTACTCAGGCCAGACTACTCAAGCACCGAGCTCCAAAGTTCTTGATGATGGACGGGCGGCTCTACTGAAGGTCATTCTCATACCCGGTCCTCAAGTGCATCGGTCCGACGAAAGCTGATTACATCTGTAGGAGATCCACGAAGGAAACTGCGGGAGTCATCTGGGGGGAAAAGCTCTGGCGTATAAAGCCCTGTGCCAAGGGTACTACTGGCTGACGATGAAGGAGGATGCCGCTGAGCTTGTTAGAAGGTGTGATAGCTGCCAACGGCATGCCAACATCCAGCGGCAGCCAACCTCTCGGCTGAGTCCCCTGGCGGCCCCCTGGCCTTTTGCTCAGTGAGGGATGGACATCTTGGGACAATTTCCCTTGGCCTCTAGCCAGCACAAGTTCCTGCTGGTAGCCATCGACCACTTCACCAAATGGATTAAGGCGGAGGCGCTAGCTAAGATCATCGAGGGTAAGGTGAGATCCTTCTTCTGGAAGTCTATAATTTGCAGGTTCGGACTGCCGCATACCCTCGTCACTGACAACGCCGGCAGTTCAACAATGCACTCTTCAGGGGATTCTGCTCCAAGCTGGGCATTCATCAGGGGTTCACTTCTGTCAGTCACCCTCAGACTAACGGTGCGGCCAAGGTGGCCAACCGTATCATCCTTCAAGGACTTAGAGCGCGGCTGGATGACTTCAAAGGGAGGTGGGTGGAGGAGCTCCTCAATGTGTTGTGGGCTTACCACACGATGCCACAAGCTTCCACCGGAGAGACTCCCTTCAGCCTCGTCTTCGGATCTAAGGCTGTCATTCTTATGGAAGTCGGCGTCCCGAGCCCTCGGACGGGGTCTTACGATGAGAAGGACAACCCGAACCAGTTGCGGGCCAACCTCGACCTTGTGGAAGAGGCACGTGACCGAGCGCGACTCTGGATGGCCGCCTATCGGTAGCATACTGCCAGGTACTACAATGTCTGTGTCCGTCCTATAACATTCCTGCCAGGAGACTTAGTCCTCAGGCAGGCTGAAATCTCGAAGCCGACGGAAGGGGACAAGTTGTCGTCAAATTGGGAAGGACCCTATCGAGTCACCGAGGCCCTCCATCATGGAGCGTACCGAATCGAAGGACTAGACGGGAAACCACTCCTTCAGACCTGGAACTCCGACAACCTCCATCGGTATTATCAATAATGTACCTCTTCTCTATATTAAGTTGTGCATTTGCATTCTTTCGGGCTCCTGTCCGCATTATATATTAACAAAAGTGTGTTCGAGTAACCCATCTTTTCAGCAAAAGCACAAGGCCAGCTCGGCACTCCAAGATCGATGTACCATCGGTACTCAAAAGCCCGAGGCTAGCTCGGCACTCCAAACCGATGTACCATCGACACCGAAGATCGATGTACCATTGGCACTCAAAATCCTGAGGCCAGCTCCGCACTCCAAGACCAATGTACCATCAGCATCGAAGACCGATGTACCATCGGCACTCAAAAGCCCGAGGCCAGCTCGGCACTCCAAGATCGATGTACCATCAGTACCGAAGACCGATGTACCATCGGCACTCAAAAGCCCAAGGTCAGCTCGGCACCCAATGACCGATGTACCATTGGCACTCAAAAGCTCAAGGCCAGCTCGGTACTCCAAAACTGATGTACCATCAGCACTAAAGACTGATATACCATCGGTACTCAAAAGCCCAAGGCCAGCTCGGTAATCCAAGACCGATGTACCATCGGCACTCAAAAGTCAAGGCCAGCTCGGCACTCCAAGACCGATGTACCATTAGCACCGAAGACCGATGTACTATTGGCACTCAAAAGCCCGAGGCCAGTCGATACTCTAAGACCGATGTGCTATCGGCATCGAAGACCGATGTACCATCGGCACTTAAAAGCCCGAGGCTAGCTCGGCACTTCAAGACCGATGTACCATCGGCACTCAAAAGCCCGAGGCCAGCTCGACACTCTAAGACCGATGTACATCAGCACCGAAGACTGATGTACCATCGGCACTCAAAAGCCCGAGACCAACTCGGCACTCCAAGACCTATGCACCATCGGCATCGAAGACCGATGTATCATTGGCACTCAAAAGCCCGAGGCCAGCTCGGCACTCCAAGATCGATGTACCATCAACACTCAAAAGCTCGAGGCCAGCTCGACACTCCAAATTGATGCACCATCGGCATCAAAACCGATGTACCATCAGTACTCAAAAGCTCGAGGCCAGCTTGGCACTCCAAGACCAATGTACCATCGGCATCGAAGACCGATGTACCATCGGCACTCAAAAGCTCGAGGCCAGTTCAGCACTCCAGACTGATGTACCATCGGCACGAAAGACCGATGTACCATCGGTACTCAAAAGCCCAAGGTTAGCTTGGTACTCCAAGATCGATGTACCATCGACACTCAAGCCCGAGGCTCGCTCGGCACTTCAAGACCGATGCACCAACGACGCCCAAGCCCAAGGTTAGCTCGGCCCCAAAATCATGGCTCTAGAGACCCAACGACTGCTCGGCACCGCAAACCCTCCATGAGGTCCACGCCTGCGCATCGACTTCGAGTTTCAGTGGAGGCCGAGTCCGACCTCGGCACTCCCACTAGGGCCTAGCCCTACGAAGTGGCTAAGTCATGGATTTGCTCACGTTGAGCAGACAGATACTATCCCAGGGTCGACGCAGCCCCTAGGGGTCCTACGTCGGCGAGCTGAGGGAGGTTACAAGTTCATTGCACATTTCAAAAAAGGTATTTTCATTACCAAAAAAGTGCTTACAAAATGCTGATTAGGTTGGACTTTGGTACAACAAGAAAAACAAAAGGTATAGGGGATCAAGGGTTGGCTGCAACGGGCTCATCGTCGGATGATCCCCCCTCGGACATCTGGTCCGGCTCAATATCTAAGGCCCCGAGGAGGTTGAGGACCCGGGCCACCTTCTCCTTGCCATCCCGGAATCCTTGAAGGTAGGCATCCGCGGAGGCTTTGGCCAATTCCTTCGAGAAGCGTGCGGACCTCCGAAACTCCTCCATGGCTCCTGCGACCCTCTCCTCGGCAGCGGCCTCGCCTTGCGGGCTTTGGCCTCCTCCTCCGAAGCAAGGGAGGTAGCCCTCCTGGCCGCCTCTTCGGCCTTATCCGCCCTTTCCTCGGCCGCCTCTTCGGCCTTATCCGCCCTTTCCTCGACCGCCTTTATTTCAGAGGTGAGAGTGTTGATTTGGATATCTCGAGTGGTCACGGCCCCCATGGATTCCCCTAGTTGGTCCAAGGACGCCCGAGCACGCTTAGCCTCGGCTGTTTCCCAGCGTTCGGCCACCTCTCTGGCCTCTTCCGCCCTTTCGGCCTAGGCTCGGGCCTCGGCAGCCTCCTGCCGAGCCTCACGGAGGATGACGTGCCGCTGGTTGATGACCTCCCTTGTGGCCACCAGGGAATTCGCCGATTGCATCAAAACTATATGTATGAGTGCAAGGCTGGGTGGATAGCAAATGCTAAGGTCATGAAAGCCACTTACCCGGATGAGCGCCACAAAGTCTTCCCGGAAGAACACCGATGGTCCCAGCTGGCTGAGCTCCTCCTAGAACTCAGGAAGAATAATCTGGGAGATTAGCCATTCCACTCGGCGCCCATGGTTCATTATGGAAGGCCTGGAGGGAATCGCCCCACCTTCGCCTCCCTTGGCAGCCTCGGCAGGCTCGGGCGTGGTCGGTGTCGGTGTTTCCCCGTGGGCGCTACCGCCGCTGGGCTCGGCTCCGCCTCGGCCTGGGTCGGCTCGGCCAAGACCGAGGATTCCATCACCACGACCCCCTCGGCCCTTGCTCCTTCCGGGGGGGTGTCCACCGTCAGGTCTATGTCAGGGCCAACCCCTAACTCTCTGCGTTTTGGAGGAGGGGAGGATCGTGCCGAAGGCTGGTCGAGGACCTAGGCTCGCTGCCTGACACTCGGCCCTACGGCTCCCTCAAGGGCCCTCTTCCTGTTGGCGGTGGCCTTCCTGAGGGCGTGGAGTGGAACCTTCATCACTGCATATCGTCATCAGTCAGAGTTAGTATAAAGAAAAAGAAAGAAGAAAAAAGGAGAACGGGCTAAGTATCGGATTGGCTGCTACTCACCACTCTGGGTGAAGGTGCCTGCAAGTCGGAGATTGTCCTCTGACAGGAGTAGATTGAACCTAGGGATCTCGGCTACCAGTAGCTACCCCAGTGCTTCCCTATCCCCCGAGGATATTGACGAGTCCTTGTTAGGCCCAAGATCTGGGTCCCCCCACCTTGGTTTCACCCCGTCGAGGTCGGCAAAAAGGAATTGGATTTTCATCCCTTGATGAAGGAGGGAAGGCAAAGCTTTAAGGCTTAGCCGGGCCGGGGTTGGAATAGCCACCAACCCGACTGTTGCCAGAGGGTGTAGCAGGAGTGGAAGAAGGAGATTCGGGGTTCGAGACCATGGAAGTGCAGAGGATGATGAAGCTGCAAACGGTCCGAAGGGAGTTCAGAACCAGCTAGGCAGGAGTCCGAGAGTATCGATCGAGGAGGTTGAGGAAGAAGGGGTGGAAGGGTGGTCGAAGACCTATCTTGAGAGAAATTTCATAAAGGGCTATCCTACCGGATCGGAAGGACACTACCCTATCATCGAAGGTCGATAAGAAAAGCCTTACTTCCCTAGGGATTTGGTAACGGGCCCTGATGTTAGCCAGGTCTTTGCCCATTACCGTGGAGGCGGTCCGCATTGGGGATTCCGCCCCCACCCTTAAGGAGGTGCCGGCGGCCGCCGGATGACTCCTTGCCGGAGCCTATCGACGGCCTGCCGTTGGACGAGAGGAATGTGGTCCTTCGGTTCAGTGGAGGAGGAGGACCACGAGGGGGGAGGAGACGGAGAGGCATGAAGCCTCGAGGAGGAAATCTGGTCCTCGGGAGAGGCGGAGGAAGGCCAAGATGAAGAAGACGACAATGGGGAAATCTAATGGAGGCTAGAAGTGGTCAGAAAGCTAACCTGGAGCGAAAAAAGCAAGAACAAGCTCTCGGAAAGAAGACGAGGTCAGGGAGGCCAGAGGAAGAAGACAACTGCAGTGCAAATGGACGAGACCCAGCTTTCCCTGACTAATCAGTTTCAAATCGTCCCGCCTCACCTACTCGGCCACACGGACTCCCACTATAGGCGAAGTCGCCTTGGCAGGTGCCCAGCAGGTGAGGCGCTCTGCTTTCGGCCAATAGCAGGGTGACGCTGGCGTCAACACCATAATGGCGATGGCTTTTCGTAGGTTCCAAGAGGACGCCCCCATTTCGAGGTAGATCTTTGCAGATCTAACGGCCAGCAGAGACAATGACGTTGCAGAGCTCGAGTCACCTACGCTAAGGCATCGCTGCACCCAGGGACACGTGCCCTTCGGTAAGTGGCGGCACGACAGGATCAGCCACTGGGGTTTACACCCTTTGCCTTGCGGGGGCGGGCCCACTTCATCTCAGAAACGAGGGGCATCTGATGTGGCTATCAGACCTCGTTAGGGATAACGGAGAAAGTAGTAAGTGACGAAGCCCCCGTCTTGGCCTCCGGGTCCCCTTCGGCCTCAACCTCCGAGGTCCCTTTGGCCTCGAGGCCCCCTTGGCCTTGGACCTCGGGTCCTCTCGGCCTCGGCCCTGGACCTCGCATCCCCTCGACCTCCAAGGCCCCCTCGGCCTCGGACCTTACGTCCCCTCGGCCTCAGCCCCGGACCTTGCATCCCCTTAGCCTCGGCCCTTGGCCAAGGATCCACCACCTTGAGCTACTTGATACGTCCACATGATCCATCAATCGCCTGCGCAGCAATGTTGCCCCCTACTTGTTTGCCAAAGCGTGTGGCCATAATCCGTAACGGCACATGTCTGATATGACTGAGCTTATCTGCCATCGGTGGTACTGCACCTATCAGATGGCTGGCGAAGCAAGATACCTCTGACATGCTCAGTATCAGTTACGATCTGTCATTATTAGCCCAGCCACCCGTCCACTATCGAATAATGGTATCTCAAATCAATAAGAAAAAGGACCTTTATTTTTTTACGTTGAAGAAAGATGACTTGGCATGAACACTATCTGTCACCGCGGCTTCTTTAGTGACTTTGTGAAAGCCCATTGAATGTCTTTTTTTTTTTTTTCCGAAGCGAAGGCCGTTAAATAGGTCAACGACAAACTTGGTTCTATTTCCTTGCGGAAAAGGGCTTTGTTGGTGCTCTCTGCGGGACCCTATTTAGGAAGGGACTCTCTCTCTCTCTCTATAATGGAGCGGTGATTCCGCCGCGGACTATATGAATGTATGATAGCCATTTACCATATATTCTTCACGCTGCCACTGTGGTAACGGAGTCACTCTCCCATCGATCGATAATCAAAATCCGCTGCTCTGAGATGCTTTACTCCCTTCAGACTATGAATGTCGCATGCCGCCTCGTGATTGGCTCGGATCGGCTCCCCCCAGCTGACTTAAGGCAAGGGATGGTGCGAGGGGGCCCCATCAAAAATTACAGACTAGCACGAACGAGGAATAAATAGCTGGCAATTATTTCATATCTAGACAAACAGAATGTCCTAAAGATGGGGATGGGAGCCAAAGACAAGAATGGAACAGGCTACTTTCATTTACTTCCAGAAACATCGGTGGTGTTCATTGGAAATGAGAGGTTCAGAACAAATGAAAGTTCCAGGCAAGGCCCATCCCTCTTGTATGTTGATGAAATCTTTTTCTGTTTTTGGTCTTCAGATATGCAATAAATTTTTTTTGTAAATTTAACTATAAGCATAATTTCAAAAAATCAACATACATGTCATGGTGTATACTACTACGCTTCAATTCTTTTAGCAAGCCAATATTGAAACCTTTTAGGAACACTTCAGCAGCTTGAAACTCTTCCTTACAGGTTTTCTCTTCATATCCAACCCCTCCTCCGATCCGATCCCGAAATGCATGAATAATGGCGGTAAACAGTTGCCCACATATTTTTTCCCCCTAGTTCTTTCAAATAGTGTTGCCAGTCATATCCAATAATTCATTCGCAAAACCTTTTGATGGGCGTATATTCTTCACAACAAATCCACCATCGATCCATTTGCCACGGCAAGAACAGATACTCTTGGCGCTCACATCAATGATCCACTTCTATTATCCCACTTCCCACTCAATGCATGAGAGAGACTAAGCTGACACTCCCATTCGGCAACTCCAAGCCACGCATACAGCTGCCCAACGCTTGCTCTAACTTCACATTACCATTCATTTTGCAAGCTCTTAGCATCATCTGCCGTGCCCTAACATCAAATTTTGACATCAGATTCCTAACCATCTCAACTCTCCCACTCAAACCACTACTGGCACAACCCAGAAGCTCTACGAGACAGCTACAATGCTCAAAAAGCGGATCAATGCCGTGACACTCAACCATGCATGCGGAAAGCCTAAAACCCTCCTCAACCATTCCCTCCCTCGCGCAAGCACTCAACACACCGACAAAGGTGATCCCATCTGGCCTCACATTGGCCCTCTCCATCTCCTGAAACAGTGCAACTGCCTCCTTTCCACGCCCGTGTACCCCCAAGCTGGTGATCATTGAGTTCCAGGTGGCCAAGCTCCGGTCGGGCATTTGACCAAACACCCTCACCGCATCTTCCAGGCTTCCACATTTGCTGTACATGTCTACAAGCGCCGTGCCCACGTAGACGCTCCTCTCGAGGCCACATATCTTATAAGCGAATTCATGAACCCAGCGTCCTAAGCTCGGGCTTCCTAGTTCGGCGCAGGCTATCAGCAGTGCCACCACCGTGAACTCATTCGGACTCACACCGTCCTTCAGCATCCATTGGAACAGCTTGAACGCCTCATCCGGGCGTCCGTTCCTGGCGCACCCATCAATCATGGCCGTCCAGGTCACCACGTTTCGAACCGGCGCCGCATCAAAGACGGCTCTCGCGGCCTCCATGTCCCCGCACGCCACGAGGCCCGAGATCAACGCCGTCCAGGACACGACGCTTTTCGCACGCATTCCATCGAACATCTTCCTCCCCGACTCCGAATCGCCACATGTGAGGTAGAGATGAATCAGGGTGTTTTGGATGAAAATGTCGAGGAAAAATCCCGCCTTGATAGCAAAGGCGTGGACCTCCTTGCCCTTCCGGACGTCGGAGAGGCTCGAGCACGCCTTGACGGCGAAGGGGAAGGTGAATTTATCGGGGCGGACGCTGGTAGCGATCATGCGGTTGTAGAGGAGGAGGGCATCGAGGGGGGCACCGGCAGCGGCATAGGCGCGGATCATGAGGTTCCACGCGATTGTAGGAGGGTTGGGGAAGGCGGAGAAGAGGCGGGAGGCGAAGTCGAGGCGGCGGTTGGAAGAGTAGCGGCGGAGGAGCGCGGCGAGGACAGCGGGGTCGCGAGAGAGGCCGGCGCGGAGGATCTGGGCATGGATCTGTTTGAGCTGTTTCGGGGATTTGGATTGATCGATGAGGCGGAGGGCGTCGCGGGGGACGAGGACGCGCCTCCGCAGGGGGCTGCCGGCGTCGCGGCCGTGGAGAATTGGGTCGAGGGCGCAGGCGAGGCATGAGACCATAGGATAGGAGAGTGGAAGGGCGGCCGACGTATCCGGCTGTTAGCTTAACGGTCGCCTGGGCAAGTATATTATGTTTGGACTCCATAGTTGTCAGACCGACCCAGATATTGACCCGACCAAAAGTTCGGATCATTGGGTCGCTAGTTTAACCATTACGTCATCGATTGGATCATCATTTAATTATTTTAATATAAAAATATATTTATATTAATAAAAATTAATTTTTAATAAAATAAATATATAAATATTAATTTTTATAATATTTTTTTAAAAAAATTGTATCTTATTTAATTTCTAAAATTTACTTACTTTCAATTTAAGTATTCATTTAGTCTGATTTAATTTTTTCTTAAAAAATTAAAAAAAATTTTTATCCAAGTTTTCTTTATTTTCTTCATTTTCTCTTTATGTTTCTACTTTCTTATTTAATCTCTAAAATTTGCTTACTTTCAATTTGCATACACATTTAGTCTGATTTAATTTTTTCTTAAAAAAATTAAAGAATTTTTTTATCCGAGATTCCTTTATTTTCTTCATTTTTTCTTTATGTCTCTGCTTTCGCTTCTTGATTCCCATAAAATTTTTATATTTTTACCTTTTTTTCTTTTTCTATTCTCCTCTCATTAATTCTCTTCTTTGTACGATCTCTTTTTCTTTCTTCATAAAATTTGCGAGTATCTCAATGGAGAAAAAGTTACCATAAACTCTCAAAAATTTGAAATGCCATATGTTAAAAATTTTGAAACGACATTGATAAACCTATGACCTGGTTCAGGCCGGGTTGATCGGTTCATGGGTGAATCGGATGGGTTGACCAGGTTATTCTGAATCTCTTACATATCCAATTTTATGTTAGAATTGGACCGGCTTGGCCTTCGGGTTTTGATTCAACCGGTTCAACCGGCCAATCCGGTCCGATTTTAACAACTATGTGGACTCGACTCAGGATATGCGTGCTAACGGAGAGTTTTTACCGAGTTCTCAAGAAAGGACTTGTTATCTTATTGCTTGCAGTTTTCATATTCAACACACCATAACCTTATATATATATATATATATATATGTATTATTGCCAAAACACCCTCTTGATTATCCATGAACGTTTGATCACCTTTTTCGGCTACCCAATAGGCTTTGCTCAATCAAAAACCTACAAGAAGTTCCTGAGCTAAAAATTCTAATAGGGATACTCCGACGCTTTAACGTGTTCTTGGCAACATATGTTGGCTCTAAGAAAAACTTAAGTCTTAGATCGAGATGCCTCGTATGAGCATGTATATATTTCTTACTTGTCAAAGGTCTCTCCTACCCATTTATGAAAGTTTATGGAGCTTGCAGCGTAACTGAATGCCAGAGCATGGGTTACGAGGTCAGGATGGCCGTAACTGAACTGGCAGGATTTGCTTTCCGCATGGCATAGCAGAATTGGCAGGATTTGCCAAGCCTGAGCAGCCATTGCAGAATTAGCAAGATTTGCCTTTCGCGTTCATTGCGAAGGAAATATATCTACTGAGATTCAAGATCGTGGGAGGATTATGCGAGCCATTGTGGGCGAAAGGGTCGTACATGTGGGCCCCTTAAGGAATCTTACCTGGATGGCCGACTGAAGGCCCTACCCAGGTAGCCGACTGATGATCCTACTTGGGTGGCTAACTGGGGGTCCTACCCGAGTGATCGACTGGAGATCCTACCCAGGTGGTCAACTGAAGGTCCTAACCAGGTGACCGACTGGAGATCTTACCAGAATAGCTGATTGGAGATCATCTGAAAAGTGTGATCATCCCCGTTGATTGGGTATTGTTCTATTAGCCCCATCATATGCCCTCTCACTCCTGAGCTTGTGTGGCCACATGTGATGAGGGATGAAGTAGAATGATGCAATCTAGGAGGAGATAGTAATAACTAAATGAAAAATGAAGCGAAGCTAGGCTACATTTTCATGTAAAAGAGCAAAAATTTTCATGAAGGATTTGCATGTTAAACTAGACTTGGAGGAGAATCCTTCAAAATAGTAAAGAAAAAGGATCTTTGTGGCTAAGAAACCACACAGGCTATGGCTTAGTTATTCTAATATTTCAGATTGAAAAATGTTGAAAGAGGGGTATCCGACCATTAATATATTAGAGATTGAAAGGTTTACACTCAAGGATGAAGTTCTTGGATGACAAGGAGATTCCTCTAGTTGCAGGACTTTTTGTATCTGTTTCTTGTCATGGAAGACCTTCTTCTTTGAACCTGAAATTCTCGAAGATCTTGGCGGATTTGAGATAGCTTGGTTGGCCTTCTTTGTGGAGTCTTCTTGAACCTTAGAAGATGGGATGGGATGATAGAATGGAATGGAGAATGGCTAATGGATCTTGGCATGGAGATGACTTTCTTGAAGTAGCTAAGGGCCTTTCACCCACTCCCTCTCGAAGGACATTTGCCAACACAAATGGAAGAAAATAAACAGTAGCTAAAGGCCTCTCACTCACTCCCTCTCGGAGGACATTTGTTAACACAAATGGAAGAAAATAATCTCAACTTTCGTTCATATCAATTGTTTTTACAAGAGATCTTGGAGTAGTATTTATAAGCCTCCAAGGAACTTTTGAAAAATCAAATTACATGGAGCTTTTCACGGAAGTTGCAACCTAAGCTAGCTATAAGGGTGGGAGATTGAAACAACTTATAACTAAGCTTAAAAAGAGGAGAGAAAAGTGGGCGGCTCCTTTGAATTTGAATTCTCCTTGGTGACATGGCATATGTGATGTGGCTTGATGAGGTGTATACCAAGAGGTTGACATGACACCCAACAATGCTTGCTAAAGTGGCATCCACCTTAGATTGATTTATTGGAGTGGTTGAATGCATCCAATCTTCAAGCTCACTTGCTTACCTTGAACCCAATTCCATACCTCTCTTGGACCCAACTACTAAACTCACTAATTACAAACCAATTTGACCCTACTTGGTCTCAAGAACCCAAATTAAAATAAACCAACTTTAATTACATGACTCAAATTCAAAGAAATAAATTATTACTCCATTTACAGGACACATGAAAGAATTAAAGACATACTGAATTAGATCGAAGCCTCTTTCGAACTTTGGTGTCCGCACCAATTCTCCTGGGATGGGATGAACTCGACCCTATCGAGTAAGGACTGGTCTGACTTTGATACCTTTCTAGCAGGTCTGGATCGATTTGTTGCAGATCCTCTTGGGTGATCTAGGAATCCTCGGATTCTGGCCTTTCTTGCCATCGAACCAGATAACGTTGATAGCCCTTATTTCTGGTGGTAATTGCCTGGTTATCCAGATATGTTCGATCATATCTTTTCGCTCTGACTGAATTGCTGATGGACACTCTGGTAGGGTTTCACTCTCAAAGGCTGGGTAAGGTCCAAAAGGCTCACTAGGAATTAATGCCGACTCTTTGATTCTTTCAAATCAAAAATATTAAATGTTGAACTAATGCCATAATTTGGTGGTAACTCTAACATATATGCATTAGGTCCAACTCTCTTTAATACTTTGAAAGGTCCAGCTCCTCGAGCATGCAATTTCTTCATAGTTCCCAGCGAGAACCTTTCATGTCTAAGTTTAACCATGACAAAGTCTCCTATATTGAATTCTTTCATTCGTTTACGTGAATTGGCCATATGCTTATAGACTTCATTGCTCATTTAAATTTTTTTTACTAATCTCCTTATGCAATTCCTTAATATGCTGTGCATATGACTCGATAGACTCAGACATTCGTGCATGAGTGGGTAATAGAATGAGGTCAATAGGTTTCCTAGGTTTATAACCATGGACAATCTCAAAGGGACTTTTACCAATAGTCCTATTGATTGAGATGTTGCAAGCGAATTCAGCACGAGGTAATAGCATATCCCAGTTCCCTAGACTTTATCCTACAAGACACCTCAATAAGTTTCCTAGACTTCTGTTTACTACTTTGGTCTGTCCATCAGTCTGGGGTTGGTAAGCAGTTAAGAAGTTCAGTTTTGTTCCTAGTAGGTGCCAAAGGGTTTTCCAAAAGTAACTCATGAAACAGACATCTCTATCAGAAACAATAGTCTTAGGTAACCCATGCAATTTGACTACTTGATCGAGAAAAAGCTTGGCTACCCTAGAGGCATCAAAAGTTTGGGAATAGGGTATAAAATGGGCCATTTTTGAAAATCTATCGACCACTACAAAGATTGAATCGTGTTTCCTAAGGGTCTTGGGCAATCCTAAAACAAACTCCATGCTAAGATCCTGCCATAGACACTCAAGCACAGGTAAAGGAGTGTATAACCCAGTGTTCTGCCTTTGATGTTTGGCAACAGCACACGTCCAACATCGGGCAACAATATTGGTTACATGTCTCTTAAGGCCTGGCTAGTAAAATTGCTCCTCAATGGTTAATATGGTCTTATTTCTTCCAAAGTGGCCAGCCAATCCTCCAGCATGAATTTCCCACACTAAGAAATCTCTAATCGATGTTCGTAGGATACATAGCTTATTGTCCTTATAAAGAAAACCATCATGTAGGGTATAATAGCTAAATAAGCTAGATGGTCCATGTTGTAGAGTTTGATGAACTTTACTAAAGTCAAGACAATTGGGGTATTCTTCCTTCAACCTATCGAATCCTATGACTTCAGTGTTGACTGATGTCAAACACAAGGATCAATGCCTTAGGGCATCGACTACACGGTTTTCAGTCCCAGCATGGTGCTTCAACACAAAGGTATACGCCTGAATATACTCTACCCACTTACCATGCCTAGGGTTCAGTTTCTTCTAAGAATTGAGGAACCGGAGTGCTTCATGATCAGAGTAAAGGACAAACTCCTACGGTAAAAGGTAATGCCTTCAATACCTTAAAGCTTGGACTACCGCATAAAGTTTCTTACAATAGGTGGAGTATTTTAATTTAGCCTCATTTAGCTTTTCACTAAAAAAGGCTATAGAATGATTCTCTTGGCTCAAAACTCCACCAATACCTACTCCAGAGGCATCACAAGCCACCTCAAAAACCTTAGAAAAATCAGGCAGTCTTAAGATAGGTGCTTGTGTCATCCTCTTCTTAATGTCTAGGAAGGCCCTATCAGCAGCTTTGGTCCATTCAAAATGGCTCTTCCTAATGCAATCTGTGATTGGTGCAACTATGGTGCTAAACCCTCAAATGAATCTTCTATAAAAAGTAGCTAGGCCATGAAAACTTCATACTTCATGAAAACTATTTGGCACAGGCCACTCTACAATTGACTTAATCTTCTCGGGGTCAGCAGAAACTCCATCAGGTGTGACAACAAAACCTAGGAAGATTACTCTATTTGTGAGAAAATCACACTTTTTCAAGTTGGCGTAGAGACTATTCTCCTTAAGAGCTAAACAGACTTGCTTCAAATGGTCTAAATGATCCTCTTGGGTCGTGCTATATATAAGAATGTCATCGAAGTAAACTATGACAAACTTTTCTATAAATAACCGTAAGACTTAGTTCATGATTCTCATAAAGGTGCTAGGAGCATTGGATAGTCCGAAAGGCATCACTGCCCATTCATAAAGACCCTCATTGATCTTAAATGTAGTCTTCCACTCATTCCCATGTCTAATCCTAACCTGATGATAACTACTCTTAAGGTCAATCTTTGAAAATATTGTTGCACTAGCCATCATATCTAACATGTCGTCTAAACGGGGTATAGGAAACCTATACTTAGTTGTGATCTTATTAATGGCATGAATGTCTACACACATTCTCCAAGTGTCATCTTTCTTAGGGGTCAATAATGCGGGTATGTCACATGGACTCAAACTTTTCCTAATGAATCCCTTTTGGAGGAGTTCTTCAACTTGTTTTTGTAACTCAACATGCTCACTAGGGTTCATCCTATAATGTGGTAGATTTGGTAACATAGTGCCAGGGACTAAATCTATGGCATGTTAGATATCCCTAAGTGGTGGAAGGTGATCAGGTAGATTTTAGGGAAGACATCTTGAAACTCCCTAAAATTTCTTTTACTTTCTGGGGTTGGTTTTGGATTTCCTGGGTTGATAGGATCCAAATTGGTGAACCATCATTAATTTCCTTTTCTAAGTCTTTATCATTTATCAAATGCAACCCCTGTTTCTTTCCAAGTTACTAGACCCTCTCTTAATGTTGTCTTTGGGTAGAAAAGGGTTTATAACTATCTTCTTTCCATTAAAATTAAAGGAACAAGAATTAGATCGACCGAATAAAGTAGCATCACATCATATAACCAAGGTCTACCAAGAATAATGCTACTAACCCCCATTGTAAGTATGCACACCAAACTTTCTCTAGGTACGACTGGAATTGCACTTGAACTTGACATCTAAACTTGACTGGTATCGAAGTGGAATCTATCCAGGAAACCTTATAAGGGTTGGGATGGAAAGCAGTGGGTAATCCTAAACTCTTAACAGTATTAGCTGAAATTGCATTGACACAACTCCCACTATCTATATTGATTTTGCATGCTTTCTCTCCTATTTTGATAAAAGTTTGTAGGATGTTAGTCCTACGCCAGTCTTCCTGCTCTTTGGTCTGGGTCAAAATACATCTAACAACTCCTAAAAACTCAGACGAGTCTAAAACTTCTTCATCTCCATCATACTCATTAGCTAGATTTACTTCTGCTTCATAAATCTCTTCCTTCAAATTCTCAATTGATTCATCAACTTCCTCCTCTACTTTTCCTATATGCAAGGCTCTAGTAGGACATTGACTCGCATAATGACCTATCTTATGACATTTGAAATAGTGTATATTTTGAGTATTACTTCTTTGGATTTTTGGACTCTTTCCTTTATCAATCTTTCGGACTAAAGGAGTATTGGGTATGGGTCGGTTAAAGTGAGTCTGGCTTGGATTAGGCCTTTGGCTTGGGGCACTCATCTTATTGGGTTTAGACCAACGGACAAATGGTACTCTTTGGAATCTTTCGAATTCCCTAGATACTTGGTATGCTTGTTCTAAGTCATGAACTTCTCTAAGGAACAGTTTTCTCTGAATCTCTTCCCTTAAACATGCTCTAAATCAGGATAGGGTTACATCTTCTGATTCAACAATACTACATCGCATAACATATTCATCAAACTTAGCAATGTATTCTGACACAAGCCTATTCCCTTGACTTAGTCGTTGCCATTGGTCCAGTAACCTTTGCTTATAGGAAATAGGTAGGTACTTCTCCCTAAACTTGATTTTTATGGCTCTCCAAGTACCTATTGGCATGTCTCCTCTTTGCCTACATAGTCGCTCAACATTTCCCCAGTATAACCTAGCTTGTCGGATTAGCCTAAGCTTGGCAAATTTAAACTTTATGTCCTCTGACATTTTATACCATTCAAATATTGGTCCATATCTCCCTTCTAATCTATGTACACCTTAGGATCTAGGTCTCCATCAAAAGTGGGTACATCAAGTCGGATACTCCTAAGGGCTCTTTCATCTTGATCAATGTAGTCATGATGAGGTCTTCTTTGGTAGGGTTTAACGATAGGTTCAAGATATTAGACTCTAGGATTCAGAGGTGTCATTCTGGATGATTGAGGCTCAGCAGGAGTCATATGAGATTCTTCTATGAAATCAATCCTTTCTTGCATCTGGTCAAACCTAGTGTTCAATTGATTATACTGCTTAGTCATAGTCCTTATTAAAACTTCTAGATTTGAGTCCATGGCTACACTGGATTGACCTGGATTGTGCTGGTATGGGGTCCCTGATCTAGTTGTCATGCAACGCAATTAGGCACACAAGCCGACCACAACGATAATGGCTCCTAAAACCTAGAGCCCAAACTAGATGCCTAATCAAAGGGGGAAACTAATCTGTAGTAACTCAGCACCTAGCCAGGCAGGTGTAAGGGAAGTGTAGGCCCATGATTGCCATCTTAGACATCAATTTTAGATTGGCCAAGAGGTGGACCAGCACATAAGCCCTTGAACCACCGTTCTAGACACTAAGCATGGAGCACACACAGAGTAATTGGCACAGTGACTCGACACTAGCTTGAACCCGATCAGTGGATGTCCCTAGCTCACTAAAGCAATTTAGGTCTAATCTTTTTTTTTAATTAAAGGCTAGGGTCGTTATGTAGGATTGTGGTTTTGGGCTAAGGATAGGTGATGAAATCATGCCTTCATGTCATTTTGATGCCCTTAACTTGATTTATCATGAGATGTATGCAACATTCATATGAATCCTAAAATTATGTGCAGAATTTTCTCTGTGTTGCAACTCCAAAGTGAGGCAGGAAGTATTATGTAATATATTCAAAAAATTTAGAAAAATTTACAGAACACTCTTAACCTAATGATGATACTCCAGGTGAAAGAAAATTAAATTTAAAATCCATTTCTTTGTTGGGCAGTTCCTAGAACTCAGTCGCATCAGGAAAAAAAAATAGAATAGAACTTGTCTCAAGCCTTATTTTGGCTGGCAAAAAATTCATAGCTCAAGATAATACCTGAAAAAATTTAAAAAATACTTTGAATTATAAAGAACCTATCAAAATAAAAATCATAAAATTTTAAATTTTTTATATGCTGCAACAATTAAAACACCAGACCATATGCTATAATGTTCAGATAATCCAACAAGCAAGCAAAAATTAGAAATTTCGCCCTAACCAACCATGCTCTGATACCAATTTGATAAGGGATGAAGTGAATGATGCAATCTAAGAGGAGATAGTAATAACTAAATAAAAAATGAAGTGAATCTAGACAACATTTTTATGTAAAAGAACAGAAATTTTCATGAAGGGATTTGCATGTTAAACTAGACTTGGAGGAGAATCCTTCAAATAGTAATGAAAAAGGATCTTTATGGCTAAGAAACTACACAGGCTATGGCTTAGTTATTCTAATATTTTAGATAAAAAAATATTGAAAGAGGGGTATTCGGCCATTAATATATAAGAGATTTAAAGGTTTACACTCAAGGATGAAGTTCTTGGATGACAAGGAGATTCCTCTAGTTGCAGGACTTCTTGTATCTGTTTCTTGTCATGGAAGACCTTTTTGGTTACAGAAGTGGTCCCTAGATGGCCCGAGGCAATTCCTTAATGGCCTCGGTTATAGAAGCGGTCCCTAGGTGGCCCGAGGCAATTCCTAGGTGGCTCCGGCTACAGAAGCGGACCCTAGGCAGCCTGAGGCAGTTCTTGTTAGTGTATGCCCTAGATCCAATTGGATTGAATGTTGTATACATTCTATGAATACAAATCAAATAAAATGGTTTCTTTATCTATCAGATGTCTTTTATTTGATATATTTATCGATGAGATAAAGTCCAAAAGAATGTGAACCATATATATGGAATTTATAATAGAGATTATAAATTGTGAGATCCAAATTGCACGTTATGATTTGATTCTTTAAATTTTTTTAGTCGATGTGTAGATGGGACTGGACACCATCGAGCACTATGAGACTGGCACACTTTGCATATCCTCACCCTTGGGTGAGCAGCTGATTTCACAAGCTAAAGTATGAAGATATTTGGATAGGTGTGTAGATGCTCATTAGTGTAACGATGCATTGGATGACCCATACAGAGATCCCATATGGATATTCTATATAGTGTCGATGGTTAATCTCTAATGACGGTTGTTGGCCCAGATGGCAACCCAAGAGGGGGGGGGGGTGAATTGGGTTCTTTAAAAATTAGCCCTTTTTAAAATAGTTTGCTTGAGATTAATGAGGGCAAATGCAAGATAACTATAAAGTGCAGTGAGTAAGATAGAGATAGATAAAGAGACAATGAGACACTGCAAACACCAAAGATTTTATAGTGGTTCGGTGTATTCAACACCTACGTCCACTCCCAAGATTCACTTGGGTCCACACTATAATCTCTCTAGATTACAGCCGAGTTGTTTTCCAAGCTCACAACTCAAACTTGTTGTTTTACCGGGTGCACAACGAACCCAGCTGGTTTTACTCGGGCTTACCAGCACAAAACCCTACACGTTGTTTTTCACGGGCTCACAACTAACCCAAGCTTAAACAAGCTTAACCGAGGTAAAACTACCTCCTCTAGTTCAATCCCCCAGATTGAACTAGGCAAAAATAAGATAAGTATTGTGTGTGAATACAAAGCTCCTCAATGAGCAAATATACAAATTAATAACAAGGTTTAGAAAAGCCTGATTTGAAGATTGGTTGGCTTTTGAGCTTTTCTCTTTTCTTCTTTTCTTCTTCTCCTTGCTGGATTGAATCAAGCCTCAGCTCCGATTCTTCACAGTTGAAGCAGTTGAGAAGAGTTGAAAAGCAAGAAATGAATCTCCTTTCTCCAAGTTGGGAAATCCGCCAAGACTTTGATTTGAACGCTTTGGATTCCTCTTGAGCTTTTGGAGTGGAGTGGATTTGAGCTAGAAGGTTTTCCTTTCAAGATTCAAGCTCACGGATTTTTGAAATGGGATTTGTCTATCTCAGATTTCTCTTGTTTTTCAGATTTTTTTTTTTCTCTTTTTTTTTTTTGAACAATAGACTCCCCTTTTATAGATTTCTTTTACACCTCTTTT
The DNA here is from genome assembly GCA_900491605.1 of Calamus simplicifolius. Classification (NCBI taxonomy): domain Eukaryota; kingdom Viridiplantae; phylum Streptophyta; class Magnoliopsida; order Arecales; family Arecaceae; genus Calamus; species Calamus simplicifolius. The sequence goes on along the minus strand of UESW01004001.1, from coordinate 525,412 downwards.
GGAATAAAACTATCCGTTGGAGTGTACCTTCTATCAAAATATATCCGTTAGAAATGAGTAAAAATAGAAAAGTTACCGTTAGAGCTGATCTGGCAACTTCGTTTTTCGTTCCAGGTGGGTTGGAGTCGACTCTAACTTTTCTGGAGTCGGCTCTAGCTCGAGGCGTTTTAAAATGATATTTCCGGAGTCGTCTCTGGCTTTTCTGGGGTCGACAAGATGCTTTTCCGGAGTCGACTCTAACTTACCCGGAGTCGACTCTAGGTTGGAGCCAGAAAAATCGACTTTCTGCTCCGTCTGTGAGAGTCGACTCTCACAGTCTCGGAGTCGACTCTAATGACCGTGCCAGTTCCGGAGTCGGCTCTGTGATTCTCGGAGTCGACTCTAATGTCTGCAATTCTTACCTAGACATTAGATTCGATCCAGAACACATTGTAACACTTGATTTTGATCTTTCAATAGTCTTATAGGCTGAAACACTAAATCAAAATCATCAGAGCCTTCAAAAATTATACTCAAATAGTTTTGTTAATCATCAAAATCATCAATTGGGTCAACAATCTCCCCCTTTTTGATGATAACAAAAACTTTGAGTATATGCATTCAAAATTCAATCAAATTAAGGATTATAGTCATTTTAACTTTAAACCATTGAAATTAAGGTTTTGATGCCAATGTTCAATGTAAACTTTAAAATTGTACATGAGTTCAATATAATCCATCAATATTGAATTGTTAAACTTAATGTGCATAAGATTGTAAATGAGCTTTTTGTTAAGCTCCCCCTGCATTGAGTAGCTCCTCTTATATATAAACATCAAATTGTAACTGATAATCATTTCAATTCATTTTGCATAAACAATTAATTCTCCCCCTTTCTTTCTTTCTTTATGCATATATTAATCTTTTCTTTCTTTGCATATACACAACTATCTCTCCCCCTTTTTTGTTATTAGCAATAAGGAGAGTAAAGAAAAATTTATAATCTCAATAAAGCATAGGAATCCAATCAATCAAAATTTGAAAAAGTGAAATTGTATTTCATATGCAAGAACCATTACATCAGTTGATTCATTTACATTTCAAAATGAAATACATTGGATAATCAAAAACTTCCTAAGTACAAGCTATTAAACTCTAAAACAAGATCAAATGTGCTTGAATACAATTTTCTTTAGATGACCTATTATCTCCATTACATCATCTTTTTGTGCTTCTTAAAATTTTCAAGGCAGGCTTCGATTTGAGAGACTGCAAGGTCAATATCCTTCTTCAATTGACCCGTTGCATGAACATACGATCCTGATCCATCGGCAATGCCTTCCATCCTTTCGAAGATCTTGTGAAGCTCAGCTCCAAAGGATTCTACAGAACTGCCTAAGGTAAAGGATAGCATGTCCAGTCTCGAATTTAATTCTTCTTTTAACTGATTAAAGTCTTCTTTCAATTGATTAATTTCATTTGACCTGTGACTGTCATACTCAGCAAGTAAGCTTCTTAACTGATCAAGTTGTTCATTAGAAAATCCTCCAGAATTTGTTATAGGCTGATGTGGAGGTGATGGAATAGAACTTGGTCCGGCCTCCGAAGGTCCAGCAGACGAAGGTCCCGCAAAAGATGAATCAGGGACTGATGGTCCCGCAGTAGATGGTCCCGGATTTCTTCTAGTCTGGTTCCCTCTGCACCATCCCTATCTGTTCTTTCCTCTCTCCTCATCCAAACACCATTAACTTTCTTAAATCCCATTCTATGAATAGTAGAAATGCTGTAATAATCAGTGTGTCTCAGTTTTCTTAAAGGTTCATTTTCCATTATGAGCACACCCTGGCTTCTAAAAACTAGTGTCAGAATCATACCGTATGGCAGTGTTGATCTTTTCTTAGTAGCTGCCTCTGCCATGTAACCTATCATCATGCCAGCTAAATTGACTGGCCTTCCAGTTATAATGCAGTCCATCATCAGAACGTCTCGCTCCGAGACATACTCAAATCTCCCTATTTTTGGAAATAAGATTCTACCA
>UESW01004001.1:374777-518647 GCA_900491605.1 Calamus simplicifolius | reverse complement strand
GTGTATTCAACACCTACGTCCACTCCCAAGATTCACTTGGGTCCACACTATAATCTCTCTAGATTACAGTCGAGTTGTTTTCTAAGCTCACAACTCAAACTTGTTGTTTTACCGGGTGCACAACGAACCCAGCTGGTTTTACTCGGGCTTACCAGCACAAAACCCTACACGTTGTTTTTCACGGGCTCACAACTAACCCAAGCTTAAACAAGCTTAACCCGAGGTAAACTACCTCCTCTAGTTCAATCCCCCAGATTGAACTAGGCAAAAATAAGATAAGTATGTGTGTGAATACAAAGCTCCTTAATAAGCAAATATACAAATTAATAACAAGGTTTAGAAAAGCTGATTTGAAGATTGGTTGGCTTTTGAGCTTTTCTCCTTTTCTTTTCTTCTTCTCCTTGCTGGATTGAATCAAGCCTCAGCTCCGATTCTTCACAGTTGAAGCGGTTGAGAAGAGTTGAAAAGTAAGAAATGAATCTCCTTTCTTCAAGTTGGGAAATCCGCCAAGACTTTGATTTTGACCGCTTTGGATTCCTCTTGAGGCTTTTGGAATGGAGTGGATTGAGCTAGAAGGTTTTCCTTTCAAGATTCAGCTCACGGATTTTTTGAAGTGGGATTTGTCTATCTCAGATTCTCTCTATGTTTTCAGATTTTTCATTTTTCTCCTCTTTTTTTTTTTTTGAACATAGACTCCCCTTTTTATAGATTTCTTTTACACCTCTTTTGGAATAAAACTATCTGTTGGAGTGTACCTTCTATCAAATATATCCGTTAGAAATGAGTAAAATAGAAAAGTTACCGTTAGAGCTGATCTGGCAACTTCGTTTTTCGTTCCAGGTGGGTTGGAGTCGACTCTAACTTTTCTGGAGTCGGCTCTAGCTCGAGGCGTTTTAAAATGATATTCCCGGAGTCGTCTCTGGCTTTTCTGGGGTCGACAAGATTCTTTCCGGAGTCGACTCTAACTTACCCGGAGTCGACTCTAGGTTGGAGCCAGAAAAATCGACTTTCTGCTTCGTCTGTGAGAGTCGACTCTAACAGTCTCGGAGTCGACTCTAATGACCGTGCCAGTCCGGAGTCGGCTCTGTGATTCTCGGAGTCGACTCTAATGTCTGCAATTCTTACCTAGACATTAGATTCGATCCAGAACACATTGTAACTCTTGATTTTGATCTTTCAATAGTCTTATAGGCTAAAACACTAAATCAAAATCATCAGAGCCTCCAAAATTATACTCAAATAGTTTTTTTAATCATCAAAATCATCAATTGGGTCAATAACGGTGGTGTGAGTGATCCTTTGACTTGAGATCTTCATTGCATCTCATGTGTGAAATGTTATGCTTTGACGACATCCAAACGTCGCTTTAGCCACGGATGGCAAATATGGTGTCGGTTGGGTATAATATGAAGCACATGAAGGTGGTGTTTAATCAAGACAAGATTTGTCTCACTTGATAGAAAGGGTTATATCCGACGGCCACTTGATGGATTAAATTGATTGTTAAATCCTTGCAAGGTTGAATTGGAATTCGAAATGGTTTCAAAGTTCTAATTCATATGAGTCAATTTTTTCTGAGATCAAGTAAACAAGATCAATTACTGGATTGACACATTCCATACCACTGATTGATCTGGGATATGTGATAAAAGGATTTGATCATACGGTAACCATTCATGGACAGGTGTTGTTGATGGTCATGTTAATAAAACCTTTAGCAGTTGGGTGGTCATGATGCTTTTCTAGAGGCCTCTCATGATCTATAATCATGTTGTTGACTTGGACAAAGAGTTGTCCAATCATTCCTAGGGTCTATGATTAGGACATGATTATTGCTAACATGTTAAAGGGCCTAATGGGTCACACACATTAAGAAGAATTTGAATGAATTAAAATAAGAATTAAATTAGATTTAATTCAGATAAGATGACCAATTAAATAATTGGGTAAGACCCAATTTAAAGAAGATAAAATAATAATGGATATGATCCATCATAGTAGAAGGAATGTTAGGAAGAAATTATTTGTGCATATGATGAACAAATAATTGGATACCCAAATATGGCTTGTTCCATGTGATGGACGGCTCTGATTATTCGGGTATGGATGGTAAATCTCAGCCATACAAAGAAGGATTCATGCCCATGGGATGAGGCATGATGAATCTCTACGATACGATGATGAACACATACAGCTTGGGGCATGTAGTTATATGATAACTAACTCATAATTTCAAAAGCTGAGATTGTGACACTTGGATTAACGTTACAATGAGAAGGGGAGTCTCTTCCTTTTTCTTGGATTAACATTACTATGAGAAAGAGAGTCTCTTCCTCTCCCTTGGATTAACATTACCATGAGAAAAGAGGTCTCTTCTTCTCCCTTGGAACGTTTCTTGTTCTCCCTCTCTCCCTATAAATTCCTTCTATTCCTAAAAAGATTAGATCTTTAAGATCTATGGAGATATCTTCTATTTTAATATTTCTATAAGGGATTCAAGTCCGCGTGGATCACTGTTAGAAGCCGAACAAGTGGATGGCTAGTGGTAGAGGATTCACCGGCTTCATCCTTTTCTACATCGATAAAGGACTCAGGTATGAATAAATCTAATGTTTTAGATTTTATTTTAATTTAATGAATCTGTTCCTAAGGATCCTAGGCATCTGCAAATTTTGTATTATATTTTTTGCTATGTTTTTATAAATTTGATTCATGTCTTGAATACATAATTTTCATCAGTGGTATCAGAGCCACCTTAGGCTACAGATTCACTAATCTAATAGGATACTTGAGTCAATATGATTGGTAATATGAGTTTGTATTATGCTTCTTATGAAGATTAAAATCCTGAATAGTTTTCATATATTGATAATAAATCTAAAATAAAATAAAATATTTATTTTTGATGATAAACAATATTATTTAGATTTATGCATATTTATTATTATGTTAAAATAAGTACTTTGATATGTGATATTAGAGATAAAGATTTATTATATGATAATAAACAATAATTAATTTAGATGTAATCATATATGTCATGTTAAAATAGTAATTATTATTTATGCATGATAAATACTATGTGCTCAAATCCTAGAAATCATGTTTAGGATTTAATTTTAACATGATTATTGATATGATTAAGATATGATATTTATATGATAATAAACGTTGAAAAATTATTTTGGATATTTAGATCATGATAATATTATGATTAAATGTAATAATGTGAAATTTAAAATTTTATATTTTGAATTCAAAACCTTATCATGACAAGAATATGATTAGGGTTGTTAGAGACATTAGGATTTACATGGGATGTGAAACCAACATGTCATAACATGTAATTAAATGATAAGAAAATTTAAAATTTTTAATTTAAATTTTTAAAATTTGAATTAAGAATTCTTATATAATTCCCTAACAAGATCACTATCTTAAGTTATCATAAAATGTAATAGATGATAAAGATTTAGGAAACTTAGACTTAATCACATCATTGCTTGATTCTATGATCCCAATATTGGTCTAATCAATTAGGCTTACATACATTGGTGTCTAAGATAAGTGTGATCATGGTTTTTAATTGATTCGTTCGCTGCCTGAGAAAACCCATTTGTTGGAAGATTATTGAAAAATTATATGCCCCAATCCTTTTGATTTTGATGATTACCAAAAGCCATGAGTACTGTAAAAGATGTGATATGTTTATTTACATGTGCAATGAATTTATTTTAAATAATCAATGAGAATGTTAAAGTTTGACATTAATCATTTTGAAAGTAACTTTAAGCTCAATGTTTAAGCTTTCAAAAAGAAATTTTATAATTCATAGATTAATCAATGAGTTTTTGGAATACTTCTTGAATTAATTCTTAATGTCAATTTTATTGAATTCAAGTCAAAACAATGATTTAAAATGAATCTGGAATGATTTTAAAGTCAATCAGAAAACTTTCTGATTTTTGATACGTTCCGGAGCCGACTCTTGAGTTTCAGAGTCGACTACCCTCAGAGAACAGAAATGTCTATCTGTCTCGAGTCGACCCACGTAATTTCACGAGTCGACTCCCGATTCTGTCGAGCCGACTCCATGACTGTGTGAGTCGACTCCGCTCAGACACCAGAGGTGTATTTTTCTGAGCACTTCGCGAGTCAACCCCAACTTTCATGAGTCGACCCCCGACTTTCAGGAGTCGACACTTTACTTTTGGTGAGTCGACCCTTTGACTTTCTAAACATTTCTATTTTTAGTATCACGACCTCGAGCCGACTCGGGAAAAGCATGAGTCGACTCCAGCAAATCTGGGCGAGATTTTTTCGGATGCCAACTCAGCGTCACGGTAAGATTTTTGATTAACGGCTATTTTTCTTTGTCTCTAACGGCTATATTTTTGCAGAATCTATAAATAGAGAAGCCGTTTTCAAATCAAAGAGAGACGAATAGAGAGATATTTATTTAAAAGAAAAAGAAGAGAAAAATCGGAAAAACAGAGCTTCAGTTGAAAAAAATCCGTGATTCAAAATAGAGTGAAAGAAAGAGTGTGAAATCAAAATAAGTTCCTTCTGTGTTCAAGCTCATATCCAAGGAAGCTTCAGAAGAAAATCCAAGTGCTATTCAAGAGCATCTCAAGAGATTTCCATCAATCAAAGAAAAGAGGAAAAGCCCAAATCAACTCCAACACATATTCCGTGAAGAATCCAAGCTGAGGCCTGGTTTCTACACTTCAAAGGAGTTGAAGAAAAGAAGAAAATCTCAAAGCCAACCAACTGCAAATCAGGCTTATCTAAACTCTATTATTACATTTGTTTATCTGCTCATTAAGGAGCCTTGTAACTAAACAAACAATATTTCTATTCTTTGTGTCTAGCTCAATCTGGGGGATTGAACTAGAGGAGGTAGTCTTACCTCAGTTCAAGCTTGGTTAAGCTTGGGTTAAGGGTTTTTGTGCTGGTGAGCCCTTGAAAACCAGCTGGGTTCGTTGTGCGCTCGAAAAAACAACAAGTTTGAGTTGTGAGCTTGTAAAACAACTCTGCTGTAATCTAGGGTGATTATAGTGTGGACCCAAGTGAATCTTAGGAGTGGACGTAGGTGTTGGATACACCGAACCACTATAAAATCTTTTGTGTTTGCCGTGTTCTATTGTCTCTTTCTCTATCTCTGTTTTATTCACTGCAATTTATATTTACTTTGCATTTTCCTTCATTCATCTCAAGCTAAATAATTTAAAAGGCTAATTTTTAAAGAACCCAATTCACCCCCTCCCCTCTTGGGTTGTCATCTGGGCCAACACCATTCAATGGGATCAAAGGGTATGCTTAATAGGACCCCATTGATCAGCTAATCTAGCCATTGTTATGAAAAGTTCTTAATTGATTAGATCAATAAGGTTAATCAGGATAGAAGCAATAGATCTGATCACATGATTAGGGTTTATATAACAGATAATGGTTAGGGATCCTAATTTGATTATGAATCCCAAATCATAAGATTTGATCTTATAATATTTATTAGGTTAATAAAGATTAATCTAAAATCTACATATAGGATATGTAACCTAGCATAGTACAAATGTTGTAAATGTAGATGGAACCTATATGCGCTAAATCTCTCCATGAATATTAAGTCATAAGCCTTCCATTGTTCACATGATACAAAATCATTAGGTCATGAGATTTGTCGTGCCAAAGCCGAGGTCGAGTGTACTTATGAGGAGTTGATTGTGGAACAATGGGTTGACTTAACTAGATTAGCCGGTATAATTGGCCAAAGTCAGGGTTAGTCTACTCTAGACACAAACTTTAGGGTGATCACATATGGATGTGATTGACAAGGCAATGTTCCCTAAATGATCTAGGAGTCACATTAGATATGATTGATGATAATCTACAAAATTTGGCTTACCGAGATTTGTTGTGCCAAAGCCAAGGTCAAGGTAATTCAAATGAGGATCCTAGCCCACTAAGAAAATTGAATGCCAATTTCTCGAGATTAATAGAGAGGGCTATTAACCTTGATAAAATAGTGAAAGAAACCAACTTAATTAAAAATCTAGAATTATCATATTAAGTTGGTAATTAGTATTCATAGTAATTGACTCGTTATAATTTTATGTAGGTTATCATGAGTGTAAACATCAATCTTATAATATTTTAAAATCTAACAAATTGACTGGACTCAACTTTCCTAATTGGCTAAGGAATGTAAGGATTGTTCTTTGATCTGAAAAAATTCTTTTTGTCCTAGATGAGGTTGCACCGAAGGTCCCACCAACGGATGCTCCGACTGAGGTTCATGTGGTATACAACCGGTATAAAGATGCTGAAGAAGGGCCACATGTTTGATGTTGGCCTCGATGTTAGCTGATCTTCAGAAACAGCATGAGCATATGAATGCTCAGAAGATTTTGATGCACTTGCAAGAGTTGTTTGGTGCACAGTCTTGATATGAGAGGTTTCAAACCTCTAGAGAGCTGTTTCAGTGTAAAATGACTGATGATTCATTATTGGGTGCCCACGTACTGAAAATGATCAATTTGATTGAGAAGTTGGCACGATTAGAATTTATGATGGATCATGAACTAAGTATTGACTTGGTTCTACAGTCACTACCTTCCAGCTATTCACAGTTTGTTCTTAATTTTAACATGAACAAGCTAGAGGCATCTCTACCTGAGCTCGCGAATATACTGACAAATGTTGAGCCCAACATTAAGAAAGAAAAGGGGCAGGTTATGGTTGTGGAGTCCTCTGGCGCTCGTAAGAAGCGGCCAAAGAAGAATAAGGTCCAAAAGGCCAAGGCGACTAAACCAAATAAGGGTATTAAGAAAAACAAAGTAGCCAAGAGGAAGTGTCACTTTTGTGGCAAGGAAGGGCACTGAAAGCAAAACTGCAAGGCTTATCTAGCTAACTTGAAAGAAAAGAAACATACAGATGCTTCTACATTAGGTATATTTATGATTTAGATGTTTTTTTCTGTTACTTCTTATTCTACTTGGGTATTGGATACCGGTTGTAGATCTCATATTTGTATTAATATACAGATGATAAGAAGCAGTAGAAAGCTGGAGAAAGATGAAGTGATTCTGTGCATGGGAAATGAAGCAAAGGTTGTTGCTTTAGCTGTAGGATCTTGCTCTTTGTCTTTGCCCACTGGGCTTGTAATGGAGCTTAGTAATTGTTACTATGTTTCCAACATAACAAAGAATATTATTTATGTTTCATGTCTTGTAAATGATGGATATATATTAAAATTGGAAATAAAGAAATTTTAATTTTTAAAAATGAAATGCTCTTTAGTTCTGCTAAAATGTTCAACTGGATTATGTTTTGAATTTACAATGCCATGTTCTCAATGTAGAAACTAAGAAATTAAAATCAAATAATTATAAGAACTCGTTCCTATAGCACTGTCATTTAGGCCATGTAAATGAAACACATATAACCAAGTTACATAAGGATGGCTACTTAGGCTCATTCGATTAAGAATCGTTTGAAGAATGTGAGTCGTGCTTACATGGCAAAATGACTAAGTCATCCTTTACTAAAAAGGTGAGCGAGCAACTGAATGTTTAGGACTAGTACATACGGATGTATGTGGTCCTATCAATATTCAGGCAATATGAGGTTTTTCTTACTTCATCATATTTATAGATGACCATAGCATGTATGGTTATGTATATCTAATGAAGCACAAATATAAAGCCTTTAAAAAGTTCAAAGAATTCGTATCTGAGGCAGAAAAATAAAGTAGCAAAAGTATTAAGATACTTCGATCAGATCGAGATGGGGAATACTTAAGCCATGAGTTCTTAGAATATTTGAAGGAGAATGAAATTCTCTCTCAGTGGACTCCTTCTGGTACGCCACAGCATAATGGTGTATCAGAAAGGAGGAATCACATTATTAGATATGGTGCGATCAATGATAAGCCTTGCAAATCTCCCAAAAATGTTTTGGGGCTATGCACTATACATAGTTGAATACACTCTAAACCAAGTTTCATTTAAGTCGGTCAGTTCCACTCCTTATGAGATATGGTGTGGAAAGAAATCAACCCTTAGTCATCTACGGATTTGGGATTGCTACGCTTATGTAAAGCGTAATGAGTCGGACAAGTTTGGAGCTAGATCCGATAAGTGTAATTTTGTGGGGTATCCTAAAGAAACAAAAGGATACTACTTCTACCACCCACTCGAGCAAAAGGTTTTTATCTCAAGGCATGCCATATTCCTAGAGAATGAGATTTTTCTAAGAAAGGGCAGTGGAAGAAATATTGAGATTAGTGAAACTCAAGAACCACAAATTGACACAGATCGATTAAATAACATGGAGCAAATGCCAAATGCAGTGGGAGTTGAGCAGGAGACTCAACTCACATTCAGGCAATATTTGCGTGAGCCTCTATCAGAAATGATAGAGCAACAGATAGCTCCAAGTATACATCAGTTACGTAGGTTTAGTAGAACACATCATATTCTTGAGAGATATTGATTTCTTATAGAAGATGATGAGCCTACTAACTATGAGGAAGCAATATGTGACATTGACTCCAAGAGATGGCTTGAAGCCATGAAGTCTGAAATGGACTCTATGTACGACAACCAAGTATGGACTTTGGTTGATCCACCTGAAGGGATAAAACCCATTGGGTGCAAATGGGTCTTCAAGAAGAAGATTGACATGGATGGTAATGTGATTACCTATAAGGCGAGGCTAGTTGCAAAAGGTTACTAGCAAAGACAAGGTGTTGACTTTGATGAAACCTTTTCCTCTGTAGCCATGCTTAAGTCTATAAGGATTTTGCTTGCAATTGCAGTCTATTACGATTATGAGATATGGCAAATGGATTTCAAGACCACCTTCCTAAATGGTGATTTAGTAGAGCATGTGTATATGATACTACCTGAGGGTTTTAAGTCCATTGATTCTCAAAAGGTATGCAAGCTGCGAAGGTCTATTTATGGACTTAAGCAAGCCTCTAGAAGCTGGAACATCAGTTTTGATGAAACAGTCAAAGAGTTTGATTTTATCAAAAATGAGGATGATCCATGTGTGTACAAGAAGGTTAGTGGGAGTGTTATTATTTTCCTAATATTATATGTAGATGACATATTATTGATAGAAAATAATGTATCCTTACTGCAAGAAGTGAAGAATTGGTTGTCCAGCAAGTTCTCCATAAAAGATTTGGGAGAAGTAGCCTACATACTGGGTATTAAGATCTATAGAGATAGATTTAGGAGGTTGCTTGGATTGTCCCAATCAATGTACATAAATAAAGTGCTAAAATAGTTTAGCATGGAGGAATCCAAGAAGGGATTCCTGCCGGTATCATATGAGGTGCATCTCTCTAAGGACATGAGTCCTAAAACCTAAGAGGAGAGAGAGCACATGAATAGGATTCCATACGCCTCAGCAATTGGATCCATCATGTATGCGATGCTATGTATGAGACATGATGTTTCTTATGCTTTGAGTATCACTAGTAGATACCAGGTAAACCCTGGTGAGAAACATTGGATGACCATAAAAACTATCCTTAAGTACTTATGAAGGACTAAGAATATGTTCTTGGTTTATGAAGGATCTGAACTCATAATTTAGGGTTATACATATTCTAGTTTTTAGTCTGATAAAGATAATTATAAATCTCAATCAGGCTATGTCTTTACACTCAATGGTGGTGTAGTCAGCTGAAAAAGTTCCAAGCAGGAAATGACTGCCGACTCTACAACCGAGTCTGAGTACATTGCAGCATTAGATGCAGCCAAAGAAGCGGTTTGGATCAAAAAGTTCATCACTGAACTTGGTGTGGTTCCAAGCAATGCTGATCTAGTACACTTGTATTGCGACAACAATGGAGCTATTATGCAAGCTAAGGAGCCAAGGTCTCATCAGAGGTCCAAATATGTACTCAGAAGATACCATGTAATTAGAGAGATTATTGGTAGAAATGATATAAAAATAGAACGAGTCCTTACGGACGATAATATTATCGATCCGTTCACTAAAGTCCTATCGCAGTAGAAGCATGATGGTCATGCTGAGTCACTTAGTATTATATACATGGATGATTGGCTCTAGTGCAAGTAGGAGATTGTTAGTGTATGCCCTAGATCCAATTGGATTGAATGTTGTATACATTCTATGAATACAAATCAAATAAAATGATTTCTTTATCTATCCAGATGTCTTTTATTTGATATATTTATCGGTGAGATAAAGTCCAAAAGAATATGAACCGTGCATATGAAATTTGTAATAGAGATTATAAATTATGAGATCCAAATTGCACGTTATAGTTTGATTCTTTAAATTTTTCTAGTCGATGTGTAGATGGGACTGGACACCATCGAACATTGTGAGATTAGCACACATTGCATATTCTCACCCTTGGGGTTAGCAGCTGTTTCACAAGCTGAAGTATAAAGATACTTGGATAGGTGTGTGGATGCTCATTATTGTAATGATGCATTGGATGACCCATACAGAGATCCCAAATGGATATTCTATATAGTGTCGATAGTTGATCTCTAATGACGGTGGTGTGAGTGATCCTTGGACTTGAGATCTTCATTGCATCTTATGTGTGAAATGTCATGCTTTGACGACATTCAAACATTGCTCTAGCCACGGGTGGCAAATATGGTATTGGTTAGGTATGACATAAAGCACATAAAGGTGATGATTGATCAAGATATGATTCATTTTCCTTGATAGAAAGGGTTATATCCTACGGCCACTTGATGGATTAAATTGATTGTTAAATCCTTGCAAGGTTGAGTTGAAATTTGAAATGGTTTCGAAGTTCTAATTCATATGAATTAATTTTTCCTAAGATCAAGTAAACAAAGATCAATTACAGGGTTGACACATTCCATACCACTGATTGATCTGGGATATGTGACGAAAGGATTTGATCATACGGTAATCGTTCATGGACATGTGTTGTTGATGGTCACGTCACCAAAACCTTTAGCAGTTGGGTGGTCATGATACTTTGCTAGAGGCCTCTCATGATCTATAATCATGTTGTTGACTTGGACAAAGAGTTGTCCAATTATTCCTAGGTTCTGTGATTAGGACATGATATTATTGCCAACATGTTAAAGGGTCTAATGGGTCACACGCATTAAGAAAAATTTTGGAAGAATTAAAATAGGAATTAAATTAGATTTAATTCAGATAAGATGATCAATTAAATAATTGGGTAAGACCCAATTTAAAGAAGATAAAATAATAATGGATATAATCCATCATAATAGAAGGAATTTTAGGAAGAAATTATTTGTGCATATGATGAACAAATAATTGGATACCCAAATATGGCTTGTTCCATGTGATAGACGGCTCTGATTATTCAGGTATAGATGGTAAATCTCAGCCATGTGAAGAAGGATTCATGCCCATAGGATGAAGCATAATGAATCTCTATGGTACTATGATGAACATGTACAGATTGGGGCATGTAGTTATTTGATAACTAACTCCTAATTTCAAAGGCTGATATTGTAACACTTGGATTAACGTTACAATAAGAAGGGGAGTCCCTTTCTCTTCTTTAGATTAACGTTATCATAAGAAGGGGAGTCTCTTCCTCTTCCTTGGATTAAAAAAGATGTCAACGTTTCTTTCTCTCCCTCTCTCCCTATAAATACGTTCATCCCTTAGAACGTTTCTTTCTCTCCCTCTCTCCCTATAAATACGTTCACGGAGATATCTTCTGTTTTGAATATTTCGAGGATTCAAGAGGCGCTAGCACACCTGTCTCCCTAAGTGTCATCTTAGCACCCCTGTCTCCCTAAGTGTCATCTTCATCCCTTGAAGGTCTTCATCCACTCTTCTCCGTATGGATCATCGTTAGAGACCGGTCTTCATCCACTCTTCTCCACGTGGATCACCGTTAGAGGTCGAACACTTGGACGGTTAGAGGTCGGACACTTGGACGGCTAGTGGCAGAGGATTCACAGGCTTCATCCTTTTCTACATCGATAAAGGACTCAGGTATGAATAAATCTAATGTTTTAGATTTCATTTCTAATTTAATGAATCTGTTCATTTCTAATTTAATGAATCTGTTCTTAAGGATCATGGGCATCTGAAAATTTGTATTATATCTTTTGCTACGTTTTTATGAATTTGATTCATGTCTTGAATACATAATTCCCATCAGTTCTTAGACGACAACGATCCCTAGGTGACCCGAGGCGGTTCCTAGGCGATCCCAACTATGGCAACGGTCTCTAGGCGGCCCGAGGCGGCTCCTTGACAGCCCCAGCCTCTGGACGGCATCAGTACCTTTTTTGTCTTATTTTTATGATTCGTTCCAGCTTCCCAAACAAGCCTCTACATGGGCAAAGTCGAGCTCATCCACTATCCTTGACCTTGTCAGTTTAATAAGACAGGAGACGCATGAACCCCTAGACAGTAGCGGCTCATTAGATGACATTATTGACTTTGACTATATAAGGCCTCAAAAGTCATGTCCCAACATTAATGGGAGCTCCAAAAGCCATAATATATCATAAAGTCACGAACTTCTAAGCCAATGAAGCCCAAAAAGTCATTAGCGACTCAGCCTTACATGTTGTAAAGTACCAATCACCCTGAGCGAATTTAGTCCAGCACATTCTATCTATAAAGGCATTAACTCATCATGCACATGTAAAGGCATTAATTCATCATGAGATTCCAATCTTAGCGAACAAGTCATGCAAACTCAAGAGACAAATAAAATAGGTAAGATGAGGACCTAAAGGGGGACTCAACTAATTCTTAAAGTAATCTCTTTCAAACTTTTCAAGATTACAATTATGATCCTGTTTATTAACTTGAGCATCAAAAAGTCTCTGCCAAAATATCTGATCCCAGAAACTTTTTACAAGTCTTTCCTCCAAAAACGGAAGGCAACAAAGCGCTCCAGAGCGCCGCCCCATTTCGCCCACCGCTCCCTTGGGTCTCCAAGAGCGCGAACTGCTTTGTGCTTTTGAGATGTCGCCTCAGCAATGGAGACATATAATTATGTGTCCCCTGGCCTTGTCATTAGTCTGCTCCGCATGATGCACAGAGAAACCAGCGGCATTATACCGCAGGGTCGCAGGATGGAGACCTTTAGAGCGGGCATTGTGGTTTTTAGTATAAACTATGTATTGGTGGCCACCGGAAGATAACGCCAGTTTTAATTTCTTGGTCCCTGTGAATTGTGGTGACGTTTATGGAAAGGGAAAGAGATTTGCTCGTTGTGGTGGGTCTCCGCATCAAATCTTCATTCAGTTACGCTGGAAGCGAGGAGGCTTGATCAAATTAAAGGTGAATGAATGCCAAAACTTTCACATCGTTATCTTTATTTATATATAAAATGGGTTTTGTTAACGAGGGTCTCCGGGGGGGGGGGGGGGGGGGGGGGGGGGCACTCGTAAGAATATTTAATACTCTAGGTTGACCAGTCTTTTACCCAAAAATTAAAAATAAAAAATAAAAATAAAAATAAATCACTTAAACAATATTTTTAAATTTATATTATAATACTAAAATTTTAAAAAAAATTAAAAAAATTTAAGAAATCAAAAAATTCTGAAATCATGCTATCTTCACATTTCACATCCTTTTTTTAATTTTTATAAAAAAATTTAATGTTGTATAAATTGAAGTATTAAATGTTAAAACATTTTTTTTCTTAAAAAAAAAGAGATTCAACTTCTTATTCCTATTTTCTATAAAAAGTTAGTTAAATAGGACCATTAAATATCCGTGCATCCAGGTAAAATTTATCTAGTAACTTTTTGTGCACTAACTTTAATGAAGAAAAAAAAGAAAAAATATTAAAGCCTTTTTATGACTGGTTAGTACAACATGGTGGGGTTCTGTGCTAATAACACGATGTTAAATAGGACTTTAACTTTTAAGCAAATAGGCGTTGACTCTTTAGTAGATTAAATTTTAATATTTATTTTAATTAAATAATTACTTTTTTTAATTTATATAATTTATTATAATATTTTTTAAAAAAATAATATTTCTTTCTGCATGATATTTATATGTATATTTATTTTTATTATATAAAGTAAAAAATAATTTTATACATTATAAAGATAATTATAATAACTATATATTATGAGAAAATAATTTTGTCTGCCCACATAGTTAACATCTAACTTCATATAGTAAGGAGGATCGGAAATTAAAATAAATTGATATAATATTATATGGTCAAAAAATAGAGGCAAACATTAAAGTGCCTGACTTCAATTTGCCCTTAATTTTTTTAAACAATAAAAATCTATTTGTATTTATTTCAAAGATAGATTAAACTTTAAATTAAATAATACTACAATGATCCAACCAACAAATATAATGCAAAAGTTTAGAAACAGTTGTTAGATCTAGAAACAGAAAGATCGGCACAGATGATCAATTTATGTGATGTCACGCAATAAAATTCCACCTCATATTAGAGGGAGCACCATAGTATAAAACCATCAGCACCTGGATAAATAATTTTAGCTCATAACTCCTAGGTTTCTGATATGGCTGATCGAGCTGCGTTAGAGTTGACGAATGATGATGAATGAGGTAACTGACGGATCCCCAGCCTAGGCCTTCGAGACCCCCTTCGGCCTTCGAGACCCCCTCAAACCTCAGGTCCTCTCGGCGTCGGACCTCATGTCTCCTCGGCCTTGGATCTTGTCCCCTCGGTTTCGGACCTCATATCTCCTCGGCTTCGGACCCCAAGTCCCTTCGGCCTCCGAGACCCTTTCTGACCTCAGATCCCCTCGGCCTCGGACCTCATATTTCCTCGGCCTCGGACCTCGTACCCTCGGCCTCAGACCTCATGTCTCCTCGGCTTTGGACCCCAAGTCCCCTCGGCCTCGAACCTCAGGTCCCCTCGACCTTCGACTGCGGGCCCCCTCAGCCTCGGACCTCATGCCCCCTCGGCCTCGGGCCCCAAGTCCCCTCGGCCTCAGACCTCATGTCCCCTCGGCCTCAGGCCCCAAGTCTCCTCGGCCTCAAACCTCATATCCTCTTGCCCTCGAGCTCCAGGTCCCCACTACCTCGAGCCGCCCGATACTACCATATGGCCCACTAACCTCCTGCAACTACCACGTGGCCTACTACCCGTCTACAATTGCACGTGGCCACTACCTGCAACGGCATACGCCTGACATGACTAGGCCCACCTGCCATATGTGGCACCATGCATGGTAGGTGGCTGGTGGGGTAAGACGCCTCTAACATGCTTAGTGTCGGTTGCGATCTGTCTTTGTCAGCCTGGCCACCTGACCACTAGCGAACAACAACGTCTCGGAATTAGCCACCTTCTGAAAGCGAAAAAGGGATCTTCGAACAGGTATAAGAACCTACACTCACAATAAGGGAAGGGATCTAAACTCAAGCTCTCTAACTTTTTTCCTTTAGCTCTATTTCTTCACTATTCCTGAGTTGCTTACTTGAGCGTCGGAGGGTCCCCATCGATGCAACTGATCTCCAGGGACTTTCTTACAGGAGCTTCATTGAGGAAGAGGATCTTCGTTTCTCGACGTTAGAGGAATGCGACTTGGTGGCAACAGATTGGCGCACCAGGTAGGGGGAGGGAGAAGAGTAAGCTTCGAACCAGCTAGCTATAGACTCTTCTTTCCTGAGCAGTCGAAAGGATGGTGGTGACACGTGCACAAAAGGTTTCCACCAGTTACATCAGGGGACATCGCCAGGGAGCTGAGATGCCAGAGGTCGGTCCCCTTGCTCCCCAGTTCAGCGTTCCTACACCATCATCGCCACCGCTACCGCAACAAGATGATCGGATCGCCGTCCTGACCATGCAGGTCCAATCCCTGGTGGTGGTGGTTCAGGTGCTGCAGCGGCAGTCGACAGCCACGCAACGACACCCGAAACCACCCTCATTGGTCCTGGGGATGGTCTAGCCTAGCCAGCAGTCCACCCGAGGGAGGTCTCCCCTTTGGGAGGTCCGTCGTCGCCGCGCTTCACCCAGATATCATCATTGGGAGGCCTCCAAGAGGCCCCGGTCTCCTTCTCTCCATGCCAATGCTTCTCCTAAGTGGCGACATGGGAGGGATACGGAGCGCACATGTCTGCATCGGCGCCACCCCTCTCCATCCTTGGGATCTTCAAGGGAGGGGTCATTTGACGGCCGAATCGCTCACCGGGCTAAGCAACGGCTAGATGAATACAACCAGCGGCTAGAGGAGCTCAGCCGCAGGATCATTAACCCGCCAGTGGCAGATTACGATAGCCATCCTCCGCTATCTCGTCGTATCATGGAGGAGTCGATCTCGACCCGGTTCCACCTCCCTCAGCTGGACCCTTACGATGGCACACCGATCCCCTGGACTATCTGGAGAGTTACAAGGTCTTGATGTAGGTTCAGGGGGTGATCGATTCCCTTCTCTGCATCGCCTTCCCTGCCACCCTGAGGAAGGCGGCCCGAGCTTGGTACTCCCGCATGCTGCTGTGCAGCATCAACTCCTTTCGGTAGCTGGAGAGGCCTTTTGGCATACTTTGACGCATGCCGGAAGATCCCGCAGGTGGCGAACAGTTTGTTTTCTCTCCAGCAAAGGAGCGGCAAGTCACTGAGGGACTTTGTCGCTCAGTTCAAGGAAGCCGCCCTTGAGGTCTACAACCTCGAGGACTTAGTGGCCACTTTGGCCTTGAAGCGAGGGCTCTGCTTATCCCACTTTGCCTACTCCCTTGACAAGAAGCCCTCCGGTTCTTACGCCGAACTGCTGAGCCGGGCACAGAAGTATATCCGCGCCGATGAGGCCAACTCTTCCTGGCGCGAGGTGGATGGGGGTTCCAGCAAGAAGCAAGCCCATCCCGAGCCTGGTAAGGCTCAACCCAGGAGGCCTGAGCCTCCCCGCCGACTGAACAACCACCCACGAGCACTCGCTCCCAGGGAGGGACCCTTCACCCCCTTGCTTGCCCCGATATCGCACATCCTGATGGAATTCGAGGGCAAGTCATATCTCCAGCACCCTCCTCCCATGAAGCCGAGGATATCCTGCAATAAAATTTCTACTGTCGTTTCCATCGGGACCATAGCCACGACACCGAAGATTGTCACCAGCTGAAGAAGGTGATTGAAGACCTCATCCAGCGCGGCCACTTGGAAAAGTTCGTCTAGAGGAGGAACCCGAGTGTGCCCGGCCCATCGGCACCTCCGCCACGTTAAGCCAGCATTGATAATGCTCCAACCAAGAAGACTGTGGCCATAATTTTCTGGGGGACAGGCAGCGCCTCCAAGAGGCCACGAGAGGATGAGGGACTAGATTCTATAATTTCCTTCCTTAAAAGGGACCTAGAGGGGATGGTTAATAGCAATGATGACAGCGTCGTCATGTCTATGATGATCGCAAAATACCCTATAAAAAGAATCTTAGTTGACAGTGGAAGCTTGGTAGATGTTTTGAGTTATGATGCCTTTGTTCAAATGGACTTGTCCCCTAACTCCCTTCGGCCTGTTACCATGCCCTTGATGGGCTTCATAGGAGACTCCATGAGGGTTGAGGGAGAGATCACTCTCCCGGTCACGACCGGGATTCCACCGTGTCAAAGCACGGTCTTCATGAACTTTCTGTTGTCCGAGTTCCCCTAGCCTACAACACCATCCTCGAGAAACCCGGTCTAACCTCTTGAACGTTGTCATCTCCACCAAAAGACTCTCGTGAGGTTTCCCATCAGTGAGGGAGTCGGGGAGATGTGGGGGAGCGGAGTCCGATGCCACTCTGCTACCATACGGCCCCCAGCCCTTAGGGGATAATGGCTGCACCGTGCCAGGTCGCTCAACCCGAGAGTTGGAGAGGAGAGGGAAGCCGGCCGAGCATCTGCTAACCTTTTCGCTGGGGCAGGACTCGACGAGAACAGTCCAGTTGGGGCCCTACTCCCCGAGGAGGCGCGAGACCAACTTCTCGCTTTCTTGTGAGCTAATTTAGACATCTTCGCTTGGTCGGTGTCCGACATGCTGGGTATACCTGGGGAGGTAATTACCCATCAACTCAACATCAACCCAAGGTTTTGGCCTATCCGACAGAAGAAGATGAGCTTCTCCCCTGACGGCAGACGGCCATTAACGAGAAGGCTCGCAAGTTGGTGGCCGCCGGCCACATCCGGGAGGTCCACTATCCTGACTGGCTGGCCAATGTGGTGATGGTCCGCAAAGCCAGCGGGAGCTGAAGGATGTGCATCGACTTCATCGATCCTAACAAGGCGTGCCCTAAGGATGGCTTTCCATTGCCTTGGATCGGCCAGCTAGTGGATGCAACGTCGGGCCACGAGATCCTCAGCTTTATAGACGCCTTCTCAGGGTATAACCAAATCAAGATGGACCCAATGGACGAGGAGGCTACTCGTTTGTGACCGAGAGGGCATATATTGTTACAAAGTAATGCCCTTCGGACTAAAGAACGCTAGGGCCACCTATCAAGGCTAATGAACAAGGTCTTTGAGGACCAGATCGGACGTAACATGAAGGTGTACGTGGTCGACATGCTAACCAAGAGTATCCGCACCGCTGACCATGTTGCTGACTTAACAAAGACCTTTAGTAATCTTCGTCGGTTCTAAATGAGGCTGAACCCCCCATAAGTGCGCTTTCGGAGTCACAACAGGAAAGTTCTAGGCTTCATGGTGACGCAGCGGGGGATCGAGGTGAATCCCGATAAGATCTAAGCCATCCTCGACATGAGGCCCCTTTGGCTAAGAAGAAGGAGGTGCAGCGCTTGACCGAAGCGTGGCAGTTCTGAGCCATTTTTGTCCAAATCAGTAGAGAGATGCATGCCTTTCTTCAAGGCGCTGCGTAAGGTCAATGGCTCCGAGTGGACAAAGGAGTGTTAGAAGGCCTTCGAGGAGCTGAAGGATTTCCTGTTACCCCGCCGTTGCTATCCAAGCCATGCGGCGGGGAGGAACTTTTCCTCTACCTCGTGGCTTCCCCTGAGGCCATCGCTCTGTGCTCATCCGCATGGATGCCGATGGGACACAAAGGCCGGTTTATTACACCAGCAAGGTGCTTCATAATGCTGAGATCAGGTATTCCAGAACTGGAAAGATCATTTTTGCTCTGATCGTCTTCGCTCAGCGTTTCAGGCCTTACTTCCAAGCCCACCCTATGTGGTTCTTACGGACCAGCCACTCAGGACAATTTTATCCCGTCGTGACGTCTCCAGCCGACTAACGAAGTGGACCATTAGGTTGTGGGAGTTCAACTTGTCCTTCTGGCCAAAGTTAGCAATAAAGTCTCAGGTGTAGCTGACTTTCTAGTCGAGTGCATGTGGGCCGAGGAGCAATCGGAGGAACCCCACTAGGAGTCCTCAAACGTGATGGCTGAGGCGAGAGGGGAGGGTTGGATCCTCCACATGGACAGCACGTCTAATTCCCAGGGGAGTGGAGCCGGGCTCATCCTGGCAAGCCCAAAGGGAGAGGCGGTGGAGTACGCCCTCTATTTCTTTTTTCCCACCACCAACAACCAAGCAGAGTATGAAGCCTTGTTAGCGGGGATGAAGCTGGCCAAGGAGCTCGGAGTAAAGCATGTCAGAGCCTTCACCGACTCTCAACTTGTCTATAGGCAAGTTGCTGGGGAGTACGAGACCCGAGATCCTATCATGTCCCGTTAGCTGAGTAAGGTCCGATTCTAGGCCTCTCTTTTTGCTTACTTTCGTGTTAGTTATATTCCTAGGAGTGAGAATGCCAGGGCTGATGCGTTGTCCCATTTGGCCACTTCGGCTGACGGAGCCCTAGGAAGAACATACGTAGAGCATCTGGAGGTCCCGAGCATCGAAGCTGCAGAGGAGACCCTGCCGGTCACCCAAGAGCCCACTTGGAAGGATGCTTATGTCTGGTACCTTACCGATGGTGCCCTCCCCGAAGACCTGGTGGAGGCAAGGCTACTCAAGCGGTGAGCTCTAAAATTTTTGATGCTGGACAAGTGGCTCTACCGAAGGTCCTTCTCATACCCAATTCTCAAGTGCATCGGCCCCACAGAAGCCGATTACATCCTCCGTGAGATCCACGAGAGCATCTGTGGTAGCCACTTGGGGGGCAGAGCGCTAGCGTACAAGGCCCTGCACCAAGGATATTACTGGCTCACGATGAAGGAGGATGCCTCCGAGCTAGTTCGAAGGTGCGATAGCTGTCAGCGACACGCCAACATCCAGCAGTAGCCGACCTCTTAGCTGAACCCCCTGACGTGAAGAGAGAAATAACATCCAAGGAATGCATATTTTAAAATTTTGATAACAATTACCAATGCGGAAACTTAAAGATTAAACATTAATCTATCTAACATGCATCAAATCATAACTTTGCCTTATACTATAGGATCGTTTGATCTAAATTACACATATAAATAAAATCATCAAGATCATATCTTGATCTTCAAGATAAGAAGTCATACTACTTATCTTGAAGCCTGCCTTAAGATCTAAGGATTATATCACTTACCTTAAGAACAATTGGTATATCCTTTGTCCTCTGCAGCCGTTCATCGTCCGACCTCTAGTATCATCCCTGCGAAGGCCCCGAATGATCGGATTCCCAGGAATGCTAGCTCGCGGAAAAATAACTTTGCTGATCTTGAATCCTCTCACTTGAATCTTCCTCCAAGATCCACCAAACTTTTGCTAACACCATAATCACACCAGGATTTTCTGTTCTAACTCTTAGAACTATTATTCTGACTCTTTAGAATATCAATCCATAACATGATCATATGTACTCTGGTGAAGAATGTCCTCTAATTTATAGGCTCAATTTAGCCTTTAGCTCATTGAATTCTAACACTTAGAATTCTGGCATTTGGTGAAAACCATGGACATGAATTCTAACACTTAGAATTCCAACGTTGACGTTTGGTGAAAACCTATGAATTCTAACACTTAGAATTTCAACGTTTTGTTAATTCCGATGTTCGGTGAAAACGAAAGAGATGTGAATTCTAACACTTAGAATTCCATCATCTGGTTAATTCAAAGAGGTACATTAATTCCATATAAATTCTAACACTTAGAATTCCAAAAAACCATTTGAAGAAGATTAAGGTTATACATAAATTCTACGTGAGAATTTAATCTCTCATAAGATGAGATTTTAGCTATCTCATCATGTGAGATCCTCATGCGAGAAAACTTTTTTCATACATGAGGTTTGAGTTTGGTTTTGGTTTAAGCTGATTTGAATTTATTGGATTGAACCTACTTAGATCATGGTCCTAGCCAAATCAAATTTGGCTAGTCCTGAATCTATTTAAATCCAAATCAAGTCTAATTTCAAATCAATATTTGAAATTGATTAGTCCTTTTAATAGACTTAAACCTAATTGAATCTTATTCACTTGTACTTAACCCAATTGAGATAATTCAATCAATCAAATTGATTAATTAAATCATATACGATTCTCAATCGTTGATCAGCAAATAGATCATCCTAGGAAACTTCTATGCGTGTGACTCTCTAGGTTCGAACCTAAGCCGGTAGCATAGGAACAACTTTCTATACTAATCGATGTGCCCATCTAGCAATGGAACCCGACGTCCGATAGGTCGAAGAGTTGCCGAGCAAACTTGAAGAACCCTAAGAAATAGTTACCGTATAATTTATCCTTTGGACCACAAATGTTAAGGATGGCTTAAGAGCCTGTCAACTCTAAACAGCAAATCCATAAAGTGATTTCAACTTTAGTGATCATGTGACCTTCACATGAAGTGCCTTGGCCAAGGTCTTGTTAAATTGAAACACAATCATTTCTCCTTTTAACAGGATAGGTCAAATTCTATCTTGATCTACAACTGAATACCATAAGTACTTGACTGCACCTAGTAACCTTTCATAGCTGGATTAAAAATCCAGTGGTCCAGCACCTAAGTATAATGAGTTTCTTGCAAGTTACCGGTTGTGATCTTCAGGTCTAAAGGATACTTATACCATATCTAATTGGATTAACTCTTGACAGCAGAGTATCCAGAAATGAGTCACGTTCGGTAAAATGTACTCCTACACTTTCACCTGTATGTCATACCAGTGTCTCTACACTCCTTGGTTAAGAGGACAACCAACAAATATGATATACAACGTCCTATAATTGATAGTACTATGGCCCTGTCATAGTATATCATTTGGTCGCGAACTCTTTTGGGACCTTCAAAGATAAATCCTCCTTTATCGTAAAGGAAGATCCTGAGGCTTCATTACTATTAGGAGTTTTAAGAAGATGTTCTTGTAATGAATAAACCGCCAAATAACTTTTATTAATATATCAATTTATATGCTATTTATATTAGCATAATCATCAAATGATTGGCTTTAGGATACAATTCCCAACAAACTCCCACTTAGCCTAAAGCCACTCATTACAGTATCTAATACCCATCTTCAACTTATAGTCGTCAAACTCCTTGATGCTGAGTGCTTTAGTAAATGGGTCGCCTAGGTTTCCTTTCGTCAATCTTTTGAAGATTTATGTCACCTCGTTCTACAATCTCACGAATAAGATGAAACCGGTGCAGTATGTGCTTGGTGCGCTGATGTGCTCGTGGTCCTTTGCTTGAGCTATGGCACCAGTGCTGTCTGTACAACAGGACTGATCCATCTATGGAAGGTGCCACTCCAAGCTTGGAGATGAACTTTCATAGCCACACAGCTTCTTTTGTAGCATCTGATGCAGCGATGTACTCTGCCTCATACACTGAATCTGCCATGTATGTTGCTTAGAACTTTTCCAGCAAATAGCTCCACCATTCAGGATAAACACGAAACCCGAAACACTTTTGCTATCATCATGATCTGATTGAAAACTGGAATCAATATATCCAACAAGTTTCAAATCAGACTCTCCATAAACTAACCACTGTCCTTAGTATTTCTCAAATACTTAAGGATTGTCTTAACAACTTGCCAGTATTTTTCTCTGGATCAGATTGGTATCTACTCACTACTCCTAGTGAGTATGCCACGTCTGATCTTGTACATGTCATGGTAAACATAATCGATCTGCCGAAGCATATGGAATTCGACTCATACGTTCTCTTTCATTAGGAGTTGTCGAACAATCCTTCTTAGAAAGATGAATTCCATGGCCTATCAGAAGATAGCCTTTCTTGGAATTCTTCATGCTAAACCTCTTTAGCACGGTGTCAATGTACGTAGATTGGGATAAACCAAGCATCCTCTTAGATCTATCTCTATAGATCTTCATCCTTAGGATGTAGGATGCTTCTCCTAGATCTTTCATGGAGAATCGTGATGATAACCATATCTTTATTCCTTGTAATGCAGGGACATCATTCCGATTAAGAGAATATCATCCACATATAATACAAGAAATACAATAATGGAACTATTAGCCCATTTATAGATGCAAGGTTCTTCTTTATTCTTAACGAAGCCATAAGATTTGATCACATTATCAAATCGTATGTTCCAACTCCTAGATGCTTGCTTAAGTCCATAAATGGACTTCTGTAGCCTGCACACTTTAGACTCGTCTTCAGATATAAAACCTTTAGGCTGTATCATATACACCTATTCTTCTAAATTACCATTTAAAAAAATGGTTTTAACATCCATCTGCCAAATCTCATAATCTAAGTGTGCTGCTATAACTAGCATAATCCGAATGGATTTCAGCATTGCCACAAGAGAAAACGTTTGTCATAGTCAATACCATAATGTTGACGATACCCTTGGCAACCAGACATGTTTTATAGGTCTCTACCTTTCCGTCTGTGCCTCTTTTCTCTTGAAAACCCAGTTACACCCTATGGGTTTTATCCCTTCGGGTGGGTCAACTAATGTCCATACATTATTTTTCTTCATGAATCAAGTTTGGATTTCATGCATCAAGCCATTTATCATAGTCAGTCCTTTGCATAGCATCCATATAGGTGATCGGATCCTCATTGTTCTCATCGAGCTCAATAGGATCCTCGTTCTGGACCAAGAAACCTAAGTATCTGTTTGGTTGATGTGGTACTTTACCAGATCACCTTAATGGTGCATCTAAAATGGGTTTTGAGTTTGATCTAATCAACTCAAATTCTAAGGGTTCAATTGTTTGTGTTGTCCTTCTACTTGATGAACTTCCTCAAGTTCAACATTAGAGCCATTTGTTCCTTCCCTAGGAACTCCTTTTCAAGAAAAACTGCTTTATTACTAATGAACAACTTTTGTTCTTCAGTATTATAGAAATAATATCCTTTGGTTTCTTTTGGATAGCCGATAAAAAACATTTATCATATTTGGTTCAAGTTTGTTTGATTGTGCACGTTTCACATAAGCCGGACACTCCCAAACTCTCAGATAGGTGATAACTAATTTATGTCCATACCACATCTCACGTGGAGTTTAGAAACAGACTTACTTGGAACCTTATTGAGAATATGATAAGCTGATTCTAATGCATATCCCCAAAATGATATTGGCAAGCTTGCAAAACCCATCATGGATCGAACCATGTCTGACACGGTTCGATTCCTTCTTTCTGACACATCGTTATGCTGCGGTGTTCCTGGAGGAGTCTATTGGGAGAGAATCTCATTCTTCCTTAGATATGTCACAAAGTCATTTGAAATGTATTCTTCTCCTCGATCTGATCGAAGGGTCTCAATACATTTTTATGTTTATTTTTCTACTTCTTTATGATATAGTTTGAACATTTTAAACGACTCAGATTTATATCTCATAAGATAGACATAATCGAAAGGTCGTCTGTAAAAGTAATGAAGTAGTAATATCCACTTTGGCACAAGTGCTCATTGGTCCACATACATCAGTATGTACTAGATCCAATAGCTCTTTGACTCTTTCACCTTTTTCAGTAAAAGATGACTTAGTTATTTTACCAAGAAGATAGGATTCATAGGTAGTTAATGATTTACAATCATTAACTCGAAAGATGCCCTCCTAGGTTAACCTGTTTAATCTGTTCTTGTTGATATGACCCAGCCGATGGTGCTAAAGATAAATATCTGTGACATCAGTTATTCTAGGGTGCTTACTTAATTTGTACACTACATTTACAGGCTATGATAATATATAAATGCCATTAGATAAATTTCCAGTCATTACAGTGACTCCATTCATAATGATATTCAAAGTAACATCCTTTATTGAAATTTCATAATGACTTTGGGCTAGAAGGCCTACAGAAATTACGTTCAACAAGAACATTGGGCAAAAATGATAATCATTTAGTACGATGACATTTCTATTGAAAACCATTTCAAGAACTCCTAATGCCAGAGCTGGAACTAATCTTCCATCGCCGACATTAAGGAATCTTTCGTTGTCCTCAAATCTTCTAGTGACCTGTAGTCCCTGCAATGAATTGCAAATGTTAAAAGGACTCCCGATATCCAATACCCAGGTTTGATTATCATATACAAAAAAATTATAAGGTGTTATCATATAAATACCTTATTGAGCAACATCTTGCCCCTTTTTCTTCTTTGGCCTATTTGAATCAAGTGTGGCAATATAAACAGGACAGTTCCTCTTCCAGTGCCCTTGCATCTTGCAATGAAAGCATTCAGCTTGACTTTTATCAACTTTCTTCTTCTGCATCTGACCCTTATAGATGTCCTAGCATGTTGCACATTTTTCTTATTCTTTTTCTTCTTTCCTTTTTAAAGGGTTGACGCCCTACCTTAGATCCTTCAACCATATTAACCAAACCCTTAGAAAGCTGGTTGTCCTTCTCAGAGTTATATAACAATCCCAACAAATCGTGGTAGTTGACTACAGGCTTTGTCATTCGAAAATGAGTAAGGAAAGGTCGGAAGGATGGAGGCAAGGAATTCAGGATCACATCTTTTTCCAACTGCTCATGTAGGGGAAAGCCGAGCTTGCTTAGGAGTTCTATCTTCTCGATCATATATAATACATGATCAGTGACAGGAGATCCATCCCTCATTCGAGCATTAAAAATAGCACAACTAGTCTTGTGCCTTTCAATATCGTCGGGTGTGCCGAAAGATTCATTCAACACTTGAATGATTTCTTCCGGCTGAGAATTCTCGAACCGGCGACCGAATTCATCGTTCATTGCTGCTAGCATGATGCAACACACACTAGTTCTATCACTGAGCCACTTCTAATAAGTGTCTCTCTCAGAACTTTGGGTGTTTGCATTAGGTATCTCAAGTGCAGTATTATTCAGAATATATAGAATCCTCTCATGCTCAAGGACGATCTTAAGTTTTATAAACCAGCTATTGAAATTTAAACCATTCAACTTGTCACTATCCAATAGGGACCTTAATGATAATTTAGTGGTCATTTTCTGCATAAGAAAAATTAAAGTTTAGTAGTATATAAATTGATTCAGTCTAAAGACTTGGACTTTAGTCTAAAGATTCTTCCACTATTTTGTTTAAATTGGCAGCCTCTACACCCCAATTTAAAGAATTATTCTTAATTCTTTAGTGGGCACTAATATCTACATAGATTACATACAGGCTTAAGTGAAGCTTGGCCAACCCATATGCATCTAAGAGTTGGTTCAAAACCAATTATTTTCCCAAACAATTCTTAGTGTTCAGTTTTGCCCCATGTTCCTCTTCAGCAGGCATGGAGTGCCTTCACTAAAAGTTCTGGTTAGGTCCAACCATTAAATAATATAATCAGTGCAATCTATCTATAGACAACCAAGCCCGAGTAAAGCTCGGCCCACCTGACTGTCTATTTAATAGTTACGCTGACTTATCATATAATGAATAATAATTCCAATGGTTGACAAGCACCAGGCATGGAGTGCCTCCAATGATTATTAAGACATCAGACTCATTATCACTCACCTTAATGGGAGGCTATGATCTAATTATCATATAACTATTTTATTTTAAGGACCTAATAATTTTAGAGGATTTAATAATCTGAAGATAAATTGACTAATCAAGTTCTTCCACTGAATCTATGAAGTCAGTAGAATGAGACAAGATTAAGTAAAGTTAAGTGGCACCTAAATCAGTCAGACTAATTTTCTTATAGGCATGGATCAACACGAATCAGGTAAATAATCTTAATCATAAATGGTCACCATGTTGACCAGGTAAGTGAGACCGATGGAAGGGATATGCCATTAATTCGTTAAAGACGCATCAGTACGAGTAGCTCCCAATTAAAAACCATTCGATCATTGATCCTAGAGCAACTTGCCAACTTACCTTGACATCATATGGTTAACCAATTTTGATTTGACCATCTAAGAGATTCATGCTCAATTACGAAGCCTAATCTACTTCCATTTGGTTTAATCAAAGACATGGACATAATCAACTACAACTATTGTTTGATTTAGAGCATCCTTAACCTAATCTAATTAATTTAGATTTGATCAAATACTCTTATAGTCCATTTGATTTAAATCTTAGGGTCTAACTCTTTATGGACCTGATTTAGCTAACCCAAAAGATTAAATATATTTCATGTTTACATAACTTTCATGTCATATATTTCAAATCATGCATCACTTGCATTATATAACTACTCATAATTCCTATATTTAGATCATATCTAAAAAGATTATAAATAAATATTTGACATTCAAATAAGACTCTCATAAATATTTGTATGTTTCATAACATAGATAACAAGCTATCATATCTCACATCTATGTTTTTATACTAAACATGCAAATATCATGCTTTTATACAACATCATTATGTATCAAATATAAAACATCTCTTGAGAGTGTGTGTAATCTGTGTTTTGATGCCAAAGATCAATTTAAATTATCTTTTGACTAAGCATCAAAGATGAGAGAACCATAACGGCACCGCAATACGTCATAGAATACCTCATTGAATGGGGTAATGTGGATTTTTAATCCATCTATGACTGGATAGCCTCGTGATCCGTTTTAGCTATGATTACAAAATTAATAGAAACACTAATTTATATTCTATAAATTAGATCAAGATAAAACCTTGCTCTGATACCATTTGAAGGAAGAAATAACCTCCAAGGCATGCATATTTTAAAAATTTGATAACAATTACCAATGCGGAAACTTAAAGATTAAACATTAATATATCTAACATGCATCAAGATCATATCTTTGCCTTATACTATAGGATCGTTTGATCTAAATTATGCATATAAATAAAATCATCAAGATCATATCTTGATCTTCAAGATAAGAAGTCATACTACTTGTCTTAAAGCCTGCCTTAAGATCTAAGGATCATATTACTTACCTTAAGAACAATTGGTATATCCTTTGTCCTCTGCAGCCGTTCATCGTCCGGCCTTTAATATCGTCCATGCGAAGTCTCCGAATGATCGGATTCCCGGAAGTGCTAGCTCGCGGAAAAACAACTTTGTTGATCTTGAATCCTTCCACTTGAATCTTCCTTCAAGATCCACCAAACTTTTGCTAACACCAAAATCACACTAAAATTTTCTGTTCTAACTCTTAGAACTATTATTCTGGCTCTTTAGAATATCAATCCATAACATGATCGTATATACTCTGGTGAAGAATGTCCTCTAACTTATAGGATCAATTTAGCCTTTAGCTCATTGAATTCTAACACTTAGAATTCTGGCATTTGGTAAAAATCAGAGACATGAATTCTAACACTTAGAATAACAACGTTGACATTTGGTAAAAACCTATGAATTCTAACACTTAGAATTTCAACGTTTTGTTAATTCCGACATTTAGTGAAAACAAAAGAGATGTGAATTCTAACACTTAGAATTCCATCGTCTGGTTAATTCAAAGATGTACATTAATTTCACATGAATTCTAACACTTAGAATTCCAACGGAAACCATTTGGAGAAGATTAAGGTTATACATTAAATTCTGCGTGAGAATTTAATCTCTCATAAGATGAGATTTTAGCTATCTCATCGTGTGAGATCCTCGTAAGAGAAAACTTTTTTCACACATGGGGTTTGGGTTTGGGTTTTGGCTTAAGCTGATTTGAATTTATTAGATTGAACCTACATAGATCATGGTCCTAGCCCAAATCAAATTTGGCTAGTCCTGAATCTATTTAAATCCAAATCAAGTCTAATTTCAAATCAATATTTGAAATTGATTAGTCCTTCTAATAGACTTAAACCTAATTGAATCTTATTCACTTGTACTTAACCCAATTGAGATAATTCAATCAATCAAATTGATTAATTAAATCATATACGATTCTCAATCGTTGATCAGCAAATAGATCATCCTAGGAAACTTCTATGCGTGTGACTCTCTAGATTCGAACCTAAGTCGGTAGCATAGAAACAACTTTCTATACCAATCGATGTGCCCATCTAGCAATGGAACCCGACATCTGGATAGGTCGAAGAGTTACCGAGCAAACTCAAAGAACCCTAAGAAATAGTTACCGTATAATTCATCCTTTTGACCACAAATGTTAAGGATGGCTCAAGAGCCTGTCAACTCTAAATAGCAAATCTATAAAGTGATTTCAACTTTAGTGATCATGTGACCTTCACATGAAGTGCCTTGGTCAAGGTCTTGCTAAATTGAAACACAAGCATTTCTCCTTTTAACAAGATAGGTCAAATTCCATCTTGATCCATAACTGACTACTATAAGTACTTGACTGCACCCAGTAACCTTTCGTAGCTGGATTAAAAATCCAGGTGGTCCGGCACCTAAGTACAATGAGTTGCTTGCAAATCACCGATTGTGATCCTCGGGTCTAAAGGATACTTATACCCATATCTACTCGGATTAACTCTTGACAGCAGAGTGTCCGAAAATGAGTCACGTTCGATGAAATGTACTCCTACACTTTCACATGTATGTCATACCAGTGTCTCTACACTCCTTGGTTAAAAGAACAATCAATAAATATGATATACAACGTCCTATAATTGATAGTACTATGACCCTGTCATAGTATATCATTTGGTCGCAAACTCTTTTAAGGACCTTCAAAGATAAATCCTCCTTTATCATGAAGGAATATCCTGAGGGCTTCATTACTATTAGGAGTTTTAAGAAGATGTTCTTGTAATGAATAAACTACTAATTAACTTTTATTAATATATTAATTATATGCTATTTACATTAGCACAATCATCAAATGATTGGCTTTAGGATACAATCCCAACATGACGGCCCTGTGGCCCTTTGCTCAGTGGGGAATGGATATCCTGGGACCATTCCCTCCGGCCTCTGGTCAGCGTAGGTTCCTGCTAGTTGTCATCGACCACTTCACTAAATGGGTTGAGATCGAGGCGCTGGCTAAGATCACCAAAAGCAAGGTAAGATACTTTTTTTCTGGAAATCCATAATATGTTGGTTCGGATTGCCGCACACCCTTGTCACCGACAATGGCCAATAATTCGACAACTTTCCCTTCAGAGGACTCTGCACAGAGTTAGGCACCCGTCAGCAGTTCACCTCTATCGGTCACCCTCAGACCAATGGGGCGGCCGAGGTGACGAACCGCACCATCCTCCACGGGCTCAAAGCACGGCTGGATGACTTCAAGAGGAGATGGGTGGAGGAACTCCCCAACGTGCTATGGGCCTATCACACGATGCTGCGAGCTCCCACCGGGGAGACCCCCTTTAGCCTTGTTTTTGGGTCTGAGGCTATCATCCCTGTGGAGATCGGTGTCCTGAGTCCCTGAACGGAGTCATATGACAGGGAGAATAACTCGAGCCAGCTGCAAGCCAACCTCAACCTCGTGGAGGAGGCGCATGACCGAGCGTGATTCAGGATGACTGCCTACCAACAGCGAACCACCAGGTACTACAATGCTCATGTCCGCCCCATGACGTTCCTGCCGAGGGACCTAGTTCTCAGGCGGGCTGAGGTCTCAAAGCCGACGAAAGGAGGCAAGCTATCACCAAACTGGGAAGGACTTTATCGGTTCATCAAGGCCCTCCACCATGGAGCATATCGAATTGAAGGACTGGATGGGAAGTCGCTCCCCCGAACTTGGAATTTCGACAACCTCCGTCGGTACTACCAGTAATGTACACTTTAACATTGGGTTATGAAGCATTTGTATTCTTTTGGATTTGCCTCTCACATTCCTGACTAATAAAAATATGTTTGAGTAACTCATCTTTTCAGCCAAAGCCCAACTCCGGTCAGCACTGAAAGCCCGAGGCCAGCTCGGCACCAAAGCCTGACTCTGATCGGTACTAAAAGCCCGAGGCCAGCTCGGCACCAAAACCCAACTTCGATCAGCGTGAGGAACTCTAGGCCGACTTGGCACCTGAGGAACAACCTCGGCCAGCCCTGAAGTCCCGATGATCGCTCAACGCTGCAAGCTCATCACGAGACTCACACCTCGACGTCGAACTTGGGTTTTCACAAAGGGAAGCTTCGAGGCCAGCCCCAGCACTCCCACTAGGATCCGATCCTATGTAGCAACTAAGTCATGGATTTGCTCGTGGCGAGCAGACAGACACGATGACCACACCAGTGTCGACGCAGCCCCACCAAGGGTCCTACGATAGCAAGCTGAAGGGGAAGTGTACTAAGTACTCAGCTATTGATGACAAATTTTATTACTTTGAATGTTTACAAAATGCCGACCAAGTTGAAATTTAATACAAAAAAAAAAGAAATACAAGTGATCAGGCGCAGACCCGTCATCAGCTGCCCTCGATGCCATTGGCAACCCCTCATGCTTCTCATTCGGCTCGATGCCCTCAACGCTAGGGAGGCCGAAGGCCTTGGCCACCTTCTTCTTACCATCCCAGAAACCCTAGAGGTAAAGATCGGCAGAGGCCTCGGCCAGCACATCCATGAAGTTGGCAGACTTCCGGAAGTCATTCATCTCTTCGACGGACCTCCTCTTGGCGGCCGCTGCCCTCACCTCGGTGGCTGCAGCCCTCTCCTCAGTGGCGGTGGCTGCTTTTTTTGCCCTTCGGACTATGGCCTCCCCCTCTACTGCCCGGGCGTCGGACATCATCGCCACTTCCTCCACATTCTCGGCCCTCTCCTCGGCCGCTTTCACTTCGACATAGAGGGCATCGATTCAGAGCTCCCTAGCGGTGATGACCCCTATGGCGTCCCCTAGCTGATCCATGGCCACCCGGGCGCACTCGGCCTTTGCTGCTGCCTGACGATTAGCCTCCTCAAGTTCTACAGCCCAATCGATCCATGCCGCCTCCAGGCTTCCCCTACCCTCTTGGCTCGGGCCCAGGCATCGGTAGCCTCCTCTTGGGCCTGGCAGAGAATGGCCTTTCCCTGGTCGAGAACCTCCCTCATGGCAACTAGGGAGTTCACTGACTGCATCAAAAATGGGTCAGCATAAGATAGTTGAGATAAAAATCATAGTCACGTGAGATAATACATACCCAATATGGGCCACGAAGGCCTCTCTGAAGAAGGCCGAGGTCTCCTGCCGACGGTGCTCATCCTGGAACTCAGATAGGCTGATCTGGGAGATGAGTCACTCCGCCTGGCGACCATGATTCATTATGGAAGGCCAAGAATGGATCGCCCCAACCTCGCCTCTCTCCGCGGCCTCGGCCAGCCCAAGCACTGCAGGTGCTCAACCGGAGGCTAGCGACATCTCCTCCTCCAGCGGCCCTGCTGCTGATGGGTCATCCTTGCTCACCCATTCCCCCGCGAATGGGCCCTCGTCCAAGCCTAGCTCCACTTCTATCTGCACCGGTTCAGCAGCCGGGATGGTGGGCTTGTCGGTACATTGGCCTCAACTCTCACTCCCTCTGGGGGAGTATCGGCCGCAAGGTCGATGACTGGACTGGGCACTCGATCCCCTTGGGACTCACGTTCCGAGGGAGGGGAGGACCGTGCTGGGGACCGG
Source organism: Calamus simplicifolius (assembly GCA_900491605.1). Lineage (NCBI taxonomy): Eukaryota > Viridiplantae > Streptophyta > Magnoliopsida > Arecales > Arecaceae > Calamus > Calamus simplicifolius. The sequence goes on along the minus strand of UESW01004001.1, from coordinate 485,886 downwards.
CTCAGGGCCTGGGTCCGCTGCCTCCCACTCGGCCCCTCGGCACCTTCAAGGGCTCTCTTCATCTTCATCACCGCCCTCCTGGCGATATGGATTAGAATCTTCATAACTCCACAAGTCATCGGCCGAGGTGAGAAAAAAAGAAAAGAAGCAAATCGAATATCGAGAGGGCATGCAACTGCTCACTGCTGCTCATAGAGATGCCCACGATAGTCAGTAGCTGCCCGAGCGCCTCCTTGTCCCTCGAAGCCACTGACTGATCCTTGTTTGGTTTGGTGTCCGGGTCCCCCACCTTGGCCTCACCCCATCAAGATCGGCGAAAAAGAAGCGGGTCTTCCACCCCTTAACGGATGAGGGTAGGCCTAACTTAAGGGTTTGGCCGGGCCTGGGATGGAATAGCCACTAGCCCAACTGTTGTCGAAGGGTGTAGAGAGAACGAAAGAGTGAAACCTTGGCTTTGATGCCCTGAAAGTAATAGAGCACCATAAAGCTGCAGATGGTCCGAATGGAATTCGGAATCAGCTGCGCGGGTGTTAGAGAGTACCGATCGAGGAGGTTATTGAAGAAGGGATGAAAGGGCAGGCAGAGACCTATCCTAAGAGAGACCTCGTAGACGACAACTCTACCAGGCTGGGAGGAGATTACCCTATCGTGGGGGGTAGGGAGGAACAGCCGGACGCCGCTTGAAATCTGGTAATGGGCCCTAATGTTGGCTAACTCCTAGTCCGTTACGATGGAGGCGGTCCCTTCTGGGGATTCCACCCTCACCCTCGATGAGGCACCAGCGGCCGCCGGGCAACCCTAGCGGGAGCTCGACCGGTGATTTCCGTTGGGACAGAGGAACACGATCCTCGGAGGAAGGAGAGGAGGAGGACAAGGAAGGTGGAGGAGAAGGGGAAGTTTGCAGTTGTGAGGAAAAATGATCCTCGGGAGGGACGAAAGAAGACCAGGACGGAGAGGAGGCCATGGGAAAAGCTCGGAAAGATCAGGGGGACTAACCTGAATTAGGAGGAAGAATGACAAGAATGGCGAGTTTCGGGGGAAGACACGGACAGGGCGAGAGCTCGAGGAAGAAGACAATTTGGTAGTAGAATGCCAGGTTCAGAGCTTTCCTCCAGCTTTACCAGTTTTGAATCATCCCGCCTAGCTTGGCCGGCCATGCGGACGCCCGCCATAGGCAGTGTCGTCTTGGCAGGTGCCCAGCACGTGGAGCGCTCTGCCTTTGGCCAATCGTGAAGCATCACTGGCGTCAGCACCATGATGGCAATGATGATCGTTGCTTTTTTGTGGGTTCCGAAAGGATACCTCCATTTTGAGGTTGATCCCCACAGATCTTACAGTTGACATGGGCAGTGGCACTGCAAGACCCAGGTCACCTGCATTAAGAGATCGCTATCCCCAAGGACACACACCCCTCCCCAATAGGCTACACACCGGGATTAGCCACCTGAGAGCTTGCACCCCTTTTGTCTGGCAGGGAGTGGGCACGTATCGTCTTAAGGGTGAGGGGGCATCTGATGTCGCTGATCGAGCCGCGTTAGAGTTGACAGAGGAGGTAACTGACGGATCCCCAGCCTCGGCCTTCGAGACCCCCTTGGACCTCAGGTCCCCTCTGTAGGGAGAAATAAACTCCGAGGCATGCATATTTTTAAAATTTGAAAACTATTATCAATGGGGAAGCTAAAAGATTACATATTAATCTATCTAATATGCATCAAGATCATATCTTTGCCTTATATATAGGATCGTTGATCTAAAATATGCATATAAATAATCATCAAGATCATATCTTGATCTTCAAGAAGAAGTCATACTTCTTGCCTTGAAGCATGCCTTAAGATCTAGGGATCATCACTTACCTTAAGAACAGTTGGTAAATCCTTTTGTGCTCTGCAGCCGTTCAATCGTCCGGCCTCTAGTATCGTCCACGCGAAGCCCCGAATGATCGGATTTCCGAGAGTGCTAGCTCGCGGAAAAATGACTTTGCTGATCTTGAATCCTCCACTTGAATCTTCCTCCAAGATCCACCAAGCTTTTGCTAACACCAGAATCACCAGGATTTTCTATTCTAACCTTTTTAGAATTACAATCCACGACATGTCGTGTGTTATTGTTCTGTGTAATCTGGTGAGGGATGTCCTCTATTTATAGTCTCATTTAGCCTGCCCATTAAATTCTGACATTAAGAATTCCATCGTTTGGCAAAAAGCAAAGAGACGCCGAACCAAAGAGCCGCGGTCCTTGATTAATTCCGATGTTCGGTGAAAACCAAGGAGACGTGGCGTTTTGTTAATTCCGACGTCGGTGAGAACTAAAGAGATGTGAATTCTAACACTTAGAATTTCATCTCCTTGTTGATTCAAAGAGGCACATTAATTCCACTTTAATTCTAACATTTAGAATTCCGATGGAAATGGTTTGGAGAGGATTAAATTAATACATTAAATTCTAAATGAGAATTTAATCTCTCAGACATTAGTTATCTCATCATGTGAGATACTTATGCGAGAGGTTTGGGTTCAGGTGATGGTTTAATCTGATCTGAATTTATTGGACTGAACCCACATAGATCATGGTCCTAGCCCAAATCAAATTTGGCTAGTCCTGAATCTATTTAAATCCAAATCAAGTCTAATTTCAAATCAATATTTGAAATTGATTAGTCCTTCTAATAGACTTAAACCAAATTGAATCTTATTCACTTGTACTTAACCCAATTGAGATAATTCAATCAATCAAATTGATTAATTAAATCATATACGATTCTCAATCGTTGATCAGCAAATAGATCATCCTAGGAAACTTCTATGCGTGTGACTCTCTAGGTTCGAACCTAAGCCGGTAGCATAGAAACAACTTTCTATACTAATCGATGTGCCCATCTAGCAATGGAACCCGACGTCCGGATAGGTCGAAGAGTTGCCGAGCAAACTCCAAGAACCCTAAGAAACAGTTACCGTATAATTCATCCTCTTGACCACAAATGCTAAGGATGGCTTAAGAGCCTGTCAACTCTAAACAGCAAATCCATAAAGTGATTTCAATTTTAGTGATCATGTGACTTTCACATGAAGTGCCTTGGCCAAGGTCTTGCTAAATTGAAACACAAGCATTTCTCCTTTTAACGGGATAGGTCAAATTCCATCTTGATCCACAACTGACTACCACAAGTACTTGACTGCACCCAGTAACCTTTCGTAGCTGGATTAGAAATCCAGGTGGTCCGGCACCTAAGTACAATGAGTTGCTTGTAAGCCACTGGTTGTGATCTTCAGGTCTGAAGGATACTTATACCTATATCTTCTCGGATTAACTTGACAGCAGAGTATCCGAAAATGAGTCACGTTCGGTGAAATGTACTCCTACACTTTCACCTGTATGTCATACCAGTGTCTCTACACTCCTTGGTTAAGAGGACAACCAACAAATATGATATACAACGTCCTATAATTGATAGTACTATGGCCCTGTAGTATATCATTTGGTCGCGAACTCTTTTAAGGACCTTCAAAGATAAATCCTCCTTTATCGTGAAGGAAGATCCTGAGGGCTTCATTACTATTAGGAGTTTTAAGAAGATGTTCTTGTAATGAATAAACTGCCAAATAACTTTTATTAATATATTTATATACAATTTACATTAGCACAATCATCAAATGATTGGCTTTAGGATACAATTCCCAACAAACTCCACTTAGCCTAAAGCCACTCATTACAGTATCTAATACCCATCTTCAATTTATAGTCATCAAACTCCTTGATGCTGAGTGCTTTAGTAAATGGGTCACCTAGGTTTTCCTTTCCATCAATCTTCTGAAGATTTATGTCACCTCGGTCTACAATCTCTCGAATAAGATGAAACCGCGTAGTATGTGCTTGGTGCGCTGATGTGCTCGTGGTTCCTTTGCTTGAGCTATGGCACCAGTGCTGTCACTGTACAACAGGACTGGTCCATCTATGGAAGGTGCCACTCCAAGCTCGGAGATGAACTTTCGCAGCCACACAGCTTCTTTCGCAGCATCTGATGCAGCGATGTACTCTGCCTCGCACACCGAAATCTGCCACTGTATGTTGCTTGAACTTTTCCAGCAAACAGCTCCACCATTTAGGATAAACACGAAACCCGATACACTTTTGCTATCATCATGATATGATTGAAAACTGGAATCAGTATATCCAACAAGTTTCAAATCAGACTCTCCATAGACTAACCACTGGTCCTTAGTATTTCTCAAATACTTAAGGATTGTCTTAACAACTTGCCAGTGTTTTTCTCCTGGATCAGATTGGTATCTACTCACTACTCCTAGTGAGTATGCCACATCTGGTCTTGTACATGTCATGGTGTACATAATCGATCCTACTGCCGAAGCATATGGAATTCGACTCATACGTTCTCTTTCATTAGGAGTTGTCGGACAATCCTTCTTAGAAAGATGAATTCCATGGCCTATCGGAAGATAGCCTTTCTTGGAATTCTCCATGCTAAACCTCTTTAGCACTGTGTCAATGTACGTAGATTGGGATAAACCAAGCATCCTCTTAGATCTATCTCTATAGATCTTCATCCCTAGGATGTATGATGCTTCTCCCAGATCTTTCATGGAGAATTGTGATGATAACCATGTCTTTATTCCTTGTAATGCAGGGATATCATTCCCGATTAAGAGAATATCATCCACATATAATACAAGAAATACAATAACAGAATCGTTAGCCCATTTATAAATGCAAGGTTCTTCTTTATTCTTAATAAAGCCATAAGATTTGATCACTTTATCAAATCGTATGTTCCAACTCCTAGATGCTTGCTTAAGTCCATAAATAGACTTCTGTAGCCTGCACACTTTAGACTCGTCTTCAGATATAAAACCTTCAGGCTGTATCATATACACCTGTTCTTCTAAATCACCATTTAGAAAAGCGGTTTTAACATCCATCTGCCAAATCTCATAATCGAAGTGTGCTGCTATAGCTAGCATAATCCGAATGGATTTCAGCATTGCCACAGGAGAAAACGTTTCGTCATAGTCAATACCATAACGTTGACGATACCCCTTGCAACCAGACGTGCTTTATAGGTCTCAACCTTTCCGTCTGCGCCTCTTTTCCTCTTGAAAACCCACTTACACCCTATGGGTTTTATCCCTTCGGGTGGGTCAACTAATGTCCATACATTATTGTCCTTCATGGAATCAAGTTCGGATTTCATGGCATCAAGCCATTTATTAGAGTCAGTCCTTTGCATAGCATCCATATAGGTGATCGGATCCTCGTTGTTCTCATCGAGTTCAACAGGATCATCGTTCTGGACCAAGAAACCTAAGTATCTGTCCGGTTGATGTGGTACTCTACCAGATCGCCTTAATGGTGCATCTAAAATGGGTTTTGAGTTTGATCTAATCAACTCAGATTCTAAGGGTTTCACTGGTTTGTGTTGTTCCTTCTACTTGATGAACTTCCTCAAGTTCAACATTAGAGCTATTTGTTCCTTCACTAAGGAACTCCTTTTCAAGAAAAACTGCTCTATTACTAATGAACAACTTTTGTTCTTCAGTATTGTAGAAGTAATATCCTTTGGTTTCTTTCGGATAGCCGATGAAAAAATATTTGTCAGATTTGGGTTCAAGTTTGTCTGATTTTGCACGTTTCACATAAGCCGGACACCCCCAGACTCTCAGATAGGTGATAACCGGTTTATGTCCATACCACATCTCATGTGGAGTTTTAGAAACAGACTTACTTGGAACCTTATTAAGAATATGACAAGCTGATTCTAATGCGTATCCCCAAAATGATATTGGCAAGCTTGCAAAACCCATCATGGACCGAACCATGTCTAACAGAGTTCGATTCCTTCTTTCCGACACCGTTATGCTGCGGTGTTCCAGGAGGAGTCCATTGGGAGAGAATCCCATTCTCTCTTAAATATGTCACAAAGTCATTGGAAAGGTATTCGCCTCCTCGATCTGATCGAAGGGTCTTAATACATTTTCCTGTTTGTTTTTCTACTTCTTTATGATATAGTTTGAACATTTCAAACGACTCAGATTTATGTCTCATAAGATAGACATAACCGAACCTAGAAAGGTCGTCTGTAAAAGTAATGAAGTAGTAATATCCACCTTTGGCACAAGTGCTCATTGGTCCACATACATCAGTATGTACTAGACTCAATAGCTCTTTGGCTCTTTCACCTTTTCCAGTAAAAGATGACTTGGTCATTTTACCAAGAAGACAGGATTCACAGGTAGTTAATGATTCACAATCATCAACTCGAAGGATGCCCTCCTGAGTTAACCTGTTTAATCTGTTCTTATTGATATGACCCAGCCGATGGTGCCAAAGATAAATGTCTGTGACATCAGTTGTTCTAGGGCGCTTACTTGATTGTACACTACATTCACAGGCTGTGATAATATATAAATGCCATTAGATAAATGCCCAGTCATTACAGTGACTCCATTCATAATGATATTCAAAGTAACATCCTTTATTGAAATTTCATAATTACTTTTGGCCAGAAGGCCTACAGAAATTACGTTCAATAAGAACGTTGGGCAAAAATGACAATCATTTAGTATAATGACATTTCTATTGAAAACTATTTCAAGAACTCCTAATGCCAGTACTGGAACTAATCTTCCATCGCCGACATTAAGGAATCTTTCATTGTCCTCAAATCTTCTAGTGACCTGTAGTCCCTGCAATGAATTGCAAATGTTAAAAGGACTCCCGGTATCCAATACCCAGGTCTGATTATCATATACAGAAAAATTACAAGGTGTTATCATATAAATACCTTGTTGAGCAACATCTTGCCCCTTTTTCTTCTTTGGCCTGTTTGGATCAAGTGTGGCAATGTAAAGAGGACAGTTCCTCTTCCAGTGCCCTTGCATCTTGCAATGAAAGCATTCAGCTTGACTTTTATCAACTTTCTTCTTCTGCATCTGACCCCTTATAGATGTCCTAGCATGTTGCACCTTTTTCTTATTCTTTTTCTTCTTCCTTTCCCAAAGGGTTGACGCCCTACCTTAGATCCTTCAACCACATTAACCAAACCCTTAGAGAGCTGGTTATCCTTCTCAAAGTTCTGTAACAACCCCAACAAACCGTGGTAGTTGACTGCAGGCTTTGTCATTCGAAAATGAGTAAGGAAAGGTCGGAAGGATGGAGGCAAGGAATTCAGGATCGCATCTTTTCCCAACTGCTCATGTAGGGGAAAGCCGAGCTTGCTTAGGAGTTCTATCTTCTCGATCATGTACAATACATGATCAGTGACAGGAGATCCATCCCTCATTCGAGCATTAAAAATAGCACAACTAGTCTTGTGCCTTTCAACGTCGTCGGGTGTGCCGAAAGATTCATTCAACGCTTGAATGATTTCTTCTGGCTGAGCATTCTCGAACCGGCGACCGAATTCATCGTTCATTGCTGCTAGCATGATGCAACGCACGCTAGTTCTATCATTGAGCCACTTCTGATAAGTGTCTTTCTCAGAACTTTGGGTGTTTGCATCAGGTATCTTTGGTGCAGGATTATTCAGAATATATAGAATCCTCTCATGCTCAAGGACGATCTTAAGTTTTCTGAACCAGCTATTGAAATTTGAACCATTCAACTTGTCACTATCCAATAGGGACCTTAATGATAAATTAGTGGCCATTTTCTGCATAAGAAAAACTAAAGTTTATTAGTATATAAATTGATTCAGTCTAAAGACTTGGACTTTAGTCTAAAGATTCTCCCACTATTTTGTTCAAATTGGCAGCCTCTACACCCCAATTCGAAGAATTATTCTTAATTCTTTAGTGGGCACTAAGATCTACATAGACTACATACAGGCCCAAGTGAAGCTTGGCCAACCCATATGCATCTAAGAGTAGGTTCAAAACCAATTGTTTCCCAAACAATTCTTAGTGTTCAGTTTTGCCCCATGTACCTCTTCAGCAGGCATGGAGTGCCTCCACTGAAAGTTCTGGTTAGGTCCAACCATTAAATGATATAATCAGTGTAACCTATCAATAGACAACCAAGCCCGAGTGAAGCTCGGCCCACCTGACTGTCTATTTAATAGTTACGCTGACTTATCATATAATGAATGATAATTTCGATGGTTGACAAGCACCAGGCATGGAGTGCCTCCAATGATTATCAAGACATCGGACTCATTATCACCCACCTTAATGGGAGGCTATGATCTAGTTATCATATAACTATTTCATTTTAAGGACCTAATAATTTTAGAGGATTTAATAATCTGAAGACAAATTGACTAATCAAGTTCTCCACTGAATCTATGAAATCGGTAGAATGAAACAAGATTAAGTCAGGTTAAGTGGCACCTAAATCAGTCAGACTGATTTCCTTACAGGCATGGGTCAACCCGAATCAGGTAAATGATCTGAATCATAAATGGTTCACCATATTGACCAGGTGAGTGAGATCGATGGGAGGGATATGCCATTAACTCGTTAAAGACGCATCAATACGAGTAGCTCCCAATTAAAAACCATTCGATCGTTGATCCTAGAGCAACTTGCCAACTCACCTTGACATCATATGGTTAACCAATTTTGATTTGACCATCTAAGAGATTCATGCTCAACCACGGAGCCTAATCTACTTCCATTTGGTTTAATCAAAGAGAAGGACATGATCAACTACAACTATTGTTTGATTTAGAGCATTCTTAACCTAATCTAATTAATTTAGATTTGATCAAATACTCTTTTAGTCCAGTTGATTTAAACCTTAGGGTCTAACCCTTTATGGACCCGATTTAGCTAACCCAAAAGATTAAATATATTTCATGTTTACATGTCATATATTTCAATCAAGCATCATTTGTATTATGTTACTACTCATAATTCCTATATTTAGATCATATCTAAAAGATTATGAATTAATATTTGACATTCAAATAAAACTCTCATAAATATTTGTATGTTTCATAACATAGATTACAAGCCATCATATCTCATATCTATATTTTTATACTAAACATGCAAATATCATGCTTTTATACAACATCAATATGTATCAAATATAAAACATTTTTGAGAGTGTGTGTAATCTGTGTTTTGAAGCCAAAGATCAATTTAAATTATCTTTTGACTAAACATCAAGAATCATAACGTCACGACAATATGTCACAGAATACCTCATTGAATGGGTAATTTGGATTTTTAATCCATCTGTGACCGAATAGACCTGTGATCCATTTTAGCTTTGATTACACAATTAATGAGAGCATTAATTTACATGCAATAAATTAGATCAATATGAAACCATGGCTCTGATACCATTTGTAGGGAGAAATAAACTCTGAGGCATGCATATTTTTAAAATTTGATAACTATTATCAATGCAGAAGCTAAAAGATTACATATTAATCTATCTAATATGCATCAAGATCATATCTTTGCCTTATATATAGGATCGCTTGATCTAAAATATGCATATAAATAATCATCAAGATCATATCTTGATCCTCAATGTAAGAAGTCGTACTTCTTGCCTTGAATCATGCCTTAAGGTTTAGGGATCATATCACTTACCTTAAGGTAGTTGGTAAATCCTTTTGTGCTCTGCAGCCGTTCAATCGTCCGGCCTCTAGTATCGTCCACGCGAAGCCCCGAATGATCGGATTTCGAGAGTGCTAGCTCGCGGAAAAATGACTTTGCTGATCTTGAATCTTCCTCAAAATCCACCAAGCTTTTGCTAACACCAGAATCACCAGGATTTCTATTCTAACCTTTTTAGAATTTCAATCCACGACATATCGTGTGTTATTGTTCTGTGTAATCTGGTGAGGGATGTGCTCTATTTATAGTCTCATTTCAGCCTACCCATTGAATTCTGACATTAAGAATTCCGTCGTTTGGCAAAAAGCAAAGAACGCCGAACCAAAGAGCCACGGCGCTTGGTTAATTCCAACGTTCGGTAAAAACCAAGGAGACGTGGCGTTTTGTTAATTCTGATGTCGGTGAGAACTAAAGAGATGTGAATTCTAACACTTAGAATTCCATCGCCTGGTTGATTCAAAGAGGCACATTAATTCTACTTTAATTCTAACATTTAGAATTCGATGGAAATGGTTTAAGAGGATTAAATTAATACATTAAATTCTAAATGAGAATTTAATCTCTCATACATTAGTTATCTCATCATGTGAGATACTTATGCGAGAGGTTTGGGTTCAGGTGATGGTTTAATCTGATCTGAATTTATTGGACTGAACCCACATAGATCATGGTCCTAGCCCAAATCAAATTTGGCTAGTCCTAAATCTATTTAAATCCAAATCAAGTCTAATTCCAAATCAATATTTGAAATTGATTAGTCCTTCTAATAGACTTAAACCAAATTGAATCTTATTCACTTGTACTTAACCCAATTGAGATAATTCAATCAATCAAATTGATTAATTAAATCATATACGATTCTCAATCGTTGATCAGCAAATAGATCATCCTAGGAAACTTCTATGCGTGTGACTCTCTAGGTTCGAACCTAAGCCGGTAGCATAGAAACAACTTTCTATACTAATCGATGTGCCCATCTAGCAATGGAACCCGACGTCCAGATAGGTCAAGAGTTGATGAACAAACTCCAAGAACCCTAAGAAACAGTTACCGTATAATTCATCCTCTTGACCACAAATGCTAAGGATGGCTTAAGAGCCTGTCAACTCTAAACATCGAATCCATAAAGTGATTTCAATTTTAGTGATCATGTGACTTTCACATGAAGTGCCTTGGCCAAGGTCTTGCTAAATTGAAACACAAGCATTTCTCCTTTTAACGGGATAGGTCAAATTCCATCTTGATCCATAACTGACTACCACAAGTACTTGACTGCACCCAGTAACCTTTCATAGCTGGATTAGAAATCCAGGTGGTCCGGCACCTAAGTACAATGAGTTGCTTGCAAGTCACCGGTTGTGATCTTCAGGTCTAAAGGATACTTATATCCATATCTTCTCGGATTAACTCTTGACAGCAGAGTATCCAAAAATGAGTCACGTTCGGTAAAATGTACTCCTACACTTTCACCTGTATGTCATACTAGTGTCTCTACACTCTTTGGTTAAGAGGACAACCAACAAATATGATATACAACGTCCTATAATTGATAGTACTATGGCCCTATCATAGTATATCATTTGGTCGCAAACTCTTTTAAGGACCTTCAAAAATAAATCCTCCTTTATCGTGAAGGAAGATCCTGAGGGCTTCATTACTATTAGGAGTTATAAGAAGATGTTCTTGTAATGAATAAACTGCCAAGTAACTTTTATTAATATATCAATTTATATACAATTTACATTAGCACAATCATCAAATGATTAGCTTTAGGATACAATTCCCAACACCCTCGACCTCGGACCTCATGTCTCCTCAGCCTTAGACCTCGTCCCCTCGGTCTCAGACCTCATGTCTCCTCGGCTTCGGACCCCAAGTCCCTTCGGCCTCCGAGATCCCCTCGACCTCCGAGACCCCCTCGAACCTAGGTCCCCTCAGCCTCGGACCTTATGTTTCCTCGGCCTCGGACCTCGTCCCCTCATCCTCGAACCTCATGTCTTCTCGGCTTCAGACCCCAAGTCCCCTTGGCCTCTAACCCCAGGTACCCTCGGCCTCGGACCTCATGCCCCCTTGGCCTCGGACCCTATGTCTCCTCAGCCTCGGACCCCAGGTCCTCTCGGCCTTCGACTACGGGTCCCCTCGCCTCGGACCTCATGTCCCCTTGACCTTGGGCCCCAAGTCTCCTCGGCCTCGGACCTCAGATCCTCTCGGCCTCGACCTCCAGGTCTCCACTTCCTCGAGCCGCCCGATATTACCACATGGCCCACTAACCTCCTGCAATTGTCATATGGTCCATTACCCATCTACAATTGCGCATGGCCACTACCTACAATGGCGTACGCCTGACACAACTAGACCCACTTGCCACCTGTGGCACCATGCCTGGTAGGTGGCTGGCGGGGCAAGATACCTTTGACATGCTCAATGTCGGTTGTGAACTGTCTTTGTCAGCTTGACCATCTGACCACTATCGGACAACAACGTCTTGAAATTAGTCATCTTTCAAAAGCGGGAAAGGGGATCTTCGAATAGGTATAAGAACCTATACTCACAACAAGGGATGGGATCTGAACTCAAGCTCTCTAGCTATTTTTCCTTTAGCTCTATTTTTTTACTGTTCCCGAGTTGCTTACTTGAGCATCGAAGGGTCTCCATCGATTTTTTGCAGGAGCTTCATCGAAGAAGAGGATCTCCGTTTCTCAACGTTAGAGAAATGCGACTTGATGGCAATAGTTTCCACCACACAGGCAGCAAAGGCCTTTATTACTTGAATATTTTAGGCAATAAGCACATGCACACTTCTATTCGCGTTTCCTCGCTATCATTCAATTGACCCTTTATAGAAATTGATTTTTTTTTTTTTTTTTTTTTTTTAAAGGCTTAATTTCTAGGCATGCACCATTGCTTCCTATTGTCCGGATCTTTCATTAATTTTTCAAGAAGAGTTTGTGTATGATCCTCTGATAGCCAGCCTTGAAGCTGCTTTCATCTAAGAAACAGGAGACTTCTATATGGTTGAAAGATGACTCAAGATGGAATAGGCTGGAGGTGGGGGATCTGGTCAGACAAGTTGAAAATGTTGAAGATGATATTAGCATTTGCAGGCTAAGGAGGATCAGGAAGGTTTTTTGGTGGATTCAACCTCTCCTCTCTTAGGGATCTGCTTGCTCGTCATCACTCCCTTCTGCGGCAACAGAGGTGTACTGGTGGCAGAGGTCCATGTTTCAATGGATTTATGATGGGGATTGTAACACCAATTCTTTCATCAGGCTACTCTAAAGCAGCGTGCAGCTAAGAGGATTCGAAGGTTAGTTGATGATGACGGGCACACTCAGAAGGACATCCACTCTATCAGGGACATACTTCTCCACTTTTTTCAGTCCAGATGGGCTGAGTCTATTGGTGACGGGGGCCCGGTTGTTCATGTTCCGACTTCTAGGAAGGTTTCTTCCATGGATAATAATATGCTTGTTAGGCCGATTGCTGCGGAGGAAATTAGGTTGGCCCTTTGGGAGCTTGGTCCGGATAAGGCCCCTGACCCTGATGGTTTTCCGCCCTTCTTTTATCGACACTACTAGGATATTGTTGGGCAGGAGGTGGCTCAGGCCATTCAGGATGTTTTCCAAGCTCGTCACATTCCTTCAGAGTGGAACCAGACCTTCATTACTTTGGTCCCCAAGCGTATTGATGCTTCTCTCCGCAGCACTTTCGGCCCATTAGTCTGTGCACTACCCTCTATAAGGTTTGTGCTCATCTTTTAGCCCACCGCCTTTGTCTGGTGATCCCTCATCTCATTTCAGTTGAACAGGGGGCTTTTGTTAGAGGGCGTTCTATTTCAGACAATGTTCTTATAGCTCAGGAATTTATGCATGATCTTCAGAGAGCTCCGGCCAGTCATTATCTTATGGCTGTGAAGCTTGATATGGAGCGTGCTTATGATAGACTGAGTTGGGCCTTCTTGCAGAACTCTCTTCTGGAGTTTGGGTTTGATGGTTTATTTATAGAATGGATTATGGCCTATATTCAAAGGCCTTCCTTTTCGCTGATCGTCAATGGGAGCCCGACTAAGTTCTTTTGCTTTGTTGTGGGACTCTGGCAGGGATGTCCATTATCTCCTCTTCTGTTTATTCTGGCAGCTGATGACCTTTCCCGTGCTTTATGTCAGGCTCAGCTAGATAGGCGGATTGTCCCATTTATGACCGGGTCGAGGGCCCCCTTGTTTCTCATCTTCTTTTTGTGGATGATTGTATCATTATGGGGTAGGCTTCTACTGCAAATGCGGCTTCGTTTCACTCAATTATTCAGCAGTACTATCAGGTTTCGGGCCAAAAGGTTAATCTTCTCAAGTCCTCCATTTGTTTTAGCCCGAAGACCTCTAGAAAAACCAGGGAAGCCATTATTAATCTGTTAGGTATTACTTCTCATATTGATAGATTGATGTATTTGGGGATCCCTATTACGGGGAGACAGCCTCGTTGTTCTGATTATGCTGAGATTGAGAGGCGTGTTCACCAGCGCATTGAGGGATGGCAGGTCACAGGCCTTTCAATGATGGCGAGGATTATCATTATTCATTCGGTTCTGTCTTCCATTCCCTTGTATCTCCTATCGAATGCTGCCATTCCGATTACTTGTTTGATGAGGATTGAGGGATATTTCATGATTTTATGTGGGCTTGTATGCACGAAGGTCATGGAATTCACCTCCTATCCTGGGACAGTATCTGTCTGCCTATCAGTGAGGGCGGTCTCGGGATCCAGTCCCGGATCGTTAGACATCATGCCCTTCTGGCCAGACATGCATCGAGATTCCTTCTCGAGCCGCATTGCTTGTGGAGCTCTCTGATGCGAGCGAGGTATGGTGACTGGTCGTTAGTCTTGTATATTTCTCCGCCTCGGGGATGTTCCTCCTTTTGGAAGGAGGTTTGTCGGTATGGTCAGGCTATCTCGGATCATGTTTCGTGGATGATTGGTGATGGACTTCGATTGATGTTATTCATGATACCTGGATTTCTGACCTTCCGCTTTCTCGGTGGCCCACTTTTATTAGCATTGATGCTCCTGTCAGTTTCAAGGTGAAGGATTTGATTTCCTCTGAGCCCCCTGCCTGGCATGTCCCTTCGGTGATGAGATTCTTTGGTATAGATCTATCGCGTCGGATTCTCTCGATGCCCCTTACTCCTGGCCGGTTATCTGATTCCAGGCTATGGCAAAGATCCTGTCTCTCTAAGGCCCCTTCTAGGGATCTGATGAAGTTGTTCAGGCCCCAGCCCCAGCGGTTGAAGGATGCTGCATGGATTTGGAGGCTGCCATTTATTCCTAGGGTTTAGCTTTTTATTTGGAAGCTTCTGTAGGACTGTCTCCCAACCTGTAGCCTTCTCTCCTGGAGGGGTCTTGCTATCCAGCCGACTTGTCCTTTATGTAGTATGGAGGAGGAATCGTTAGATCATGCTATTTTCACCTGCCCTAGAGCTAGAGGAATCTGGTATATGATCGGCTATTCATTTAGACAGGATGACTCGGGTTCCTTGCACTCCTCTTTCCTTCTTGATCTTCGGAGGGGTCCTCAGCAGAAGAAAGGTCTTTGGGCTGTCACGGTGTTGATCTATTTATTGATTTCGATGATTAATAAAGGAATTGAGTATATTTATTTGATTACTAATGGATTTTATAAGTGTTTCAGGACTTAAATTTATTTGATCAATTTAAAGGAATTAAGAAATGAATTTTGAATCAAATACAAATCAGAGATTTCAAAGTTTCAGAGCTTGGAGTCGACACCTAAAATATCAGGAGCCGACCCCATGGCCATTTAATTTTAAATCTAATTTTTGATATGGTCTGGAGCCGACACCTAGAGTTTCGAAGCCGACACCTAAAGTTTCGGAGTCGACACTTACAGTGTCTGGAGCCGACTCCGATGCGGGGATAGAACGTTGATTTTTTGAGCATCCTGAAGCCGACACCTACAGTATTCGGGAGCCGACACCTGACGACGGCGAGCCGATACTTACTTTTGTGGAGCCGACTCCATGACGAACTCAGATTTTACTATTTATGGAAAAACAATTTGGAGCCGACACTTACTTTTGCGGAGCCGACTCCACGATGAACTCAGATTTTACTATTTATGAAAAAACGATCTGGAGCCGACACCTAAAAGCTGGAGCCGACTCCAACCCACCTGGACAAAAAATTAAAAATGCCAGATCAGCTCTAACGGTAATATTTTTGATTTCTGACATCTAACGGCTATTTTTTATGAATGGAAAATCCTTCCAGGTACACTCCAATGGCTAGATTTCCACCCAAAAATGAATCAAAGGAAAATCTATAAAAAGGGGAAAAACAACCGTTTGAAAAGAGAATAGAAAGGATAGACAAAAATCAAAAATCAAAATCCGAGAAGTCTTGAGCCTTATATCCAAGAGAGGAGCTTTCAAATTCAAATCCTTCCACTCCACAAAGCTCAAAGAAGAATCCAAGCCATTCAAATAGTGAAAAAATCGGAGGATTCTCAACTAGAAGAAAAAGACCAACTTTTCAATCTTCTCAACTACATCTACTGTGAGGAATCGGAGCTGAGGCATGATTCAACCCAGCAAGGAGAAGAGGAAAAGAAGAAAAGAAGAAAAGCTCAAAGCCAAATAACTTCAAACCAGGCTTTTCTAAACCTATTTACTTATCTTTGAATATTTGCTCATTGAGGAGCTGTGAAACTTTGTAAAACATTCTTATATTTGTTTGTGCCTAGTTCAATCAAAGGGGATTGAACTAGTGGAGGTTGTTAACCTCGGGTCAAGCTAGTTTAGCTTGAGTTTAGGGTTGTGTGCTGGTGAGCCCGTAAAACCGGCTGGGTTCGTTGTGATCCCGGGTAAAACAACAAGTTTGGGTTGTGAACTTGTAAAACAACTCGGCTGTAATCGAGAGATTATAGTGTGGACCCAAGTAGGATCTTGGGAGTGGACGCAGGTGTTGGATACACCGAACCACTATAAAATCTTTGTGTTTGCCGTGTTTCCATTGTCTCTATCTCTATCTCTATTTTATTCATTGTGCTTTATATTTACATTGCATTTATTTTCATTCATCTTAAGCAAACAATTTTTTAAAAGGGTAAATTTTTTAAAGAACCTAATTCACCCCCCCCCCCTCTTGGGTTGTCATCTGGGCCAACAATTGGTATCAGAGCAAGTGCTCATTAGATTTTGATCATACGATCAAGAGCTAAAGATCCAAATGGCAGCTCAAGTTGGATCATTTGCCGAAGGTCATTCTACGAATAGACCTCCCTTATTTAATGGTTCCAACTATTCTTATTGGAAAGCAAGAATGAGGATATTCATTCAAGCTTCTGATTATGAATTATGGGGTGTTATAACTAATAGACCTAGTACACCCACACACGTTGTTGATGGCACTATTGTTCCTAAGCCCGAAAGGGATTGGAATGATAATGATAGGAAAATGGCACAGCTCAATGCTAAGGCCATGAATGTCTTATATTGCTCTTTAGATGCTAATGAATTTAATAGAATCTCCATGTAATTCCGCAAAGGAGATTTGGGATAGATTAGAGGTTACCCATGAGGGTACTAACCAAGTAAAAGAATCCAAAATAAACATTCTTGTTCATAAATATGAGTTATTTTGCATGGAACAAACTGAAACTATAGCTAGCATGTACACTAGATTACTGATATTGTAAATGGGTTGAAAAGTTTAGGCAAAACATATTCTAACTCTGAACTTGTCCGTAAAATTCTCAGGTCACTTCCAAGAACGTGGGAAGCGAAGGTGACAGCAATCCAAGAAGCAAAGGACCTCAACACCTTACCCTTAGAGGAGCTTCTAGGATCCCTAATGACCCATGAATTGACCATGAAGCAGCACATAGAAAAGATGTGAAAAAGAAAAAGACCATAGCTCTTAAGGCTGCTGAAAATGAGGAGAGTTGCAGTGATAGTGAAGAAGATGATGATGAGACAGCTCTTCTAGCAAGAAAGTTCAAAAAATTCATGAGAAGAAAGAGACCCTTCTACAAGAAGAAATTTGGAACTAAGATGGAAGAGAGAAAGAAAAAGACAAGGACAAGGATAAAGAGAAAGACCCCTTGATTTGCTATGAATGTAAGAAACCGGGGCATTATAGATATGATTGTCTTCAACTGAAAAAGACTTTCAAGAAAAAAAGAAAGCCTATGTTGCAACTTGGAGCGACAGCGATGAATCCTCATCGGAGGAAGAACAAAAGGAGGTTGCCAACATTTGCTTTATGGCAAACGAGGAGGATGAGGTAAGTTCTGAAAACCCTTGCGATGAATTTTCTTTTGATGAATTGTTTGATGCTTTTAATGAACTGTTGGTGATTTCAAAATTTTAAAAAAGAAATATAAGTTTTTAAAAAATGAAAATTTAACTTTGATTGAAGAAAAAGAAAATCTTAATAATGAAACTAAAGTGCTAAAATCTGAAAAAGATAATTTGACTAAAGAAAAAGAATCAATTTCCAATGAAAATGATAAACTAAAGAAGGAAGTTGATAAATATAAAAGTATTGTTGATAAATTCACTTATAGTTCAGAAAAACTTAATTTATTGTTAAGTAATCAAAGAGCTATATATGATAAGGCTGGTTTAGGATATAGACCTAATTTGAAACAAAAATTTATCAAAAACTTTTTTAGAAAGGAACAAAACAATGATAATGTTACATGTCATTACTGTAACAAGAAGGGACACAAAGTTTTTGAATGCAATTTTAAGAAAATTGATAAGAAGTTAAATAATAAAGGAAAGAAAATTTGGGTTCCAAAGGAACAATTTTTTATGCTACTAACCATGAAGGACCCAAGAAAGCTTGGGTACCTAAATATAAGACTTAATTATTTTTGCAGGAGTGTCTTGCGGCCAAAAGATCAAAGAGAAAGTGGTATCTCGATAGCGGCTGCTCAAGGCACATGACGGGTGACAAGGATCAATTCATCACCCTTGAAAGCAAAAGAGGAGGAGTAGTTACATTTGGTGACAATGGCAAAGGCCAAATCTTGGGGTTTGGTAACATTCAAATAACTCCCTCCATATATTGAAAATGTCTTATATGTTAATGGTTTGAAACATAATTTAATTAGCATTAGTCAATTATGTGATAAAGGTTTTAAAGTATCATTTGAATCTTCTATATGCACAGTTTCTAATCCCATTGATAATAGCATTGTTTTTATTGGAAATAGAAATGGCAATGTATACTTGATTGATTTAGACAATTTGTCTACTAGTAATCATTGCTTAGTTGCTAATAATGCTAATATAAATGAGATTGGTTGGTTGTGGCATCGAAGATTAGGTCATGCAAGCACACACCTTATTTCAAAATTAATTAGAATGGATTTAGTAAAAGGACTTCCACAATTAGATTTTGAAAATAATAAAATTTGTGATGCATGTCAATTTGGAAAACAAACTAGAAATTCTTTCAAAACTAAAAATATTGTTTCACTTCTAGGCCACTTGAACTACTTCACATGGATCTTTTTGGACCTACTAGAACCACAAGTCTAGGAGGAAAGAAATATGGTCTTGTGATTGTAGATGATTATTCTAGATACACTTGGGTATTATTTTTAGCTCATAAGGATGAGACCTTTCCACTATTTTTGAAATTCTTCAAGAAGGTCACAAATGAGAAAAACAACACCATAGTGTCTCTAAGAAGTGATCATGGCACCGAATTTGAAAATCATTTATTTAAAAATTTTTGCATAGAAAATGGCATCCATCATAATTTTTCTGCACCTAGAACACCGCAACAAAATGGTGTAGTTGAAAGGAAAAATAGAACCCTAGAAGACATGGCCCGTACCATGCTATGTGAAAGCAACTTACCAAAATACTTTTGGGCAGAAGCTATAAACACGGCATGCTACATTCTTAATAGAGCTTTAATTAGGCCAATCATTAAGAAAACACCTTATGAACTATGGAATAATAGAAAACCAAACATAAGTTATTTTCATGCATTTGGTTGTAAGTGTTTCATTCATAATAATGGCAAAGATAATCTAGAAAATTTGATGCAAAATCTGATGAAGGCATATTCTTAGGATATTCAACATCTAGTAAAGCCTATAGAGTATTTAACAAGAGAAACTTAATTGTAGAAGAATCTATTCATGTAATTTTTGATGAATCTTTAGCATCAAGTTCTAAAAAGATTGATGATGAGGAAGATACAAACATTCTAGAAAGAGACATTGAAAAATTAAATATAGATGTATCTTCAGATCATGAACAAGAAGCTAAAGATAATGATTCTCCTAGTGTTGATGTTATTGATGCAAATCGTAATGATATAGATCTACCTAGAGATTGGAGATATGCCTATGGTCATCCAAGAGAATTAATTATAGGTGATCCATCTCAAGGAGTAAGAACTAGATCATCAATGAGAAACATCAATAATCATCTTGCATTTGTATCTCAAATTGAACCTAAAACTATTGAAGAAGCTGAAAAAGATAATAACTGGATGTTAGCCATGCAAGAAGAATTAAATCAATTTACTAGAAATAATGTTTGGACATTAGTGGATAGACCTAAAGATCATTCTGTAATAGGATCAAAATGGGTATTTAGAAATAAATTAGACGAAAATGGCATAGTAATTAGAAACAAAGCTAGATTAGTTGCAAAAGGATATAATCAAGAAGAAGGAATTGATTTTGATGAAACTTTTGCACCTGTAGCTAGACTTGAAGCAATTAGATTATTACTTGCATTTGCATGTCATATGCATATCAATTTATTTCAAATGGATGTTAAAAGCATTTTTAAATGGATTTATAAATGAAGAAGTTTTTGTTGAACAACCACCGGGATTTGAAGATCATGAATTTTCAAATCATGTTTTTAAATTACACAAAGCACTATACGGTTTGAAACAAGCACCTAGGGCTTGGTATGAAAGATTAAGTAAATTTCTGATTGAAAATGATTTTGTAAGAGGAAATGTCGATAAAACACTATTTTTGAAAAGAAAAGATAAAGATTTATTAGTAGTACAAATATATGTTGATGATATTGTTTTCGGTGCTACTAACAATTTTATGTCAAGAATTTGCTAAGTTAATGCAGGGTGAGTTTGAAATGAGTATGATGGGAGAACTCAACTTCTTCCTAGGACTTCAAATCAAACAAAGCAAAGATGGAATCTTCATCAATCAAGCCAAATACACAAAAGAACTGCTCAAGAAATTTGGAATGGAGTCAATCAAACCACTTGGGACACCTATGAGTCCTTCGTGCAAATTGGACAAAGATGAAGATGGTAAGAAAGTAGATCAAAAACATTACAGAGGTATGATTGGATCTCTTCTTTACTTAACAGCTAGTAGACCAGATATTATGTTTGCAGTATGTTTATGTGCTAGATTTCAATCTGAACCTAAAGAATCTCACTTAATTGCTGTAAAAAGAATTTTAAGATATTTAAGTGGAACTAAAAATGTAGGTTTATGGTACTCTAGAGACTCAACTTTAAATTTAATTGCATATTCTGATTCTGACTATGCTGGATGTAAATTGGATAGAAAAAGCACAAGTGGTGCATGTCAATTCTTAGGATGTAACTTAATCTCTTGGTTTAGCAAAAAGCAAAATTCGGTTGCATTATCTACTGCTGAAGCAGAATATGTTGCAGCTGGAAGTTGCTGTGCTCAAATCCTTTGGATTAAGAGACAACTTGAAGATTATGGCATAACCCTTGATAAAACACCAATTAGATGTGATAACACAGTGCAATAAATCTAACTAAAAATCCAATTCAACATTCAAGAACAAAACACATTGAAATTAGATATCATTTCATAAGAGAACATGTAGCTAATAATGAAATTTGTCTTGAATATGTTAATACAGAGGAACAATTAGCTGACATATTTACAAAACCTTTGAGTGAAGAGAGATTTTGTTATCTTAGAGGTGAATTAGGGATATGTGACCCTATGGATTGATTTTGATACATTAAGGAATGAGAATCTAGATTTCTATTAATTTCTTGATATTCTCTTCACAATTTTAAGGACAAATTATCTAGTCATTTGAGCTATTTGATCCTTAATACTCCAAAATTTTATCAAAATTTTATAAAATTTATTTTGACGAGTTTCAGTCATTTGAATTTCATATATTTTTGCTGAAACTGTCTTTGGAGTCGACACCTCAGAATGAGGAGTCGACACCTCTGACTGTGTCGCTCTCGGTCCCTGACCTTGGAGCCGACACCTGTGAATTCGGAGCCGACTCCAGTTCGAGCGCTGACTGTGTTAGCGACTTGGAGTCGACACCCGACTTTGCGGGAGTCGACACCTGGGAATCAAAAATTGATTTATTAGGGCAGAGTCGACACCTCGTCATTTCATTACTTTCTCAAATCCTAACCAAACTCTTCCAAAATTCCAAAACTTCCCCATCTCTAATTCCATCCAAATCGAACCTTTCCAAAGATCAAATGGCACCCAAAAGGAGAGAATCAGTGGTTGGAGCGCCGGTGACTACGGGAAAGCGGTCCGCACGTCGTCCCGTTCGTGAGCCGACTCCAAGCAGCGATTCGTCCACGGATTCTGACAACCCCAACACATCTTCCACACAGGTAGATACCTTAGCCGGTAGAGTCATCACAATGGGGAGAAAATTGATTTTGACCTATTTGAATCCGAGGTTTTTCAATCGGGAGACAATTGAAGGAAATGGGCTGGGATAAGCTATGCTCTCTTGATGTTCCTACCTATCCAGCCTTAGTAAAGAATTCTATTTCAATTTGGCTAGAGGGGATGGAGGTTTAGTAAGCATTGTTAGAGGGAAAAGGATTCATCTCACCTTTCAAAAGCTTGGAAACCTCCTTAGCATCCCAATCACTGGTTTAGCAGCTGACATGCACAGTGATAGGTCAGCAGCTCTTTCAAGGATGTTAGGAAGGGAAGTAACAGAGTTTGAGGAAATTAGAGCCAATCAACTACCCCTAGAATTGAGATTATTACACAATATATGCAGTAGAATTTTGTTTCCAAAGACTGGTCGGTTTGAGTATGTCTCGGAGCGAGACATTGTGGTTATGGACAGTGTTCTGACTGGGCAGCCGATCAATCTGGCAGCAATGATGATTTTTTATATGGCAGAAGCTGGAGGGAAGAGGAGATCATCCCTACCGTATGGAATGGTACTTACTATGGTTTTCAGGAGCCAAGGGGTTGAAATTCAAGTGAATGAACCTTCCAAGAACCTAAGGCACACAGATTACTATAGTTTGGCAACATTGCATCGGATGGGTTTTGTTAAGGTGAATGGACAGTGGGATAGGAAAGGACACCTAGATGAAAGAGCCCCTATGCCGAGAGTTTCTGAGCCTTGCGAGGCTGGACCATCATTTAGGGTTCCTTCTCCACAGCCTAGGAGTCCCATTTCTGCTCTGTTCCTGCTCCTGCACCTGCACAAGTTTATGATCAACCATCCACTTCTTCGACTGGATTCTCAGACCTTCAAATGGAGCAATTAAAAAGTTTGTTTGCAGCTCAGAAGGATGAGTTTGACAGTAAATTCATGAATTTAAAAGAATCACTTTACTCCCTTGATGATCGGATTGCAAAGATTGAATCAACTCAACTCCTCCGCAGAATCTTTAAGTGGTGATTTGAAGAACATCTTTGAAGAGCTTAAAGAGATTTGTGGAGATGGTGAAACTTATTCAAAGTGCAACGCCGAGCTTCAAGACAAAATCTTAACAGCTTGCACATTTGTTGATGAGAGACTAAAAGATTATGTTAGACTTCAATGTGATGGAATGAAAAATATTGTAGACCATTTAACAAAAATAGTGAGAAAGAACTTTTGATGTAATGTATGTTTAATTTTGTTGAAATGTAGTTTACATTTTGATGTAATGAAGTTTTTGTAATGAAGTTAATGTAATAAGTTTAAAGGGGGAGAGAATTATGTAATACTTGACTATATGTTGATGTAGTGAAGTTTATATTGATGAATGAAAAGTTTTTTTTTCTTTTGTTGAAATGAAATTATCCTTTGATTATCTTTTGATGCAATTATCTTTTGATGCAGTAAAATATCTTTACCTTTTTGTTGATTACAAAAAAGGGGGAGAGAATTAGGATTGTATATGCATTAAGAGGGAGAAAATTATATGGAAAGAATTATAGTTGTTAATTGCATTAAAGGGGAGAATGTTATGTTGCATTAATTGGTTAATATAAAAATTGAGTTATTTAATTGATTTATATGAAACATTAATGGAGTTAATTGATTAATATGATATTGAGTTATTGATGTGGATTAATAATCAAATTGATTTGTCTATGCACAAAGAAATCTTAAGTACCAAATGTGTAAAGTAAGAGGAAGAATAATTTGAACTTCATAGGGGAAGCTACCTTATTCAGGGGGAGCTTACTCGTAAAGATCACTTCCTTGATATTTTTTTAATTTAAGAATTCTATGCATATACTCAATGTTTTTATAATCATCAAAAAGGGGGAGATTGTTGATCCATTTATTGATTTTGATGATTAATAAAGGAATTGAGTATATTTATTTGATTACTAATGGATTTTATAAGTGTTTCAGGACTTAAATTTATTTGATCAATTTAAAGGAATTAAGAAATGAATTTTGAATCAAATACAAATCAGAGATTTCAAAGTTTCAGAGCTTGGAGTCGACACCTAGAAATCAGGAGCCGACCCCATGGCCATTCAATTTTAATCTAATTTTTGATACGGTCCGGAGCCGACACCTAAGTTTCGGAGCCGACACCTAAAGTTTCGGAGTCGACACTTACAGTGTCTGGAGCCGACTCCGATGCGGGGACAGAACGTTGATTTTTTGAGCATCCTGGAGCCGACACCTACAGTATTCGGGAGCCGACACTGACGACGGTGAGCCGACACTTACTTTTGCGGAGCCGACTCCACGACGAACTCAGATTTTACTATTTATGGAAAAACGATCTGGAGCCGACACCTGAAAAGCTGGAGCCGACTCCAACCCACCTAGATAAAAAATTAAAAATGCCAGATCAGCTCTAACGGTAATATTTTTGATTTCTGACATCTAACGGCTATTTTTTATGAATGGAAAATCCTTCCAGGTACACTCCAACGGCTAGATTTCCACCAAAAATGAATCAAAGGAAAATCTATAAAAAGGGGGAAAAACAACCGTTTGAAAAGAGAATAGAAACGGATAGACAAAAATCAAAAATCAAAATCCGAGAAGTCTTGAGCCTTATATCCAAGAGAGGAGCTTTCAAATTCAAATCCTTCCACTCCACAAAGCTCAAAGAAGAATCCAAGCCATTCAAATAGTGAAAAAATCGGAGGATTCTCAACTAGAAGAAAAAGACCAACTTTTCAATCTTCTCAACTGCATCTACTGTGAGGAATCAGAGCTGAGGCTTGATTCAACCCAGCAAGGAGAAGAGGAAAAGAAGAAAAGAAGAAAAGCTCAAAGCCAAACAACTTCAAACCAGGCTTTTCTAAACCTATTTACTTATCTTTGAATATTTGCTCATTGAGGAGCTGTGAAACTTTGTAAAACATTCTTATATTTGTTTGTGCCTAGTTCAATCAAAGGGGATTGAACTAGTGGAGGTTGTTAACCTCGGGTCAAGCTAGTTTAGCTTGAGTTTAGGTTGTGTGCTGGTGAGCCCGTAAAACCGGCTGGGTTCGTTGTGATTCCGGGTAAAACAACAAGTTTGGGTTGTGAACTTGTAAAAAACTCGGCTGTAATCGAGAAGATTATAGTGTGGACCCAAGTAGGATCTTGGGAGTGGACGTAGGTGTTGGATACACCGAACCACTATAAAATCTTTGTGTTTGCCGTGTTTCCATTATCTCTATCTCTATCTCTATTTTATTCATTGTGCTTTATATTTACATTGCATTTATTTTCATTCATCTTAAGCAAACAAATTTTTAAAAGGGTAAATTTTTTAAAGAACCCAATTCACCCCCCCCCCTCTTGGGTTGTCATCTGGGCCAACACACGGCTTATCAGATATGGTTGTCCAAGAACTAGCTCATTTTCTCTGATGATACTATTTCTCCTCATATGATTGTGAGGAAGATTAGATTGTTGACAGCGGACTGTGCCCGTATTGGTCCTAACAACTCTGGCCTCTAGGGTTCTCCTGCTGCTTCGGCAGCGAGCCGATATACGGTTTGTATCTCCTGGGAGCCCCCTCCTCCAGGGTTTGTCAAAATCAATTTTGACGGGAGTGTCCGTGGTAGAGCTGCTGGTTCTGGTTTTATCATCCGAGGTCCTCATGGTGATTTATTGGCTGCGGAAGGTTTTGGAACTCTCGACTCTTCTGTCCCTATGACCAAGCTTTATGCGGCCTGGACAGGTATTTCTTATGCTATCCGGTATCTTCAGGCTCAGAGGCTCTTCATTGAGGGTGATTCTATGGCGGTCATTTCTTGGCTGAAGAAGGAGAATTGCCCTCCGGGTTTTAGTAATCCGATCCTTGGGGATATTTGGTCTATTCTGCGGGAGGTGGAAGGTGCCCAGATCCATCATATCTACCGTGAAGCAAATTCGACGGTGGATTGGGTGGCTACTTTTGTGGCGCAGCATGCTGGATCGTGGTCTTGGCAGCCAGGGGATCTATGCCCTTCTCTATTGCAGCTAATCTTGTACTCAGATCTATCTGGGCTGATTCGTATTAGATTAGTGTGATCGCTCGTTTGTACCAAAAAAAAAAAAAAAAGATGACTCAAGAGCCCTATATTTTGAGATGACCAAAGCAACATCTATCCAAGGAGTGCACCGTAGAGCGGAAGGTGCAAAAACAAATGTATGACCATAGAGGTTCTGGAAACTAAAATTAGAAGAGAAGAAAAGTGGATGTGGAATGTGGATGGATGATAAAAAATAGAGAATTATGTTCTTTATTATATAGAGCCTTTGACAAGCTAATTTTCTATCTAAGTTATCAAATATCTTCTTCTGTAATGCGACAATTGAGGCAGCAAGCGAAAGAAAAATGTCATGATAGACACATTTAGTGGCTTGAATTAGTAGAGAGAGAGAACCCCTTTGGTTTGATTTAAAAATTTTAATAAAAATCAAACAATTGATGTGACATTTTCATTAAACATTTTCAAATCGTCATAGTTTGAATTAATAGAGAGAAGTCAAGGGTTAGCTTATTTTATTTATTTTTGCCTTTAGTGGGGCTTTTTAATTTAAATCATCTCTCGTAATTTTTTGAATCAGAAGGGCTACAAATAATTAAGGTATTAATACATGGAGAAGGGGAATTTCTATTTGCACCGCTCGGCTTGCTCAATCCATCCTCCTCAAATTTTTTTTAAAAAAATTCTAAACTACCCCCATGTAGTACCCGGTTCAAACGAACTAGGCTTGGTTCAGATGAACCACGCTTGGTTCAAATGAACCAAGCTCCTGTCTATTGGGTTCCCCAGGCTGACACTTCGCTTCAGGTGAAGCGTTTAGTCTTTCGGGAAACCTTCGATCCGAGGTGCTACTCAGGTGATTAAATAGGAAGGAGGAGGACTCCTTCCTTCACGCTAGCGCACTTCATCCATCAGGTAATCCCCTGGTCCAGAGAGAGAGAGAGCGTGAGAGAGAGAGACAGAGAGGGAGACAGAGAGAACGCGAGAGAACCAGAGAGAGCGAGAGAGAGAGAGATCGGCACGGTTCACTGTGCCGATCCTTGGTTCGGGCCTAGCGGCGTGCCCATCGCCTGGCCGGGCCTGAGGATTGGCCGGTGACCTCCACCGGCGCCGGGCGTGCATCTGGTGGAGGTTCGGCCAGCCCTGGTGGCCGGCCGAGCTGCCGGCACCGTGCGCACTGTGCGGGAGAAAAAGAGAGAAAGAGAGGGAGAGAGAGAGAATTAAGGAGAGAGAGAGAGGGGAGGCCGGCCGCGGCGGCCAGCTCTGGTCTGGCCAACGGCGGCTGGACCGGCCCCAATTTAGCCGGATTCGATGCCGGCGCGAAGAATTTCACGCGGGAGCAGCGAAGAGAAAGAGATAGAGGGAGAGAAATTGAGAGAGAGAGAGGGAGGAAGGAGGCCGGCTGCGGCGGCTGACTCCGGCCCGGCCTCCAGTGGCCGGGTCGGACGAGATTAGGCCGGCAGTGGCCCTGGCCACCGGCCAGAGGCTGTCCCTTGTTTCGGGCGAAACAGGGGAGCGAGGGTTGGATGTTGGCCATGGGCCGGCTGGGCCGGCCTGGTTTGGGCCTTCTGGGCCGTGCAGCGATGAGTTTTGGAGCTAGTTTTTGGGCCCTGTAACGGGCTGGGATTAGCAAAATATTTATATGACTAGAATCTGGGTTAATTCTAGTTTCTTGGGGTATTTTTACTTCCCCAATTGGATATGTATAGTGGGAGATATTCGAGCCCAAAGTAGGGCCCATGAACTAGTCTGGGTAGAAATTCTAAGGGTCATTTTAATATTTGTATTCTAATAAATTAATTGTGTAAATGATCCTGTAGGTGCTCAGACATCTGACTAGCTGATATATACCTGTTGGATTGCATACTGAGGTAAGTAAGCCAGTTATCAGTATTTAATAAATTATTCATTATATGAATGTTTAAATTGTGAATTATATTGTGACATGAAGAATTGTTATTGGCTAAATTGTAAGTAGATGAATATTATGAACACATGGTTGTTATGTGCTATGATTTCATATGTGGATGCTATGCATGAGAGATGTAGTTATTATGACATTGATGTGATATATTACATGCAATTGTTCAGTAAGTATAATCCACTATTTATACAATATAGAGATGTTATTGATATGTTTGTGCATGATGTGAGGTACTGTTATGTGTCGCCGCGGTTCTCCTTTATCATGTCATACCACACACATGTCTAGAGGACGTGTTCTGCTTGTTTATGCCACACACACATCTAGAGGATGTGTTCTGATGATCTATGCCACCTATACGTCTAGAGGACGTGTTCTGCTTGTTTATGCCATTCACACGTCTTGAGGATGTGTTCTGCTTGGGTTCGAGATGGCATCACGCATCTAGAGGATGTGTTCTGAGTTACTATGAGGTGGCATCACACATCTAGAGGATGTGTTCTGCTTGGTTCGAGGTGGCCTCACACATGTAGAGTATGTGTTCTGGTGGATTATAATATGACGTGACCCTAGTATCTGGACCCTTTCAGTAGGGGGATGCTTGTTGGTGCACTATTGAGATATTGCAGGGCCGTGGGTCACATTTACAGTTATCATTGAGAATATAAACAGTGGGTTTACTTACATGCATGTTTGAGTAATTGTGGAATGTTTAAGCATGCAAATCATTTATGTGCTTATTGATTGCTATGCTATGATTTGACTGTATAATGTGGCTTACTTATTGAGTGTAAGCTCATAAAAATCTTACAATGTTTTTGTCAGAGCCATGAGATTGAAGATGGACTGTTGAGGTGATGGATCTCCTATTAAATAAAACAAGACCCATATTTGTTGTAACCCCAGTATTACTTATGTGTAGGGCTTGATGCCCAAACTTTATTATTGTGGTGTGTAAGGGTTTGTAACCCAAGACTTTTAGTATTCAGTGATGAATTTGGCTTGATTATATATATAATGGTGTTATATGTGAAAAATTTTGTGACGCCTTGCGTGCTCGGCACGCGGCGGGTTGTTACCCTAGCCCGATACTGGGTCTGGGGCGTGACAGCTTTAGTGGTATCAGAGCTTAGGTTATGACCCTAGGGACACAGACATATTGACATGATAACACGTAGAGAACATATTTTGATGACATTATACTTAGAGATACCTGACACTTTAGCTTATGATGATATTAACCACATCTAATTTAACAGGAAATAGTTATGGCTCGCCGTACTAGGAGCCAACAGTATGAGGAGGACTCTCTGGCTGGTAATGCTGATCAGCCGGTGGGTCAAGGAACTACTGGAGGCACGACACCTGCCAACCAGTAGGAACTGAGCACCAGCGATTCCAGTCCGAGATGCTTCAAGCTCTCTCAGGTATGGCGCAGTCTATGCGGGACATGCAGCATCAGATCCAGCAGGCTTTGACCACTCAGTCTGCACCCCCTCCTGCTCCGACTCAGCCTACCCTTCCTGCTCCGCAGTTGCAGCCAACCTTACCCACTCAATCAGCACCGCCGACCCAGTCTGCTTTATCTCAATCCTGGGTGGGGAATGGCCGCAGCTTTGCAGATTTCAAGAAGTTTGCCCTGCTCCTTTCTCTGGTTCAAGCAACCCTATTGATGCTGAGAGATGGGTGCGAGATATGGAGAAGGCTTTTATGGCCCATGGTAGTCAGGAGATGGAGAGGATCAGATTTGCTACTTATCTTCTCCAAGGGGAGGCTTATGACTGGTGGTTAGTTGAGGAGCAGCGTCGGGGTGGTCAGACTATTTCTTGGGAACAGTTTAAGGAGGCATTCTTCGACAAGTACTTTCCTAGGAGTATGCAGAGGCGGATGGAATCAGAATTTCTTAAGTTGGAGCAAAGGAATCTTTCGGTGGCCCAATATGAAGCTGAATTCACCAGGTTGGCCCGTTTTGCTCCAAGTATAGTATCTAATGAAATGGCCAAGATCACCCGATTCATGGAGGGACTTTGACCCAGACTGATGCAGGCGGTCAACGCATTTGAGCTTCACACT
This sequence comes from Calamus simplicifolius, assembly GCA_900491605.1. Taxonomy (NCBI): domain Eukaryota; kingdom Viridiplantae; phylum Streptophyta; class Magnoliopsida; order Arecales; family Arecaceae; genus Calamus; species Calamus simplicifolius. The sequence goes on along the minus strand of UESW01004001.1, from coordinate 455,601 downwards.
TACAGTGCCATGGTAAATAAGGCCTTAGTAATTGAGAGAGATATGATTACGGTTCAGAGGGATTGGGAGCAGCAGAAGAAGAGGAAAGGGCATAATTCTAGCCAGCCCCCAGCTCATGCCAAGAAGAGAGGTGCACCTCAGACCCCAGGAGGACAACCGAATAGAGAGGCTCGCTGCTATCGCTGTGGGAATTTCCACCCGGGGAGACCTTGTCGTGGAGTGTCTGGTGCCTGTTTCTCCTGTGAAAAGACTGGCCATAAGATAGCCACATGTCCCCTTCGACAGAACCAGCAGCCATCTTCCAATCAAGGAGCGAATCAGCAGCAGCAGCAGCCACCGAGGACTCAGGGAAGGGTCTTCACTCTCACTCAGCAGGATGCTGCCGCTTCTAATTCTGTGGTGACAGGTATATCAATATTTCACTTCTAGCATTACATTCTTATCCTGTGCAATGCATTAATAATTAGTTAGACATTATATTCTTATTGTTAAAATGAAATTTCATTTACGTCCAGGAATGATTAAGATAGGCAATGATTATGCTCAGACTCTAATTGATCTGGGTGCCACGCATTCGTTTATATCGGACACCTACCTTGGCAAGAATGCATCATTGACACCTGAACCTCTAGACCATGAGTTACACATTGCTTTTCCAAATGGTGATACTATGAAAGTTGATACTGTATGCAAATCCTACTTGATTATCATTGAGGATAGGAAGCTGAATACCAATCTTATTGTCCTTCCACTGAAATTCTTTGATGTTATCCTTGGCATGGATTGGTTAGCTTCCTATCATGCTTCTGTAGACTGTTTCAGGAAGATCGTCAACTTTAAAATTCCTTGTCAGCTCGAATTTAGTTTTACTGGTGGCCAGAAACTTCTAGCCTCAGTGTTTATTTCGGCACTACAGGCTGAAAAGTATCTGAGGAGTGGTGGCCAAGGATTTCTTACTGTTATTAATGATCTTCAAAAGAAAGAGGCTAAGTTGGAGGATATTCCTATAGTTAGAGAATTCCCTGATGTCTTTTCGGATGAATTATCGGAGTTTCCCTCTGACCGGGAGGTTGAGTTCTCCATTGATTTGATTCCTGGAACTGGACCTATATCCAAGGCCCCTTATCGTATGGCCCCGGCTGAGCTAAAGGAGTTGAAGGACCAATTGCAGGAACTCCTAGATCGGGGATTTATCAGGCCTAGTGCTTCTCCTTGGGGTGCTCCAGTTCTATTTGTTAAGAAGAAGGATGGCAGTCTTCGGCTATACATTGATTACCGGGAAATCAACAAGGTGACAGTGCGAAATAAGTACCCTTTGCCGAGGATTGATGACTTGTTTGACCAACTTCAAGGAGCCCGGGTATTCTCTAAGATTGATCTCAGGTCAGGTTATCATCAGCTTAAAGTCAAGGATGGGGATGTGCCTAAGACAGCTTTCAGAACTAGATATGGCCATTATGAGTTTTTGGTGATGCCGTTTGGTTTGACTAATGCCCCGGCAGCGTTCATGGATTTGATGAACAGAATATTTAGGCCATACTTGGATCAGTTTGTGGTTGTATTTATCGATGATATTTTGATCTATTCTAAGAGTCTCAGGAGCATGAGGATCACTTGAGGATTGTGCTTCAGACTCTTCGGGAGAAGAAGCTTTATGCCAAGCTGCAGAAGTGTGAGTTTTGGTTGGACCAAGTAGCTTTCTTGGGTCACGTAATTTCTGCGGATGGCATTTCTGTGGACCCGAAGAAGATTGAAGCTATTATTAGCTGGAGCCGACCTTCAATGTGGCTGAAGTCAGAAGCTTTTTCGGGCTAGCCGGGTATTATCAAAATTTGTGGAAGACTTCTCTCGCATCGCTCTACCCCTAACTCGTTTAACCCAGAAACGAGTGAAGTTTGACTGGTCAGAGGAGTGTGAGGAAAGTTTTCAGGAGCTAAAGCAGCGTTTGGTGTCAGCTCCCATCCTTGTTCTTCCGACAGGATCTAAGGGTTTTACACTTTATACTGATGCCTCTCGGAAAGGATTGGGATATGTCCTAATGCAGAATGGAAAGGTGATAGCCTATGCTTCCAGATAGCTGAAGCCTTATGAGCAGAACTATCCTACTCATGATCTGGAATTAGCTGCTGTGATTTTTGCTTTGAAGATTTGGTGGCATTATCTCTATGGGGTGTCGTGTGATGTGTATACAGACCATAAGAGTCTAAAGTATATCTTCACACAGAAGGAACTCAATTTGAGGCAGAGGAGGTGGTTGAAACTTCTGAAGGACTATGATCTGAATCTACATTACCATCCAGGGAAGGCTAATGTTGTGGCTGATGCTTTGAGTAGGAAGACTTCTTCGGAGTTAGCTACTATGCTTACCTCCCAGCCTCACATTCTGAAGGACCTCGAGAGGTGGGAGATTGGACTGAGATTGCAGCAGTCTGATGGACTTATTGCTGCACTTATTCTTTAGCCGACTCTTGTTGACAGAATTAAGTCCTCCCAGATGGAAGATCCAGATCTTCAAAGAATTAAAGTTGCTGTGCAGTCAGGAGATCAGAATGGATTTTATGTAATGGATGATGGATCCCTGAGATTTGAAGGCAGACTTTGTGTACCTAGCAATGAGGAGTTGAAAGCCGAGATTTTGAGGGAGGCTCACTACTCTCCCTATACTGTGCATCCTGGTGGTACTAAAATGTATAGAGACTTAAAGGAGAATTTTTGGTGGAAAGGGATGAAGAGGGATATTGCTCAGTTTGTAGCCAAGTGCTTAGTATGTCAGCGGGTGAAGGCCGAGCATCAAAAACCTGCGGGACCTCTTCAATCTTTGATGATTCCTCAGTGGAAATGGGAAAAGATTACTATGGATTTTGTGACTGGTCTGCCCAAAACTCCCAGGAGTAATGATGCAATTTGGGTTATTGTGGACAGACTGACAAAGTCAGCTCATTTCCTACCTTTCAGAGTTGGAGTATCGAGTGATAGATTGGCTAACATGTATATTGAGCAGATTGTGAGACTCCATGGTGTTCCTGTCTCTATTATATCTGACCGGGATACCAGATTTGTATCACAGTTTTGGAAGAGCCTTCATAAGGCCTTGGGAACCAAATTGAACTTCAGTACGGCTTATCATCCCCAGTCTGATGGACAGTCAGAAAGGACCATACAGATTCTAGAAGATATGTTGCGCGCCTGTGTAATGGACTTGGGTGGGGCTTGGGATAACCACTTATCTTTGGTGGAGTTTGCTTATAACAATAGTTATCAAGCCAGTATCCAGATGGCCCCATTTGAGGCTTTGTACGGTAGGAGGTGCAGATCTCCTTTATGTTGGGATGACGTAGGGGAAAGAAATTGCTAGGCCCTGAGCTGATCCAGCAGACAGTTGACAAGGTGCATTTGATCAGGGAGCGTCTTCCTACAGCTCAGAGCAGACAAAGAGTTATACTAACGTCAGAAGGAGAGAGTTAGAATTTCAGGTTGGGGACCATATTTTCTTAAGGGTATCACCAACCAAGGATGTGATGAGATTCGGGGTTAGAGGAAAGATTAGCCCATGCTATATTGGACCTTTTGAGATCTTGAGCAGAGTTGGGGAGGTTGCATACAGCTTAGCACTGCCTCTGATCTTATCTGGTGTTCACAATGTATTCCATGTATCTATGCTGAGGAAATATGTTTCAGACCCCAGTCATGTTATAGCTTATGAGCCTATTCAGTTGAGGAAGGATTTATCATATGAGGAACATCCTGTGCGTATCGTGGACCGCAAGGATCAGATTCTGAGGCGGCGTACCATCCCTTATGTCAAAGTTTAGTGGAATAATCACTCTGAGAGGGAGGCTACTTGGGAGCTGGAGGAAGAAATTAAATCGAAGTATCCACAATTATTTGAAGGTAATTTATCTATCTAGATTGTTGACTTTTGAGATTTATAGTATACCAATTTCGAGGCCGAAATTTTTATAAGGAGGGGAGGATGTAGTACCCAGTTCAAACGAACTAGGCTTGGTTCAGATGAACCAGGCTTGGTCCAAGCTCCTGTCTATTGGGTTCCCCGGGCTGACGCTTCGCTCCAGGTGAAGCGTTTAGTCTTCCGAAAACCTCCGATCCGAGGCGCTGCTCAGGTGATTAAATAGGGAGGAGGAGGACTCCTTCCTTCACGCTGGCGCACTTCATCCATCAGGTAATCCCCTGGTCCACAGAGAGAGAGAGAGAGTGTGTGAGAGAGGAGACAGAGAGAACGCGAGAGAACCAGAGAGAGCGAGAGAGAGAGATCGGCACAGTGAAAGAGCGAGAGAGAGAGATCGGCACGGTTCACTGTGCCGATCCTTGGTTCGGGCCCGGCGGCGTGCCCGTCGCCTGGCCGGGCCTGAGGATTGGCCGGTGACCTCCACCGGCGCCGGGCGTGCGTCCGGTGGAGGTCCGGCCGGCCCTGGTGGCCGACCGAGCTGCCGGCACCGTGCGCACTGTGCGGGAGAAAAAGAGAGAAAGAGAGGGAGAGAGAGAGAATTAAGGAGAGAGAGAGAGGGGAGGCGGCTGGCTCTGGTCCGGCCAACGGCGGTCGGACCGGCCCCAATTTAGCCGAATTCGACGCCGGCGTGGAGAATTTCACGTGGGAGCAGCGGAGAGAAAGAGAGAGAGGGAGAGAAATTGAGAGAGAGAGGGAGGAAGGAGGCCGGCCGCGGCGGCGGCCGGCTCCAGCCCGGCCTCCGGTGGCCAGGCGGACGAGATTAGGCCGGTAGCGGCCCTGGCCGCCAGCCAAAGGCTGTCCCCTGTTTCGGGCGAAACAGGGGATCGAGGGTTGGATGTTGGCCATGGGCCGGCTGGGCCGGCCTGGTTTGGGCCTTCTGGGCCGTGCAGCGATGAGTTTTGGGGCTAGTTTTTGGGCCCTGTAACGGGCGGGATTAGCAAAATATTTATATAGCTAGAATTTGGGTTAATTCTAGTTTCTTGGGGTATTTTTACTTCCCCAATTGGGTATGTATAGTGGGAGATATTCGAGCCCAAAGTAGGGCCCATGAACTAGTCTGGGTAGAAATTCTAAGGGTCATTTTAATATTCGTATTCTAATAAATTAATTGTGTAAATGATCCTGTAGGTGCTCAGACATCTGACTAGCTGATATATACCTGTTGGATTGCGTACTGAGGTAAGTAAGCCAGTTATCAGTATTTAATAAATTATTCATTATATGAATGTTTAAATTATGAATTATATTGTGACATGAAGAATTGTTATTGGCTAAATTGTAAGTAGATGAATATTATGAACACATGGTTGTTATGTGCTATGATTTCATATGTGGATGCTATGCATGAGAGATGCAGTTATTATGACATTGATGTGATATATTACATGCAATTGTTCAGTAAGTATAATCCACTGTTTATGCAATATAGAGATGTTATATGTTTGTGCATGATGTGAGGTACTGTTATGTGTCGCCGCGGTTCTCCTTTATCATGTCATACCACACACACGTCTAGAGGACGTGTTCTACTTGTTTATGCCACACACATATCTAGAGGATGTGTTCTGATGATCTATGCCACCTACACGTCTAGAGGACGTGTTCTGCTTGTTTATGCCATTCACACATCTTAAGGATGTGTTCTGCTTGGGTTCGAGATGGCATCACGCATCTAGAGGATGTGTTCTGAGTTACTATGAGGTGGCATCACACATCTAGAGGATGTGTTCTGCTTGGTTCGAGGTGGCATCACACATATAGAGTAGTGTTCTGGTGGATTATGATATGGCGTGACCCTGGTATCTGGACCCTTTCAGTAGAGGGATGCTTGTTGGTACACTATTGAGATATTGCAGGGCGTGGGTCACATTTACAGTTACCATTGAGAGTATAAATAGTGGGTTTACTTACATTGCATGTTTGAGTAATTGTGGAATGTTTAAGCATGCAAATCATTTATGTGCTTATTGATTGCTATGCTATGATTTGACTGTATAATGTGGCTTACTTATTGAGTGTAAGCTCATAAAAATCTTACAATGTTTTTGTCAGAGCCACGAGATTGAAGATGGACTGTTGGGGTGATGGATCTCCTATTAAATAAAACAAGACCCACTATTTGTTGTAACCCCAGTATTACTTATGTGTAGGGCTTGATGCCCAAACTTTATTATTGTGGTGTGTAAGGGTTTGTAACCCAAGACTTTTAGTATTCAGTGATGAATTTGGCTTGATTATATATAATGGTGTTATATGTAAAAAATTTTGTGACGCCTTGCGTGCCCGGCACGCGACGGGTTGTTACCCTAGCCCGATACTGGGTCTGGGGCGTGACACCCCATCTCCTCCCTTCGCCCTCCTTTCTTCTTCGGCACCGATGCCTCCCTCCTTCTTTCCTTCCTTCTTCTTCTTCCTTCGACTTCCGTCTTCTTTCCTTTCATTTTCGGTACCGCCTCTCACCCATCCTTCTCTTCTTCTCCCCACTCTTCGATCTCGGCACCATCTTCTCCTCTTTCTGATACCATACTAGGGAAGGAAGGAGACGGTGCCAAAGCCAAAAAGTGAGGAGGAGGAGAGGAAGATGGGTGGAGAGGCGGTACCAGAGAGAAAAGGAAAGGAGACGGGGCCGAAAGAAGGGATGAAGGTGGTGCCAAGGAGAAATGAGGAGAGGAGGGGCTGCTGAAGAGAAAAGGAGAAAAAACGGAAGCCAAAAGGAAAGGGTGGGGGATGGTGCTAAAAAGGAGGGAGGAGAGGGGGGAAGGCGTCGGTTTCGTGAAAGAAAGGAAAAATGGAAGGACACGAAGGGTGCTAAAGATAGTTTAATTTTTTTTAAAAAAAATTAAAAGATGCACTGACCAATCGGAGCTGTACAAATAGAAATTCCAAGAAGGCGTTTGATTTCGGTTTTGAGTTGATCTTCTTGCAATGCAGATCGTCGCATCCTCCGCCTTGTCGAATTTAAATACTTACTTGGAGCAGGAGAGTCAGGTATGCTCACAACGTGCCTCAATTAGTTTAGAGTTTAGACTAGAGACGTTTGTCTTCGACAAGCGCTTTCTAATAAGCCAGGCGCCAAATAAAAGCACATGATGACAATCCTTGCTAATTTGCTCGAGATACTAAACTTAGGTTTTGCCATTTCAAGTTCTTGGTGGGCTTAACCATCCATTATGATTTTTTTTTATATATATGGATAATTATACCATTAGGATATGAGTCAAACATATGATATCAGAAAGTAAAATTAAATGTAAAATAGAAGGATAAAAATCATCACCGATCCAAGATCAGATTTCCGCATATCTATAATATCCAACAAAGAAAGTCATCCAATCAGTAGTTGAGTTGACTTCTTTATAAACGGCAATAGACCTTATCAATTAGTTGAAGGACTGATCTAATATCATGGATAAAAAAATTGATTAAAGATCGATCCTCAGTATTCGATCTGATTCAATTAATAACAATAGCAGAACCATCCATTAGGATTATTCATGCTGCATCTAAACTTAGGTAGTGCATTTTTTTTCTCCAAAAGCAAAAGAAAGAACTTGTGTAGTGAGTGCAACATCAGGAAACCATTTCAATTTGTTCACGGGTTTAGGTCTCCTCGTTTAAATTGAGGGCGCTGTCCCACGCGATCCCAGGACTTTTGGTAATTATTAGGGATGGCAATTTTTTCATTTAGCCGTTTACCCGATCGATACTGTTCTTAACGGGTCAAAAAATCTTCGGTCTAAACGGCTTAACAGATAACGAAATTTTTCGTTAACGGCTAAATGGGTAAACAGCCCGAGGATGGGTATTCTTTGCCCCATCCCCATTTACCCATCCCCGTCTCCATTAACTTTAATATAATATATTTAAAATTTAAATAATATATATATATATTAATATATTAATAAAAATAAATAAAAAATATATAATCTTTGACTCTTGTTCTTCCTTCTTTCACGTAGCCGATCTAAAGTTCTAAATTAAAACCAAACGAGAACCTAGCTCTATCAGCCCATCGTCTATCTTCGTCAATCACTGCCCGATCGACGCCTCCAATACCTTTTTCTTTCTCTGCTACGCGCTCATCTTTTTTCTTTATTTTTTTAAAAAATCTTTTTATTTTTTGCTTTGAAATTTGAATATATTTTTTTTTACGGTTGTTGCGTTGAAAATCTTCATTTTCTGATTTTCTTAGTTATTTTCTTGCACTTTTTGTTTTCTTCTTTCTTATCATAGAAGAATCTCACTTTTCATTCTCTTCTCTTAAAAGAATCTCTTATATATCAATATTATTATTTGATTATTCTCGATTAGTTTCCATCTTATCCTAAAAAAAATTATTTTTTTATTTTTAATAAATTATAAATTTAATAAAATAATTTTATTTTTTATGTAAACGAAAAATTGGATACCTAATGGATACCTATTTATCCGGTCGAATATTTTCGTTTTTGTCTCGTTAATTATACGACTTAATAGGATGAAAAAAATGAAAATATTTTTTTTAATAAAATATTTATTTTTATTTGATTAATTATAACGATTTAACGGAATGAAAAAATACAAATATTTTTTTTTAATAGGGATGGAAAATCGGTTTGAACCGTTCCGTATCATTCCGGAACCGTTGCTATCTCTAGTAATCACCTTCGTAGAGGGACCCGTTGACGGAAGACCGTACTACGGGTAGCATGGACGGATATGATGCGCACATTTTCGAAGCATCATCACGTGTTATACTGAACCCGAACAGTGCAGGCCGGGCCCCCCTCTAGAGTCTAGACTCGTCTCGGCCGTCACTAGGACATGGACAGGACAGAAGCGGGCGCCCGTCGTATGCTGTCGCGCTCGTCGCTCGATCCATCAACCGGCGGTGCAACCCGCCCGCGAGCCTTGGCGTGTTCCCAGCCCTCCGATTCGCAATAATAATAAGTGTCCCGTCCCGTTCCGTTTCTTTTCCTCTGTCGCCATCTCTCTCTCTCTCATGTTGATGTGGATTGATTCCGTTCTTACTATATATTACTATAAATAAGAGGCAGCGGGGAAGAGCTGCAGGCCGAGTGGAACACGCTTCGCTTCTCGCCGCGCCCCGGTCAAGTCGATTCCTTCTTCTTCTTTCCCACCCTTCCAAACCCTAGATTTTTGTTCACCTTCCCTAGCGAACTTCTGACATCCCAAGTAAGCTTGCTCGATCCCTCACCTTTTGTGTTTTGAGGTGCTCTATCTGTCTTTTAGGACAAAACTCTCCACGTTAACTCATTCAAGATCCATCTGCGTTTTTATTTCTCTTCTCTCAATAATAATAATAATAATAATAATAATAATAATAATATGGATCCTTCTATATATATCTCTTTCCTTGCTTTGTTATTGTTATTGTTGTCGAAGCAGAGCTGATGGCTGCCAGATCTGCTAACTAATATTTATCGGAATTCAAGGATCTTTTCAGATTAATCTGTTTTTCTTTTCTTCCTGTATTAGACTACAGTTTTTTTTCTTTTTTCTTTTTGAAAATAAATTGGAATATCTGATGTCCAGTCCTCAAGATGTTGTCCTTTTTTACTTCAATAACTTGTACCAAAGTGATCAAGTTTTTAGGTTGTGCTTCATGTTCTCTCCAACTTTTTCTTCAAAGAGGGGGAAAAAAATCTGCTTATATATCGATTTTATTAACTCGTATCAAAGTGACACGGACTTGATCAAGTTTTTAGGTTGTGTTTCATGTTCTCTCCAACATTTTCTTCAAACGGAAAAAAAAAATCTGCTTATTTATCGATTTTATGAGTCCACCAATTCCTGATATACTGGGGCTTATCGTTTTGATCGGATTTTATGTATGTCAGTTTAGAAATTATTGGCGGATCTGAAGTATTTTACTGCATACGGGAAGCCGGTATAATTGATCGGAGATTTTATTTTATTGAAGGGGTAGGAGGAGGAGGAGGTCTGGACGTCTGGACGTCTGGATCTTCCTATGATGCTTGTTGATTGAGGAATGGAAACATTGGTATCCTTCTCCTAACTTTGGTCGTCTGCCTTGACTTCTCTGTTTTCCTTTTTGCTTGCTCTCAGACTATGATGCTCAAGCTTTTGGGTTTGGTGCAGAAGGTTACTTCTAGTAAAATAGGTGTTGCGACTAGTCTAGCCATTTCTTACCCATGGGTTCATTCGTTAAGCAGAAGACCTCCCTTTTCTTCTCAGGTGATGATGCTTGCTTATACTGATGACTGTGTGCGAATGCTTTTAAACGGAGAGGATGGAACATGAGGAAGTTAGCGGAGCACAAGAATTCTCCTTGATCAAATTTTTAGATCTAATTATACATCCTTTAAAGCTTACCAGTTCAAACGCTTTTCCTTTTTGGGTTGAATTCAGGGTTTCCTTGCAGGAACAGGATATGGCAGTACTAATATGATATTCCTACCTTTCTAGTGAAGAATGCGATCCTCATTAAGAACATATAAACATTTGAAATGTTGTTTTGAGCAATTTTAGGTTTGCCTGATTAGAATTTAGAATTGGCATGCACAAGAATTCTCCTTGATCAAATTTTTAGATCTAATTTTACATCCTTTAAAGCTTACCAGTTCAAACGCTTTTCCTTTTGGGTTGAATTCAGGGTTTCCTTGCAGGAACAGGATATGGCAGTACTAATACTCTATTCCTACCTTTCTAGTGAAGAATGCGATCCTCATTAAGAACATATGAACATTTGAAATGTTGTTTTGAGCAATTTTAGGTTTGCCTGATTAGAATTTAGAATCGGCATGCACAAGAATTATCCTTGATCAAATTTTTAGATCTAATTTTACATCCTTTAAAGCTTACCAGTTCAAATGCTTTTCCTTTTTGGGTTGAATTCAGAGTTTCCTTGCAGGAACAGGATATGGCAGTACTAATATGCTATTCCTACCTTTCTAGTGAAGAATGCGATCCTCATTAAGAACATATGAACATTTGAAATGTTGTTTTGAGCAATTTTAGGTTTGCCTGATTAGAATTTAGAATCGGCATGCACAAGAATTCTCCTTGATCAAATTTTTAGATCTAATTTTACATCCTTTAAAGCTTACCAGTTCAAACGCTTTTCCTTTTTGGGTTGAATTCAGGGTTTCCTTGCAGGAACAAGATATGGCAGTACTAATATGCTATTCCTACCTTTCTAGTGAAGAATGCGATCCTCATTAAGAACATATGAACATTTGAAATGTTGTTTTGAGCAATTTTAGGTTTGCCTGATTAGAATTTAGAATCGGCATGCACAAGAATTCTCCTTGATCAAATTTTTAGATCTAATTTTACATCCTTTAAAGCTTACCAGTTCAAACGCTTTTCCTTTTTGGGTTGAATTCAGGGTTTCCTTGCAGGAACAGGATATGGCAGTACTAATATGCTATTCCTACCTTTCTAGTGAAGAATGCGATCCTCATTAAGAACATATGAACATTTGAAATGTTGTTTTGAGCAATTTTAGGTTTGCCTGATTAGAATTTAGAATCGGCATGCACAAGAATTCTCCTTGATCAAATTTTTAGATCTAATTTTACGTCCTTTAAAGCTTACCAGTTCAAATGCTTTTCCTTTTTGGGTTGAATTCAGAGTTTCCTTGCAGGAACAGGATATGGCAGTACTAATATGCTATTCCTACCTTTCTAGTGAAGAATGCGATCCTCATTAAGAACATATGAACATTTGAAATGTTGTTTTGAGCAGTTTTAGGTTTGCCTGATTAGAATTTAGAATCGGCACACAGAAATCTTAAACATGTTTATGTAGATGAGTAGTGGCACAGTAATTCTTTCACTGTCGTTGAAAGGTTCATGAAATAGGATTCACTGTCTTTGAAAGGTTCATGAAATAGGATCAGCTGAGATTAAACTATTACTTCAGCAAAGTTTATCAAGAGGGAAAAATGGTGACTATTGTCTTATTTCAGTAGATTTAAACTTGGCATTATTTATTATCTTTTCTGTTTTCCTTCTTTTTTTTTTTTTTTTTTGGGGGGGGGGGGGGGGGGGTTGGTTGGGGTGGTGTAAGTGATTAGTTCATTATCCTAGGTATTTCATCTTGTCTGCAGTAAACAATTTGAGGAACATCGCTGCCTGGTGGTGCGGTTGTATTGGGTAAACAATTGCATTCAAGATATCTAGATGCCTTGATTTATTTGTCTTGAAGAATAGGTACTTAAATTTCTATCAAATGTTGATGGATATTGGCAACCAACTTAAGTTTTGGATTCTTATCTCTGGGAAATTAGATAAGTTCAATCAAATTACATTTAAGAACTTCATATGTTCTCTGACATGTTATTTTGTTGTTGGTTCATTTTATTAGTGGAGACTGCTACTTCCATATATCTTGCCAAACTATATCTTCTATTGAAGAAGGTAGCCTTATTTAGTTTAAAAAAAAATGAACAGCGGCTATATGGGTCTTGTTGGTTGCTTGTGTATTGAGAGAAGTTGAATTTTTATCTATGATTCCTGCATAATTTAAGAACAGAGAACTAAGAATTTAGATGATATACGTCACTATACAATAATCGATTGTTGTTGTCTATGACTATATGTGTAAATTTCCCATGGTTAGCAATTTTAAAAATACAACATTCACTTGCTTTAGTAGGTCAAAATATCAGATTAATCCAAAATATTGTTCCTTTTAAAAGTTATATTTTCAACATCATTGATTGACCATTAAAAGATTGATTTTACTTGTTTTGGCATGTTAATTTAGTTATTTTCAGCAGGTATTGGAAAGCTACTGAATATTGTGAATTTCACATGATTTTTCAGCCTCAATTTCCCTCTGGTTTAAAGTGTAAGAAATTATGTCTATCGGTCTGAAATGAAACCAGAATTTTCTATTGAACAAAGAGTTACCTTCAGCCAATACGGATCAAGAAGCCCTCTATTTTTACTTCCAGAAACTATGAAAGAGTCCGAAAGAAATTCCAACTCTTTAAGCGACCTTAATGTCAGCTTCGGTTATCAATGCAATGCTTACCAATATACTTCTACTGAAATCAACTACGAATCTGAACATACTGCAGCAATTCAAATTCAAGATTCCAAAATTAAATTCCGAAGCAGCTCATTTTCTTGTTTGTCTGGTGCTGCTCTTAGTGCAAATGCCACTTTGGCAAATACAAATATATGTAATGGCCTTATTGGAGGGGAAATCTTGCCTGGATTGGATTCTCCAAATTCATTCAGAAGGATGACATCTTCCCCTTCTATTTCAAGGCTGGACCTATTGTCATCGTCTTCCCAAAGCAGCATGTCCACGTTAAGTGGTACTGCATCAACTGACAGTGATGTGATCGAGAGCAGTAGAAACTCTTGGAATTCCATGAGTGCTCCTACTAGGGTTGAATCTTCAAATTTTCTTAATGCTGTGGATGCACAAACAGCTGGTGGTGCAGCAGGTGAAGACCGTGTTCAAGCTGTATGTTCTGAAGAAAATGGATGGCTATTTTGTGGAGTGTATGATGGATTTAATGGAAGAGATGCTGCTGATTTTCTAGCTGGAACTTTGTATGAAAATATAAGATTTTATCTATATCTGCTAGAATGCCATATTGAGCAACAAGGAGAATCCATCGGTTTATATGAACAAAAGCATCTGCAGTGTTCATCAAGTCATAACACAATGAAGAGTGAGTTATCTTTGGCTATAAAGACTTCAGAAATTGAAAACAAGTTGGGCTTATCCGCTAATTTTTCAGATGAAGATTTCTCTGGTGAATCTTTCTGTCTTGGTGTATTGGATTGTCTTGCTCGTGCTCTTGCTCAAGCTGAGAGTGATTTTATTTATATGGTTGAACAGGAAATGGAAGATCGGCCTGATTTAGTTTCTGTTGGATCTTCTGTACTAGTTGTGCTTCTTCATGGGACAGATTTGTATGTTCTAAATTTAGGAGACAGCAGAACAGTGCTCGCTACTACTAATTCTTCTGGAGATGGTATGGTAGAAGCCATTCAACTAACAGAGATTCACACAACTGATAATGAGGCAGAATATAAGAAGATTTTGGCCGATCATCCAGATGATCCTTCACCTATTAACGGTGGAAAAGTAAAAGGAAAGCTAAAGCTAACTCGTGCATTAGGTGCTGGCTACTTGAAAAAGGTATTCAATATTATGATTAGTTTTTCAAAAAATAAAAGGTCAATGGACTCAATTAATGTATCTTTGAAATTGTAAAATTTTGCAGTGTAAATTGAATGATGCATTGATGGGCATTCTTCGAGTTCATAATCTATTTAGTCCTCCATATGTTTACACTCAACCATTCACTATGAATCATAAGTGTCAGACAATGACTTATTTGTCATATTGGGAAGTGATGGACTATTTGATTTTTTCACAAATGATGAAGTTGTGAATATGGTTCATTGGTTTATCCAAGACAACCCATCTGGTGATCCTGCAAAATATTTAATTGAACAACTTGTATCTAGAGCGGCAAAAGATGCAGGTAATTCCTTGAAACAATAACTATATACATTTGTGCTTTATCGCATTTGTATGTGTGCTCATTTGGAATATGAATAGTGCACAAACATCTAACACACATGTAACCAACTAGATATGTACCAATAGTTTAATTTTTGCGTTTACTTTTTATCATTTGCTGATAGATTTTTGGAAGTTCGAATACCAAAATCTAGTACATGCCTTTTTAGTTGCTCTCTATTTTTGTCTCTATCTAAACAAGCATGTGTATTTTAAAGTTTTGTGTAATTGTGATTAGTCTAATAATAGAGAGAAATTTCAATCTAGCAAGTTAAGAAAACAAGTTAGTTTAAGTTGTTAATTTGATTTTCTTGAGTGTTTTTCCCTTGCTTTGTCCATTAAAGGAAGTGAAAAGTGGCTATGGCCCGGAGCGAATCCCCGCTCCGCGCCTTTCTTTCTTTGCTGGGTAAAGGCTCTGAAAGAGCTTGGCAAGTGGCCATGGGATGGTAGCCATAATTACAAGGTGTCTTGCATATCCAGACGCTCATGTGGTACTTTGGACACCAAGGTCAGCCATGCTAAGTCCTGTCCTTAGACACGTACGTACATACATTATGTACGTATATATATACATACATATATATATATACATACATATATATATATACATACATACATATATATATACATACATATATATATATACATACATACATATATATATATATATATATATACATACATATATATATATATATATACATACATATATATATATATACATACATATATATATACACACGTACGTATGTACGTACATATATATATATATACATATATATGTATATATATATATAGATACACGTACGTATATATATGTACGTACATATATATACATATATGCATATATATACATATATGCATATATATACATATATATGCATATATATACATATATATGCATATATGTACGTATGCATATATGCATATATGTACGTATGCATATATATGCATATATGTACGTATGCATATATATGTACGTATGTATATATATATATGTACGTACATACATATACATATATATATAGAAGCACAACAATCCAACCACAAGCATGGACCTCTATGTCTCTGGTTGACTTAAAGTGTCACTGAACACATGTGATACCTTCAAGTGTGATACCTTCAAGTGTTCATGCCATAGCCTAGACTCTTCTTAAAAGTGTTTTGTAGTTGGGCACCTCTGGACCAATTACATGACTTTGTTTCACAAGGCATGTATTGCTTAGCCCAAGTATCTTGATGTCCAGCAAAGTACTTCCATACCATGACATATCCATTGTACCGAGGATTCGCATGCCACAATATTTCCCTTCAAAAATACTAGGCCAAACCCCAATGACAATCATGCAAAACCACCACCACTCAACAATATCCACCATCTCCTCAAGGTGTACAACCATACCACCCAACATTCTTTGTCCATAGCCCAATCACACATCACTACATGCATTATGGCATCAACATCTAAGTTTGCCCATCAAGTAAATATTATCAACTGACAAATCCTTATGCCACACTATCCTCTCTTCAGCATAACTTGCTTGGTTGTCCTTAATCGTTGGTCCAGCTTTGTAGCATAAGTTTCAACTGATATTCATTAAC
The DNA here is from genome assembly GCA_900491605.1 of Calamus simplicifolius. Lineage (NCBI taxonomy): Eukaryota > Viridiplantae > Streptophyta > Magnoliopsida > Arecales > Arecaceae > Calamus > Calamus simplicifolius. The sequence continues at coordinate 439,517 of UESW01004001.1, read as the reverse complement.
TAGACGCATGTTCCAAAGAAAACTCTTGGATCCACTAACCACATTAATTGTGTTCCATAGCAAGCTTTTGGATCCCTTTGAGAAATCAGACTGCAATGTCCATAAGACTTGTCTGTCAGGGTAGGCCAAATTCTTATCTCGCTAGTCCTCTATTGCCTTCACACGCTCATAACAAAGATCAAGGACACACGGGGTATCTTAGACTACCACCGAAGAAAAGATTTTTATGGAAATCCTCATTATGCAATGAGGCCAGCTTATCTGACCAATATTGTCCTGGACACCTCGGTGCAAGACCGTGCAAACATGGTATCACTTTGCCCTACAATTGTGCCATGACAGGCTTGTATCTTGTGGGTTTGCTAGAGTCAAGAAGGCATCCAAAGCTCCACACCTCTTCTTAATCTATGAAGAATCCTATATATCTTTTGGCAATCTGTCACCATGCTAAATATCAAGCTCTGTGAATCTCATGACATCATGCCACAGCCATATTGTGCCACTGCTATTACCTCCTCAATACAACAACTAGGCATCCACCAATCTCTATCCTAAGGTTCCAAAGTATCAAGGAGTATTGCAACTCTTGGTAGATGCAAAACCCACAACTACACTTGCCAAGTCCATGTCAGCACTCCTTGCAACAAACTTGCAGCTACAGTCGTGGCAATTTGACAACCATAGGATGATGCTATAGAGTGGCAGTAAGGGTTGTGGTTTGGACAAGAAGACTTTGGCCATGAACAAACTTCGACTATTTGTGATATAAGGGGATTAATATTAGGTGGTTTGGCTTTAGCAACTTTATGTTATTGGATTTGTATAGGCTTCAATTTATTGTTTGGCTTTATAAGTTGATTTTAGGTAGATTTGGGTTGTACATGTGTTTGGGTAATTACGCTTGGCTAGTTCATTTAAGTGGGGTTTATTTAAGCATTTGAGTGGAGTTGTAATTTAGTGTTGATTAGGTTAAGAGCCAGGGATTGGATTTTTAGTATGGATAGAAGTTTTTGCCTCTATGGTTGAGAGGTAAAATATTGCAAAAGGTACATGATTAACTTAAAAAAGTCAGTTTGATTAGGTTTGGTTTATGGGTTGTGAATATGGATTTTTTTTCTCTGGAATATAATTTAATAGGAAAAAGATTATGGGACTTTGTTAACTATAGAATAAAATAAATAAAGTAATAAAAATATTTCTAAATTTAAAAAATTAATTGATTTAGAGATGAAATCTTTTCGTAAAAAATAGAGTTCAATCATAGGGTTTTCTTTTTTTTTTTAAAGTAAAAAGATAAAATCCTGATGAAATAAAATTCTTTGTGGTGGAGGCTTGATCATTGTAGAAATAACTAGCTACTCATTGACCGTTTTAAATTAAAACATAAGGATAAGTTAAAGAAAATATATTTATTATATAAAAGTTATTTCTCAGTTTTCAAAAAGGTTTAGTTGCTTTATAACTACAGACTAAAAATATAAATGATGTATTTTCTTTAAAAAAAACAGTTTAATTACAAAGATTTTATTTAAAAAAATAGAATTCAAATGAAATAAAACTCTTTATAGTAGAGTTTTGTCCATTATTTGATACCAATAAAGCTTCTCACTGACACCTCAGCAATATCATTTAAAAGCTATTTAATTTACCTATACATGTGGCATAAAAATTTAAAAGCTATTTGATTTATCCATACACGTTACACAGAAAAAAGATAAAAAAAAGTAGTTGATTTTCTGATCCGAACATCTCTTGTTTGGTGCGCAGGTTATAGCACTGGAGAATTGATGAGTATTCCTGTGGGAAGGAGGAGAAGATATCATGATGATGTGACAGTCATTGTGATCGTTTTCGGAAATAAACAACAAACTTCAACAGCATCAACGTTATTATAGCTGGGTCTCCCGCAGTTGGTTGTAGCATACCATTTATTTAGAAATCATTGCCTAAGCATCTGGACTGCAAGTAAATGATTTTGTCTCAGCAATTTTGGTTGATGTAATAAATATTGTGTGCAAATTCTGGACTAGGATGCTCCATTATGTTTTTCAGTAAGGCTATAAATAGTTCTTGTGGAGAGCAATTTTATATTATTCAATATAGACTCATTCTCTTATTGTTTTCTTACAATTTTCCTATACACTGGTTAATAATTTTTTAGAGCTTGCTCAAGCAAATGATCGGTCGTCATTCATAAGTGCGAGTCATATCAACTCATTCATTGGAAAGATCTGGTTTGGAGCGTGCCAATACAAAACTATAATTGATATATTGTGACTATGATTGCTAATATATTTTGGGAAAATTATCAATACCAATTGGATATTAGTTTGCCGGCTGGCACCTCTCTCTTGATCTGGTGCTGAGGTGAGGTCTTTGATTTGGCTTGAGAAGGTTGTTCAAATATCCTATCATTTATTTATCAATGCTGTTACTTCCAGATTTGGGAGAAGATGGTGTTTCGTATGGTAAAAGGAAATTATGCATCCAGTGCCAGGTGTTATAGTGGATTGATTATTGATTAGATTTGCTGAAAAATTTACAGTTACAGATGGGACAACGTTTACATGAAAAATGTTTTGCTGATATCATTAGCCATCGACTCTGCAATGTTTCTTTAGCAAGAACGCTTGCTCCAAAGAAAGAAAAATTGAATCTGCCGCCGTAGTATCAGGCACGTTTGTTTGGTACAGCGAAACAATAACATCGAACACACCGAAGCAAAGGATCCCGCATTTGCTCTTCCTTATCTTGTTGGTGGGGTGGGGGAAAGAATGCTATACTAGAATAATAAATAACGGCAAAGCTCACCGTGAGAATTCCAGCGCCCGCATTGTGTCCTCTTGTGAGCGAACTCCTCCTAGGCGTCTCGTCAAGTCCATCTCCGAGCGAACCCACGCCTCCCCCCCCCCCCCCCCCCCCCCCCCCTCGCTTGTCTCCAAGGGCCAGTTATATGATTTCCCCTCCCATCTCCTACATCTACCATGCCAGACAGAGCTTCTTCTCCCAACTGTCATCTCAATCTATATTGATGGGGCCAGCTGACCCCATGAAAAATAAAATTTTTGGACGGCCCCAAAGGCCCAGACCCTAACTCCAGCAACGGCCTCCAACATCGGCTTCCAGCGCCAGCCCCCAACTCAGCTCCAGCGTCGGCCTCCAGCGTCGGCTTCCAGTGCCGGCCCCCAGCGTCGACCTCCAGCGTCGGCCTCCAGCGCCAACATCCATCGTTGGCCAAAGGCCGACAGGCCCCGGCACATTGTTGGCCGGCCACGGCGTCTCCAAGCTAGCCGGCCCCGGCACATTGCTGGCCGGCCACGGCGTCTCCAAGCTAGCCAGCCCCGGCACATTGCTGGCCGGCCACGGTGTCTCCAAGCTAGCCGGCCCCGGCACCTCCACGCCAGGCAGCCCCTACTTCTCCAGGCAACTCGGCCCCGGCGCCTCCTGTCTCGCCGAGTCGGCCAAGGCCGTCCCCGGCCGGCCCGACTCGGTCCCGGCGTCTCTAGTCCTGCCGAGTCGGCCAAGGCCATCCCAGGCAGGCCCGACTCGGCCCCGGCGTCTTCAGTCCCGCCGAGTCGGCCAAGGCCATCCTCGGCAGGCCCGACTCGGCCCCGGCGTCTCCAGTCCCGCCGAGTTGGCCAAGGCCATCCCAGGCAGGCCCGACTCGGCCCCGGCGACCCCAGTCCCGCCGAGTCGGCCAAGGCCACCCCAGGCAGGCCCGACTCGGCCCCCGACATCTCCTGTCCCGTCGAGTCGGCCAAGGCCGTCCCCGGCCGGCCCGACTCGGCCCCGACGTCTCCTGTCCCGCCGATTCGGCCAAAGCCATCCCCGACCGGCCCGACCCGGCCCCGGCGTCTCCAGTCCCGCCGAGTCGGCCAAGACCATCCCAGGCAGGCCCGACTCGGCCCCCGGCGACTCCTTTCCCGCCGAGTCGGCCAAGGCCGTCCCCGGCCGGCCCGACTCGGCCCCGTCATCTCCTGTCCCGCCGATTCAGCCAAAGCCGTCCCTGGCCGGCCCAACTCAGCCCCGGCGTCTCCAGTCCCGCCGATTCGGCCCCACCCCGGCACTACCTTGCCGGCGAGATAGGCCCCAGCCATCTCAGGTCGACCCAGCTCGGCCCCGACTAGACGGGACCCTCGGTTCCCGCCAAATCAGCCCCAGTGATTCAAAAATCCGTTCCTCTGACGCGCGACGCCCGACAGCGCCCGACGCGCGCCGCCCGACAGCGCCAACATGCGCCGCCTGATAGCGCCAGATCCGACAATCCAACGGCCCCGCCGGCTGATGGGATGCAGACCCATGTGATCGCGCCAGCGTCACCCCCTATAAAAGGGTAAACTATGTCGGGAATCGGGTAAGGGCATTATAATGCACATTTTACACACTCGATGTCCTAACTCTTAAGGGAACTACCTGATCCTTTTGAGACCTCTCCCTCCTCAAGAGCTCTCTCGAGCTCCTTCTCTGCTGTGACCTCCGTCACTAACTTGGGTGTCGGAGGGTCCCATCGGAGAACCCTCTCCGGTCTTGGGACTTCTTTGCAGGCGATCCGGTGAAGAAGAAGAGCCTCCATTTCCGACGTCCAGGAGGGGTGATCGAGCGTCATCAGATTGGCGCGCCAGGAAGGGGGGCGCTAAAAAAAGTAGCGAGCAATCTCTCGGAGCTACATCTGTCGTCCCCTCTTTTCTCCCAGAAGCCATGGTGGTGACGCGACTCGGGATGCCTCTGTCAGCTGTCCGACTGGGCTCATCCTGCCAGCTGGACAGCAGGAGGCCAATCCCCCTGCTACCAGCCTTCCTGTTGCCAGCTCGCCGCCAGACGCCGCTGTCCAGACGGCGGAGCAGCTGGCAACCCTCTCCCAGCAAGTTCAGAACCTCACTGCCATGGTTCACGGACTCCAGCAGCAGCAGTCCGTGGCCACCCAGCACCAGACTGCTCCCCCCGCCAGCCAGATGTCGACAAGGGGAGGCTCCCTCCGGCGAGGAACCGGCCGATGAGCTTCCCCGAGGAAGCCTCGCCGCGAGCCTTCCAAGCGGCCACGGTCCCCCGGCCATGGCCCCAGCGAGCTTCCTCCCAAGCCACATCATCATGAGGAACCCAGGCGGAAGTCCCGACTTCCATCTCCATCTTCTGCTTCCTCTTCTTCTTCTTCCTCCGAGCCCTCCGGAGGGCTCCGACGATCAACCGCCAGGCAGAGAAACGCTTGGAGGAGTACAACCGGCGCCTCGACGAGCTCGCCAGGAAGATAAACCACCAGCCGGAGGAAGAGTTTGACACTCGTCCTCCTTACACCCGCCGCGTCCTGGAGGAACCGGTTCCCTCCAGGTTCCGCTTCCCCCAGGTGGACCCATACGACAGTACGACCGACCCTCTCGACCACCTCGAGAGCTACAAGGCCATGATGCAAGTCCAGGGCGCCTCAGACGCCCTTCTCTGCAAGGCCTTCCCTGCGAACCTACGGAAGGCCGCCCGTGCGTGGCATTCACGCCTGTCCCCCCACAGCATAGACTCCTTCCGGGAGCTGGAGAGGGCATTCCTGGCCCACTTTGACGCCTGCCGCGGATCCCAAGGGTGGCGAACAGCCTCTTCTCCATCCGCCAGAAGGAAGGAGAGTCCCTGCGGGACTTTGTGTCCCGATTCAAAACCGCCGCCCTCGAGGTCTACCATCTCGATGATGCGGTGGCCACTCTGGCGCTGAAGCGGGGACTCCTTCCGTTCCGCTTCACCTTCTCCTTGGACAAGAAGCCTCCGAGCTCCTACTCCGACCTCCTCCTCCGGGCCCAGAAGTACATCCGGGCAGATGAAGCCGACCTCACCCGCCGGGAGTCTTCGAAGGGCTCCAGCCACAAATCCGCTCGCCCTGAGCCGAGCGGACCTCCTCGCCATCGCCGATCCGACCCCCCTCGCCGGTCCGACAACCGGCGCCGAAGCCCTGTCCCCGACGAGGGTAAGCTCACCCCTCTCCTTGCCCCTCGATCCCACATCCTGATAAAGATCGAGGGCGAGCCCTACCTTCAACGTCCTCCCCCAATGAAGAAGGGTGTGTCCCGCGACAGAAGCCGCTACTGTCGATTCCACCGGGACTACGGCCACGACACCGACAACTGCTACAGTTTGAAACGGGCTATCGAGGAGCTCATCCAACGGGCTACCTCGGCAAGTACGTACAGAAGATGCCACAGCCACTGCCGGCCATCATAGGGCCTCCACCAGCTCAAGCCGCCGTCGACAACACTCCCACGGAGCGGACCGTCGGGATGCTGTCCTGGGGGTCGGCCTCTGCGTCCAAGCGGCCGAGGGGGGAGGATGCTCTAAACAATGTAATGCCCCGGGGGGAGACTGCTGTAATGAAAATGTAAACAATGAAGGCGTAGTCGTCGCTATGACGATCGCCAAACACCCTGTAAAAAGGATTTTAGTTGATAGTGGCAGCTCAGCTGACATCCTTACTTACGACGCCTTTGTTCGAATGGGTTTATCTGTTGACTCCCTTCAGCCCGTGGCGACCCCGCTAGTTGGATTCACCGAAGATTCTGTGAGGGTCGAGGCGAAATATCCTTGCCCATGACGGCCGGAACCCGCCATGCCAAAGCACCGTGATCATGAAATTCCTAGTCGTGAGGGTCCCTTTGGCATACAACGCCATTCTTGGGCATCCCGGCCTAAATCTTTTGGACGCGGTTATCTCCACCCGACGTCTACTGGTGCAGTTCCCCACCAGCGAGGGAGTTGGAGAAATGCGCGGGGAGATAAGCCCGGTCTTACCTTGCTACCATGCGGCGTCGAGCCCTCTGGAGGCCGACCCGGCCCTGGAGGCGTCTGACCCTAGAGATTCCGCCAAAGGAGGGGAGCCCGCCGAGCACCTCCTGACTTTCCCTCTCAGCGATGACCCAACAAGGACCGTCCGTGTGGGCGGACTCCTTCCCTTGGAGGACCGGAGCGCCTCTTAGCTTTCCTGCGGGCTAACTCGGACGTATTCGCCTGGTCAGCATCCGACATGCCCGGCATTTCTCCGAAGTCATCACCCACAAACTTAACATCGACCCACACCACCGTCCAATCCGTCAAAAGAAGAGGAGCTTTGCCCCCGACCGACAAAGGGCGATTGATGAAGAAGTCAACAAGTTGATCAGCGCTGGCCACATCCGGGAGGCGCACTACCCGAGCTGGCTGGCCAACGTAGTCATGGTGCGCAAGGCAAACGGGAGCTGGAGGATATGCATAGACTTCACTGCCTCAACAAGGCGTGCCCAAATGACAGCTTCCCTTTGCCAAGAATTGACCAGCTGGTCGATTCCACCTCTGGTCACGAGCTTCTCAGCTTCATGGATGCCTTCTCCGGATACAACCAGATAAGGATGGACCCAGCGACGAGGAGCACACCTCCTTCGTGACAGAGAAAGGCATTTACTGTTACAAGGTGATGCCTTTCGGCCTCAAGAATGCGGGAGCGACCTATCAGCGGCTGATGAACAAGGTGTTCCATGACCAGCTCGGCCGGAACATGGAAGTCTATGTGGACGACATGCTGACGAAGAGCACCCGCGCCGCCGACCACATCTCTGACCTGGAAGAAACTTTTAACAACCTCCGTCGCTTCCAAGTCAAGCTGAACCCTAAGAAGTGCGCTTTTGGGGTCACGGCAGGTAAATTCCTGGGCTTTATGGTGACCCAGCGCGAATCGAGGCGAACCCAGAGAAGATCAGCGCCATACTTGACATGAGGCCGCCGTCCAACAAAAAGGAAGTGCAACGGCTAACTGGAAGGGTAGCGGCGCTGAGTCGTTTCCTCTCTAGATCGGCAGAGAGGTGCTTGCCTTTCTTCAAGGCCCTGCGGAAGGTGAACGGTTTCACATGGACGGACGACTGCCAGGAAGCTTTCGACGGCTTAAAGGCGTTCCTGTCCTCCCCACCGCTCCTCTCCAAGCCGAGAGACGGGGAGAGTCTTTTCCTTTACCTAGCGCCTCCTCAGAAGCCGTCAGCTCAGTCCTGGTGCGCCTAGACGCTGACGGAACCCAGAGGCCAGTCTACTACGTGAGCAAGGTCCTGCATGACGCCGAGGTCAGGTATTCCAAAACAGAGAAAGTCATTTTCGCCTTGATAGTTTCCGCCGGCGTCTTCGCCCGTATTTCCAAGCCCATCCTATCGTGGTGCTCACGGACCAACCTCTCCGAGCCATCCTGGCCCATCCGGATACTTCGGGTCGACTCGCCAAATGGGCCATCAAGCTGGGGGAGTTCGACATCTCTTTCCAAGCACGACCGGCCTTGAAGTCCCAGGTCCTGGCCGACTTCCTGGTCGAGTGCACTTGGGCGGAGGAGGATCTCAAGGAGGTCCCCGGGGAGCAGCCCAAGCCCGAGCCGAGAGATGATGGAAGGACCTGGATCCTCCACGTGGACGGCGCATCAAATTCTCAAGGAAGTGGAGCCGGCCTCATTCTTGCCGGGCCGGAAGGAGAAAGAACCGAATGCACCCTGAGATTTCTTTTTGAAGCCACCAACAACCAGGCGGAGTACGAAGCCCTCCTGGCCGGGTTAAGATTAGCCCAGGAGGTTGGAGCAAAGCACCTCAGAGCCTACACGGACTCGCAACTCGTCTCCGGGCAAATCAACGGAGAGTATGAGGCGCGCGACCCCGTTATGGCGCAATATCTGAAAAAGGTTCAACTCTTGACCTCCTCGCTGCCTTACTTCAGCATCAGCTACATCCCCTGAGCGAAAACGCAAAGGCGGACATCCTCTCTCGACTGGCTACCTCCGCCGACGGCCTGACAAGGGACGCCTACATCGAATATCTAGAAAGGCCCAGTGTAGAGGGTGGGGAGGAAGTCCTCCCGCTCACCCCGGAACCTACATGGATGGACGCCTATGTCCGCTACCTCACCGATGGCACCCTCCCTGACGACCGCAACGAAGCCAGATTGCTCAAGTGGAGGGCCTCCAAGTTCATCCTCCTCGACGGGCGCCTATACAGAAGGTCATTTTCCTACCCGTTGCTTAAGTGCGTAGGCCCCGCCGACGCCGACTACATCCTCAGAGAAATCCACGAGGGCATTTGCGGGAATCATCTGGGGGGCAGATCCTTGGCCCAGAAGGCTCTCCGTCAGGGGTACTTCTGGCTCACTATGAAGGAGGACGCGGCCAAGCTAGTTCAAAGGTGCGACGGCTGCCAGCGCCACGCGCACATCCAGCGTCAGCCACCTGCCCCGCTGAGCCCACTCTCGGCTCCGTGGCCCTTCGCCCAGTGGGGGATGGACATCCTTGGACCGTTCCCCCCAGCTTCAGGACAGCGGAGATTCTTGCTGGTCGCCATCGACTATTTCACCAAGTGGGTCGAGGTCGAGGCGTTGGCCAAAATCACGGAGAGCAAAGTTAAGACTTTCTTCTGGAAGTCGATCATATGCCGCTTTGGCTTGCCTCACACCCTCGTCACGGACAACGGTCGCCAGTTCAACAACGAGGCGTTCAAGACCTTCTGCGAGGAGCTGGGCATTCGCCACCGATTCACCTCCGTCGGCCACCCCCAGACCAACGGGGAGGCTGAGGTCATGAACCGCACCATCCTCAGAGGGCTCAGGACTCGCCTAGATGGCTCCAAAGGGCATTGGGTAGAAGAGCTCCCCAGTGTGATATGGGCCTACCACACAACGCCCAGAACCCCGACGGGCGAAACTCCTTTCAGCCTCTCCTTCGGATCCGAGGCCGTCATCCCCGTCGAGATCGGATGCCCAGTCCACGGGTGGAGTCCTTCAGTGAGGAAGACAACCCCGCGCTGATTCGGACCAACCTAGACTTCATCGACGAGGCGCATGACAGAGCGAGACTGCGCATGGCGACCTTTCGCCAGTGAGCGGCTAAGTACTATAACGCCCGGGTTCGTCCCAAGGTTTTTCGCCGCGGAGACTTGGTGCTTCGAAAGGCCGAGGTATCAAAGCCTACCGAGGGGGGAAAGCTATCCCCCAACTGGGAAGGCCCCTACCGTGTCGCCGAGGCGCTCCATCGGGGGGCATACAAACTAGAAGAGCTTGACGGGAAGCCCATTCCACGTACCTGGAATGCGGACAACCTCCGCCGATATTATCAATGATGTACCCCCAGGAGCATAAGCAATAAAGAAAAAGGTCCTTTCTGGCGACACAGTTTGTCTTCCCTTGCGCGAGTCTCTCAAAAGGAGCTCACTGGCATCGCGGCCCACGGGACACCACTCGGCTCCGGCACGGCGGTGCCCCCGAGTTGGTTAAGACCCTAAAGGCTTCGTACCCGGCTGAGTCACCGCTTGGGCGGAACACAAACCCCCAGGCTGGTTCAAAAGGAGCTCACTGGCATCGCAGCCCACGGGACACCACTCGGCTCCGGCACGGCGGTGCCCCCGAGTTGGTTAAGACCCTAAAGGCTCTGTACCCGGCTGAGTCGCCGCTTGGGTGGAACACAAACCCCCAGGCTGGTTCAAAAGGAGCTCACTGGCATCGCGGCCCATGGGACACCACTCGGCTCCGGCACGGCGGTGCCCCCGAGTGGGTTAAGACCCTAAAGGCTCCGTACCCGGCTGAGTCGCCGCTTGGGCGGAACACAAACCCCCAGGCTAGTTCAAAAGGAGCTCACTAGCATCGCGGCCCACGGGACACCACTCGGCTCCGGCACGGCGGTGCCCCCGAGTTGGTTAAGACCCTAAAGGCTCCGTACCCGACTGAGTCGCCGCTTGGGCGGAACACAAACCCCCATGCTGGTTCAAAAGGAGCTCACTGGCATCGCGGCCCATAAGACACCACTCGGCTCCGGCACGGCGGTGCCTCCGAGTTGGTTAAGACCCTAAAGGCTCCGTACCCGGTTGGGTCGCCCCTCGCAGAGGTTCTACCCCCCGTGCGGTTCAAAAGGAACCTGGCGACGCCAAGCTCTCAGGTCACCCCCCGGGATTCACTCCCAGACCCCGTGTCGGGAGAGAATTACCGGACACCCTTAGCTAGCCACAGAAGGCACGCAGACGTCCATCCAAGGCAGCGCAAGGTACAAAGGTAAAAGTCCTACACTCCTTTCGCTTAGCCGATGCGGGGCACGCAAGCTCAAGAAGTGTGGGGGGCATTTGATGGGGCCAGCTGACCCCATGAAAAATGAAATTTTTGGACGGCCCCAAAGGCCCAGATCCTAACTCCAGCAACGGCCTCCAGCGTCGGCTTCCAGCACTAGCCCCCAACGCTAGCCAAAGGCCGACGGACTCAGCGTCAGCTCCAGCGTCGGCTTCCAGTGCCGCCTCCAGCGTCGGCTTCCAGCGCCGGCCCCCAGCGTCGACCTCCAGCGTCGGCCTCCAGCGCCAACATCCATCGTTGGCCAAAGGCCGACAGGCCCCGGTACATTGCTGGCCGGCCACGGCGTCTCCAAGCTAGCCGGCCCCGGCACATTGCTGGCCAGCCGCGGCGTCTCCAAGCTAGGCGTCTCCAAGCTAGCCGGCCCCGGCACATTGCTGGCCGGCCACGGCGTCTCCAAGCTAGCCGGCCCCGGCACCTCCACGCCAGGCGGCCCCTACTTCTCCAGCAACTCGGCCCCGGCGCCTCCTATCCGCCGAGTCGGCCAAGGCCGTCCCCGGCCGGCCCGACTCGGCCCGGCGTCTCCAGTCCCGCCGAGTCGGCTAAGGCCATCCCCGGCAGGCCCGACTCAGCCCCGGCGTCTCCAGTCCCGCCGAGTCGGCCAAGGCCATCCCAGGCAGGCTCGACTCGGCCCCGGCATCTCCAATCCCACCGAGTCGGCCAAGGCCATCCCCGGCAGGCCCGACTCGGCCCCGGCGTCTCCAGTCCCGCCGAGTCGGCCAAGGCCATCCCCGGCAGGCCCGACTCGGCCCTGGCGTCTCCAGTCCCGCCGAGTCGGCCAAGGCCATCCCAGGCAGGCCCGACTCGGCCCCGGCGACCCCAGTCCCACCGAGTCGGCCAAGGCCATCCTAGGCAGGCCCGACTCGGCCCCCAGCGTCTCCTGTCCCGCCGAGTCGGCCAAGGCCGTCCCCGGCCGGTTCGACTCGGCCCCGGCGTCTCCTGTCCCGCCGATTCGGCCAAGGCCGTCCCTGGCCGGCCCGACTCGGCCCCGGCGTCTCCAGTCCCGCCGAGTCGGCCAAGACTATCCCAGGCAGGCCCGACTCGGCCCCGGCGACTCCTTTCCCGCCGAGTCGGCCAAGGCCGTCCCCGGCCGGCCCGACTCGGCCCCGTCGTCTCCTGTCCCGCCGATTCGGCCAAGGCCATCCCCGGTCGGCCTGACTCGGCCCGGCGTCTTCAGTCCCGCCGAGTCGGCCAAGGCCGTCCCCGGCCGGCCCGACTCGGCCCCGTCGTCTCCAGTCCCGCCGATTCGGCCCCACCCCGGCACTACCTTGCCGGCGAGATAGGCCCCAGCCATCTCAGGTCGACCCAGCTCGGCCCCGACTAGACGGGACCCCCGGTTCCTGCCAGATCAGCCCAGTGATTCAAAAATCCGTTCCTCTGACGCGCGCCGCCCGACAGCGCCAACATGCGCCACCTGATTGCGCCAGATCCGACAATCCAACGGCCCACCGGCTGATGGACGCAGACCCACGTGATCGCGCCAGCGTCACCCCCTATAAAAGGGTAAACTACGTCGGGAATCGGGTAAGGGCATTATAACGCACATTTTACACACTCGATGTCCTAACTCTCAAGGGAACTACCTGGTCCTTTTGAGACCTGTCCCTCCTCAAGAGCTCTCTCGAGCTCCTTCTCTGCTGTGACCTCCATCACTAACTTGGGCGTTGGAGGGTCCCACCGGAGAACCCTCTCCGGTCTTGGGACTTCTTTGCAGGCGATCCGGTGAAGAAGAAGAGCCTTCGTTCCCGACGTCCAGAGGGGTGATCGAGCGTCATCATATATCAAAAGCGAGCAGTGCAGTAGTGGAAGGGATGGACATCTTCATTCATTCCGGAGGATTACATTAGAAAGCATCAGATGGAAAGCAGAAGAAGATGAGCAAGGCTGAAGCACCAGCACCACCACCACCACCACCTCCACCTCCACCTCCACCTCCACGTCCAGATGGACCAAACATCACATGCTGCTGCCGACACCCTTCCACTGTCAACTTCCCAGAAAGCCCGAACGACTTTCACTAATTGGTTTCTCCATCTGCTGCTGCCACCAGAAGATCCCCAGCAGCAGACGGAGTTCCTGTCAACTGAGGTCTACTGGATTTCGCCAAGGAATAATAATTTGCACCATCCGTGCCATGTTTGTTTCCGAGTTAATATGCACTAAAATGACGTGGGAATAGAGCTCAGACGTTTCGATCATTCTCATTTTCTACATCACACTCACAGAATCTTTGGTGGTGGCTCACGTGCATCCACCGGAAATAATTTTCCAAAACCCAATGAAAACAATCGCCTTTCACTATCGAACCGAGAGAGATTCAAGTTCCGGCTTGATTTATATGGAAGCATCTCGAGATGCCAATTTGGAGGTCCTGGCTCATGATTACCCATGCGGCAACAAAGGGCACTACCAGGACAAAAAGTCAATACATCCTGGCTAGCATGCCTGGGATCAGGGCAGTGTGCGAGCTCAAACTGCTTTTGTAACCCGCGTCATAGAATTGCAGGGAATTCCTTAGCGGCCGAGAAACAAGGAACAAAGAAGCTCTACTAATTCTCTTTGCAGTTGGCCATTTAAGGGGTGCTTCCCAACAGGTCGACAGCCGCCTTTCGATCTTTCAACATACCATAACTATGATCTTCATTTAGTCTTCTACACAGTTCCAAAACCTTGCGCCTGAATTCAACTTTACAAGCTCTGATGACAAGATGGAGAATGACTCCAGTGGTTTAATGTACTTAAACAGCCAGCCAAACCAGTAAAAGGATCCCGTAGAAAGACCCCAAAGGTACGAGGCAAATTAGGCCAGTTCTCACACAGCAAGTAGGACTCCAGCAAATTGTCATAAGAAAAGTCTTGCGGTTGACATGCAGCGCACCATGCCCGATGTGCAAAGACTTTAGGCTTCCTCCAACTGTCTCAATTCAAAAACACCATTCAGATTTTATTACCTGGAGTGGTCAACAATGCTTAAAGCTTTGCAGGATTCTTGGAAAGTTTAGCTGTTCAACACTGCACACCGTATTGGTAATAAATTATCTTGATGTTGACAGCATGCGACAAAGTTTGGCAAGAACTATAAATCTATTAGATAAATAAGACAGTAAATCGAGCACTTTGGGCAGTCCATCAACCGTGTCAGGTGAGCCTCATGCCTCCAAAGGAGAACACTTAGGCACTGACCTCATGCCCACAGCGGAGCAAACCTGCAATTCTGGCACGCCTTTCCATGAAAACAAAGTTGCAAAACATCGGCCTCCCTAGATCATCTCGAGACAATGACTGTTGTAACTTCACAAAACAAGAACGACAGGACCAGCTCTTCTAGTTTGTCACAAAGTGAGAAAAAACAGAGAGACTCGGGTAAAAGGGGGCCAAGACAGATTCCATGAAAACTAATCTCTACGAAGCTTTGTCTTCACCGGTGGCTGAAGCCTGGTTATCATTGGCAGCTGTAGTTTTGTCATCCTTGGCAGCCTCTTCAAATGTCTCTCCCGCCACAAGTTCAGGCACATCATCATCATCATCATCATCCTTGGTGGCAGCACCAGCACCAGGAGCCTGCTTCTGGAACTGTTCTGCAAGCTTCCTCAGGTCGTCTAAGTTATCAGAGCCTGAAAAATAAAATCAAAAAAAGAAGTTAGCATGCATTGCAAAACGATTGGGGCACTAAAAATCTTTCAAATTGGCAATATGCTATCAGAACATCATTTTTTTTCTTTTATTGTTGCAATCCTCTGCATAACTTGAACTGCAGTGAATGAGAGCAAGTAAATAACAATCACGTGAATAATAAACACAAGCATTTAAACTGGATTAATTCTTTCAGCAAATATGAAAGATCTGGTACCACAGGATATATGTAACTGCAAACTGGAAAAACCGAAAAATAGGTTAAAAAGATAAATAATAAATAATGCATCTGTAACTGATAAAAGCCAGAAAAATGGTGCTACAGCAATGTCAATGAGTACGGGTCCAGATAATAGTCATAAAAGAACGCTAAAAACAGCGAAATCTGGCATCAATAGTATATAGGTAAAATACACAGAAAACTTGAATAAATGTGCTTCAAGCAAGACAAAATTGATGGTTTAACATGACCTATAAGCATTGAGTAAGGCAGGAATTCGAGCAAGTTATCACAAGGCAAATTACAAGTGAAAAACAGGTCCTAATGAAGGTGAAGCAATAAGACTTGATCATGTACAAAGATGATTACCAAGAAAACATACACAACTTTACTCCCAGAAAACAAAAAAGAAAAGAAAAGGAAACAGAAAACATACCCAGTTGGTTGATGATCCCAGGCAGCAGATCTTGAAGTCCTGTCACCATGTAGTGTCACATGTGAGTTGTAAACATTCAGGAAAGCACATGAGCACAAATAATTTTATAGAATGTATATGGTTTTACACAGAGAGACTTTTAAAATTCAATAGACAATCTTGGACATGATATCACATCTTGTCTTTGATAGTGTGACAGTAGCAAACCTCCAGCAGGAAAAGAAGTCCCGAACCTGTTGGTTGTGTGCTGTGACCACTATTTCTGATAGCATCATGATATTTGATTCAATGATCACATACATAATTCCATGCTGGCGGGAATACACACAATAGTTTACATAAAGGCAAATGTGCAGGAATGTGTCTTGGGTTTTTTAGTCATGATTATAACTTTGGAGAGAGAAGTACTTTTTGTCTGAGGAGAACCGCTAACCACCCATGTATTTGCTGCAATGGATGCTTGCACTGGAGAAATTAACAAAAAATTTAGTCACAACTAAGCAATTGATTGACTAATAGACTGGACAATAATTATTACTTGTTTCATTCAGTTTATGTGATGCTTCTTACCCTTGGGGTTCAGAAATTGGATGACAATATCATCTTTGAAAATGTTGACTTCCTCAATGGCAGGGATAGTATTTACGCCTATTCTTTTCAAAGTGCTCTGAAGCCTCTTGTCATCTGTTGTCGTGGTCTTGTGGACTGCCTTCTTCTTCCTAATGAAACAATTAAATGGAATAAAGACAAAGGGAAGAAAAAACATAAATCATTACCAAATAGCCAAATTAAATTTTTCCTGAACATCAAAAGTAGTAGCATTGTATGCTCAAATATAAACTTTACAATATCCGTAGAATCAAGATGTCTGATTCTTATAGAGACATCAACCCTTGAGACACCAGCAATTAACTAACTAAAATCACAAGTCACTACCCCAATCAAAATTCTTCTTCCTTAAACAACATAAGTGGTGACTTCACAAACCTACACTGCAACTACACACTTAAAACATGTTAAAGAAGATATAGTTTTCCAAAATATCAATACAAATTAAGCTAACAATTATTGGAAACAAAGTTTGACTTAATTTTAACATCAAACAATACGCTTCATCCCATCTATGGGTGGGCTTCATTATTCAAGACGCAATCTGCTAAAATTTCTGATATAACTTCCATTTCATGTTGACTTTAAAGAAAATCACACAAATTACCATTGTAATTATCAACCACAAGCTAATCACATATTTCTAGTTTCTCAAGGCATTTATTGCATATTCTCTTGCATGAACTATCACAAGCACTTCAGCCACATTATAGTCTTAAACACACATTTCTCTACTCTAGTGAGTCCAGATGGTATCTTATCATAGTAGGTGATTTAGAGAAAAACTTTAGAACCTGCGCATACTGCCCTTTCCACCAGTGCGAACTGCACCAGCCATCTTCATGAGCTTCTCCCTATTCATCTGCACAGGTAAAAGAAATGCCAAGAATTGAAGGATACATATACATTCAAAAGGACTAAAACAGAAACATACGACATGTAACATGGGTGTAGGTGAAAGACTTTACATCAAAAGCGAGGAGATGCACAGAAGAAAGTGTCATAAGCTATGATAACTACGATTATGATGATATTCTGTCTAGTTATGTATGGACTATGTATGGTAGTAGGTAGGCTTCAAAAGAGAACTTCCCAAGAAGTTAGAGTCTTTAATAGATTTAAGAATAACAATTACTCTTTCATAGTGTTGGCATAGACCTTGGTATGGAAAGCTCAGAAATCACAAAGCATCGGATCAGTAAACTATATAAGCACAGGTCAAAAAATTTAGTGGTAGAAATCAAAGGTGGCAAGTAATCTATTCCGGGACTGGAATGTAGATCAAACCAGCTACTTTCAATGATCATTCTAATCCTCATTGTAAGCAAGTACAATCCAATTTATGGTTATAAACATGCGCAACATGCGCATTTGCAACCTTTCAACAATTCTTCTTTGGGGGCCTATAAAATAGCTCCAGATTATCCTATTTTTAGTATGCAGGGTAGCAAGGAGATGCCTATCTTACTCAGGCCAGTTATCAGCATTAGACACATAATGGGCATTTTACATACAACTTGTTCATTATAGGTAATGTAAATTTTTCTACAATTGAGGAAAAAATCTTGCAAGTGCACTTTTGTCCTTCTCAAGTTCCCTGCATTTTAAGTTCGAAAATATTATATGTATATGTATATACATATATACACACACGAAAAGGAAGAAGGGCAGGGAGTAACAGCAAGGATATATTCCCAAGCAGAATGCTTGCAAATTGCAAGTGGTGTTTGGACAGCATCAAATATTCTCTGATACATGGAAATTCTAGACATCAGGAAGTAGCTAGAGCTAAAGTCGCACTGATGATCATTCAACTTTGTATTCAAATTATGTGACAAGGATAAGTTGATAGCACGTTCCCTTAGTTAAAATTCATGATAGAAATGATGAATAAGACCATGTAATCCGAGCTTCTGCATGTTTCTTAACATGAAATCGATATAGTAGCTCATGGATCATGGCCTTCTACTGTATGAAGTTGAAGTGCATAACCTTCGTGTCAAGCAAATTACCGTTCAAAAGGATAGTTTTTGCATCCTGATCTCATCAATCAATTATAGTAACATTAAGCGCAACCTGTTATGTTAAAAAACATTATGCAACACAACCAATATAGTGCAATTGAAACTCGCAAACTCTTTATGATGTGGCTGATCAAGCCCCGTTAAAGCTAACGAGGTGAGGACCTGACGAAGGGTTCCCCTCGGCCTTGGGCCTCCAGGATTCCCCTCAGCCTTGGGCCTTCAAGGTTCCCCTCCACGTGGCCAACTAGCTCTCTGCAACCGCCACGTAGCCCACTAGCTTTCTGCAACTGTCATATAGCCCACTAGCCTTTTGCAACCGCCACGTGGCCCACTAACTCCCAACGATTACGGATGATGGAATGTTTCGAACGTGGCCAGACCCACTATCGCCTGTACGGCCACCACTTCCCGAGAGCATGCAAAAACGGGACTTTAGAATAGGTATAAAAGGGAGAGAAAAGAAAACACAAGGCAAGCGAGAGATGGGCATTTTTTGTTTACAATTTACTACTATTTTCCAAAGCACTAACTTGACCGTCGAAGGGTCCCCGTCGGAACCCACCGGTCACAGGGAACTTTCTTGCAGGATTCCCATCGAAGAGGCGAGACCAGGAGCCTCTTCGTCACCCGGCATCTGGGAGACGTGCTTTGGCGACAACAGATTGGCACGCCAAAAAAAGGAAGAAAGAGAGCAGAGTTCGGTGCCACTAGGCTTCAGGCCTCTACTTCCCTCTACTACTCAAAAAGATGGTGGTAACGCGCACACAAGAGGTTTCGGCCAGCGGCGCTAGGGGGCATTATAAGGAGCCGGAGCAGCCAGAAGCTGGCCTTCCGGCTCCTCCGGTCCCTTTCCCCGTCCCGCTATCATCACCACGACAGGGTGACTGGGTCGACGCCCTTGCTTTGCAAGTTCATTCACTGGTGGCGGTGATCCAGCACCTGCAGCAACAAGCAGCGGCCTCACAACAAGGCCTCCGACCCCTTCCCCAAATGCGGGGGTTACTCCACCCAGTCAATAGTCTGCCCGCGGGAGAGCTTCCCACAAGGAGGCTCCCCGCCGACACCTCCCCCAGGCGTCGCCACCGAGAGGCCTCCAAGAGGCCCCGGTCTCCTTTCCGTCATTCTGACAACTCCCACAGGCGGCGGCAGGGGAAGGAAACCAAGCGAGGACATCGTCACCGGCGTAACCCATCCCCGTCTTTGGGATCATCGCGAGAAGGGTCTTTCGACGGATGTGTCGTTCGTCGGGCTAAGCGACGTCTCGAGGAGTATAACCAGCGGCTGAAGGAGCTCAGCCACAGAGTTACCAACCCACCGAAGGCGGATTACGACAACCGTCCTCCCTTGTCCCACCGCATAATGGAGGAGCCAATCTCCACCCAGTTCCGTTTACCCCAACTAGACCCTTATGACGGCACTACTGACCCCCTGGACCACCTGGAAAGCTACAAGGTCCTTATGCAGGTCCAAGGAGCGACGGATTCTCTTCTCTGCATTGCCTTTCCGGCCACTCTTCGGAAGGCGGTGTGGGCCTGGTACTCTCGACTACCACCACAAAGCATTAATTCCTTCCGACAGCTGGAAGGAGCTTTTATTGCGCATTTCAATGCCTGCCGAAAAATTCCACGGGTGGCCGATAGCCTGTTCGCCATCCAACAGAAGAACGGCAAGTCATTGAAGGATTTCGTAGCTTGGTTCAAGGAAGCCGCGCTTGAGGTTTACAGCCTTGATGACTCAGTTGCCACTCTGGCCTTAAAACGAGGGTTCGCCCCTCCCGCTTTGCATATTCCCTCGACAAGAAGCCGCCGAGCTCCTACGCTGAGTTGCTGGGCCGAGCGCATAAATACATCCGTGCCGACGAAGCCGACTCTTTCCGGCACGAGACAGACGGGGGCCCTAACAAGAAACAAGCCCGACCTGCATCCAACAGGCCACGTCAGGAGAGACCTGAGCCTTCCCGGTAACCCGACAACCAATCGAGGGCTCTTGCTCCTAGGGAAGGGATCCATACCCCCCTGCTCGCCCCGATATCTCACATCTTGATGGAGATCGAGGGCGAGCCGTTCCTCCAACGCCCTCCTCCTCTGAAGCCTGAAACTTCCAGTAACAAAAATCTTTATTGTCATTTTCATCGGGACCATGGTCATGACACTAAGAGCTGTCGCCAGCTCAAGAAGGCGATCGAGGACCTCATTCAGCAAGGCTACCTCGGCAAGTTCGTCCGGAAGGCGAATCCAGCTGCCCCAAGTCCATCAGCGCCCCCGCCTGCCTAGGTTGAAGTTAATAATGCCCAACAGAGAAGACAGTGACCATGATCTCCTGGAGGGCTAGTGGCCCGTCTAAGAGGTTCAGGGGGGAGGAGGGAATAGAACCTGTAATTCATTTCTTTAAAAGGGACCTAGAGGGGTGAGCAATCCAAATGATGATAGCGTCATCGTTTCTATGACGATTGTGAAACACCCTGTAAAAAGGATACTGGTTGACAGTGGAAGCTCGGCTGACATTTTAAGTTATGACGCGTTCGAATGAGTGTCTCATGACTCCCTTCGGCCTGCACTACGCCCCTCATGGGCTTCACTGGAGATTTCGTGAAGGTAAAAGGGGAAATTACCCTCCTGATCACGGCCGGAACACCACCCTGCCAGAAAACGGTCATGGTGAGGTTTCTGGTTGCGCGGGTCCCTCTGGCTTACAATGCCATCCTTGGCAGGCCCGGACTAAACCTGTTGGATGCCGTCATCTCCACCAAGAGGTTGCTTGTGAAGTTCCCAACCAATAAAAGAGTAGAGGAGATGCGTGGAGAGAGGAACCTATTGTCCCTCTGCTATCACATGACGCCTGGCCCTCGAGAGACACCGACCTCGCCGACGACTGAGTTGGTGGACCCAGGGATTCAGAAAGGAGGAAACCAGCCGAGCACTTATTGACCTTCCCATTGGGGGAGGACCCGGCGAAGACTGTCCGAGTTGGATCGCTACTCTCCGAGGAAGCGAGGGCCCGGCTCCTCATCTTTCTTCGGACCAACTCGGATGTGTTTGCCTGGTCGGCCTCGGACATGCCAGGCATTTCCCTTAATGTAATTACCCACAAGCTCAGCATCAATCCACAGTGTCGGCCGGTCCGACAGAAGAAGAGAAACTTTGTCCCCAAGCAGTGGAAGGCTGTCGATGAGGAGGTCCGCAAGTTGGGCCTCGGGCATGTCCGAAAAGTGCACTATCCATACTGGCTCGCCAACGTTGTGATGTCCACAAGGCCAATGGAAGCTGGAGAATGTGTGTCGATTTCACCGATCTCAACAAGGCGTGCCCCAAGGATAGCTTCCCACTGCCCAAAATTGACCAGCTTGTGGACACCACATCGGGCCACGAGATCCTCAGCTTTATGGACGCCTTCTCGGGATACAATCAGATTAAGATGGACCCGGCAGACGAGGAGGCCATCTCTTTTATGACCGAGAAGGGCATCTATTGCTTCAGAGTGATATCGTTTGGACTGAAGAATGCGGGGGCTACATATCAGAGGCTGATGAGCAGGTCTTCGAGAACCAAATTGGACACAATATGGAGGTTTACGTGGATGACATGCTGACGAAAAGCATCCATACCGACGACCATATCGCCGACCTTGCAGAAACCTTTGATAACCTTCGCCACTGTCAGATGAAGCTGAACCCACGAAAGTATATCTTCGGAGTCACGGCCAGCAAATTCCTTGGCTTTAGGTGACTCTGCGGGGAATAGAAGCGAACCTGGACAAGATTCAAGCCATCCTTGACATGAAGCCCCCGGCTAATAAGGAGACTCAACATCTGACAGGGTAGGTAGCAGCCTTAAGCCGCTTCCTGTCCAAGTCCGCGGAAAGGTGTATACCCTTCTTCAAGGCCCTGCGCAAGGTCAATGACTTTGAATAGACTGAAGAGTGTCAGAGAGCCTTCGAGGGGCTGAGAAAATTCATGTCCACCCCACCGCTGCTGTCCAAGCCAATTAATGGGGAAGAGCTCTTCCTCTACCTTGCGGCCTCAGCCGAGGCTGCTAGCTCCATGCTCATCTGCACCGACACCAACGGGACTCAGAAGCCGTCTACTATATCAGCAAGATGCTTCATGATGCAGAGACCAGGTACTCCCGCACCGAAAAGATTATTTTTGCATTAATCGTCTCTGCTCAGCGCCTTAGGCCCTACTTTCAAGCCCACTCGGTCGTGATGCTCACAAACCAGCCGCTCAAGCAATTCTATCCCAGCCCGACACCTCAGGCTGGCTGGCGAAATGGGCAATTAAGTTGGGAGAATTCGATCTGGCTTTTTGACCGAGGTCGGCCATGAAGTCCCAAGTCCTTGCGACTTCCTGGTTGAGTGCACCTGACAGAGAAACCACCCGAAGAGCTCCGCTCGGCCCCTTCAAACGTGATGGCCGAGGTCGAGGGGCGGGACTGGGTCCTTTATGTCGACGGTGCTTCGAATTCTCAGGAAAGTGGAGCCGGCCTCATCCTAGCTAGTCCAGAGGGAGAAACGGTGGAATACGCCCTACGGTTCCCTTTTCCCGCGATCAACAACCAGGCGGAGTGTAAAGCCTTGCTGGTAGGCATGAGACTGGCCAAAGAGCTTGGAGTGGAGCGCCTCCGAGCTTTCACCGACTCCCAGCTCATTTACAGGCAGGTCGCTAGGGAATACAAGGCCCGGGATCCAACTATGTCTCGCTATTTGGGTAAGGTCCAATCACAGTCCTCGTCATTCACTCACTTCAGTGTCAGTTATATCCCTAGGGACGAGAATGCCAGAGCCGACGTGGTATCCCGATTGGCCACCTCGGCCGACGGGGCCCTGGGGAGAACGTACGTAGAGCATCTAGAAGCTCCGAGCATCGAAGCTGCCAAGGAGGCCTTATCGATCGGCCGAGAGCCTTCGTGGACGGAGGCTTACGTCCGATATCTCACCGACAGCACTCTCCCTGATAATCCCGCGGAAGCTAAGCTGCTTAAGAGACGAGCCCCCAAGTTTCTGATATTAGACAGACGCCTATACCGAAGGTCCTCCTACCCACTCCTTCAGTGTGCCACTTCGGCAGATGCCGATTACATCCTGCGCAAGATCCGCGAGGATATTTGCGGGAACCACTTGGGGGGCAGAACACTGGCGTACAAGGCCTTGCGACAGGGATATTATTGGCCCACTATGAGGGAGGATGCGGCCGAGCTGGTGCGGAGATGTGACAGTTGCCAGCGGCACGCCAACATTCAACGGCGGCCGACTACCTAGCTGAGTCCCTTGTTGGCTCCGTGGCCCTTCGCTTAATGGAGGATGGATATACTTAGGACCGTTTCCCCCAGCTTCTGCCCAGCGAAAATTTTTGCTTGTCGCTATCGACCATTTCACCAAGTGGATGGAGGCTAAGGCGCTAGCAAAGATTACCGAGCATAAGGTCAAGACCTTCTTTTGGAAGTCCATCATCTGCCGCTTCGGGCTACCTCACACTCTTGTCACTGACAACGGTCAGCAATTCGACAATGCCCCTTTCAGAGAGTTCTGTGCTGAGCTGGACATTCACCAGTGGTTCACCTTAATTGGCCATCCCTAAACTAACGGAGCGGCCGAGGTAACCAATCGCACCATTCTTCAAAGGCTAAGGACACGATTGAATGACTTCAAAGGAAGATGGGTGAAGGAGCTTCCCAATGTACTATGGGCCTACCACACCACGCCGCGTGTTCCCACCGGGGAGACCCCCTTCAGCCTTGTGTTCGGCTCTGAGGCCGTCATCCCAGTGGAGATTGGCCTCCCGAGCCCGCGGGTAAAGTCGTATGACGAGGACGAAAACTCGACTCGGCTGCGAGCCAACCTAGACCTGGTCGAAGAAGCGCGCGATCTAGCACGCCATAGAATGACAGTTTATCGCCAGAGAGCCGCCAGATACTACAACGCATGTGTCCGTCCCAAAGCCTTCTTGCCAAAAGATTTGATCCTCAGGAGAGCCGAGGTTTCGAGACCAACGAAGGAAGGCAAGTTATCTCCAAATTGGGAAGGCCCCTACCGAGTCACTGAAGCCCTTCATCGTGGCCGAATCGAAAGTCTCGACGTGAAGCTTCTTCCTCGCACTTGGAATGCGAACAACCTCCACCGATACTACCAATAATGTACACGATTGGATGATCTTAGGTTTGAATACCTCGCGCCCGCCTTATTAAAATAAAGAAGTTTGTATATCTCATGTTTCTTTAACGAAAGTCTTCGAGTGACTTGTCCTAGTTCAAGCCCGAGCTCGGCACCTCAAGACCAATGTACCATTGGCACTCAAGCCCGAGCTCAGCACTCAAGACCGATGTACCATTGGCACTAAAGCCCGAGGTCGGCTCGGCACTTCAAGACCAATGTACCATCGGCACTCAAGCCCGAGCTCGGCTCGACACCTCAAGACCGATGTACCATAGCCCGAGGTCGGCTTAGCACCTCAAGACCGATGTACCATCTCACTCAAGTCCGAGCTCGGCTCAGCACCTCAAGACCGATGTACCATCGGCACTCAAGCCGAGGTTGGCTCGACACCTCAAGACCGATGTACCATCGGCACTCAAGCCCGAGGTCGGCTCGGTACCTCAAGGCCAATGTACCATCGGCACTCAAGCCCGAGCTCGACTCGGTACCTCAAGACCAATGTACCATCGGCACTCAAATCAGAGCTTGACTCGGCACCTCAAGACCGATGTACCATCGGCACTCAAGCCCGAGCTCGGCACTTCAAGCCCGAGCTCGGCACTTCAAGACCGATGTACCATCAGCACTTAAGCCCAAGCTCGGCACTTCAAGACTAATGTACCATCGGCACTCAAGCCCGAGGTCGGCCGGCACCTCAAGACCGATGTACCATCGACATTCAAGCCTGAGGTCGACTCAGCACTTCAAGACCGATGTACCATCGGCACTTAAGCCTGAGCTCGGCACTTCAAAACCAATGTATCATCGGTACTCAGGCCCGAGCTCGGGTCGGCACTCCCAGCCCGATGTACCATCGACATCCGAGGTTCGTACCCGGTTAGGCCTTCGAAGATTGGCATTAACTTGGCCCCAAGGTTCAACCTCAGCACCAGTCCTGAGTTGTTACTTCAATCCCGGGCCAAGCTCGTTTCTAGTTCACTCTATCCTGCGAAGGCAACGTCTCAGCGGAACTAAGCATGCAGTAAATGACACAAGGTTTAACACTTTGTCAAAATCCCTACTTTTCATTGCTATGTTGAAAAGGTTTACAAAATGCCGACCTCGATCGGACTTCAGTACAGAAAAAAAAAAAAAATATAGAAGGGGGGAGTATGTATGCTCAGGCCTCGGTCGGCCCGTCGCCGGTTAGCCTTGGAGATGCTGTCGACTCCTCTGACATTTCATCTGGCTCGAGATCGTCGAGGCCTGAGAGGCCGTGGACTCGGCCGACCTTCTCCTTGCCGTCCCGAAAGCCAAGGAGATAGGCACCGGAGGAAGCTTCGGCCAATTCTTCTGCAAAGGTCATGCTCTCCCAGAATTCGTCCACCGCCCTAGCTGCCTTCTCTTCGTTGGCGGCAGCCTTTCCCTCAGTCGCAGCTACCTTCCCCTCGGCTGTCGCGGTCCTCTCCTCAACGATCCTGGCTTTCTCCCCCTCCCTACAGACGGTTTCCTCCATCCCTGTCGCCCGGGCGTCTGACTCTCGAGCGACCTCAGCATTGGAGGCCCGCTTTTTGCCGCCTCCACTTCGATGCCAAGGGACTGGATGCGCAGGTCCTGAGCGCCGATGGTCGTCTCGGCGACCTCTAGCCGTTTCCTCAGGCGCTCGAGCTCGGTCTGACGCTTGACCCCGTCGAGCTCCTCGGCCCGCTTGACTCAGGCTATTGCCAGGGCCCCCTCGACTATCTCTACCCGGGCCCAAACTTTAACAGCCTCCTGCCGGGATTGGTGGAGTACTTCCTCGGCCCGAGCAAGCATGTCTCTCAACGCCTCTATGGAGTTCGCCGTCTGCATTAGAGGATCGTCGTCAGTAGACAATCAAAAAGGGGCAAGGGCAGCGCGTAAAAAAAAAACAAAAAACAACAACGTTTACCCATAATTGGGTTAAGAAGACGTCTTGGAAGAATGACGTGGCCCCTTGGCGGTGGAGCTCTCTCTGGAATTCGGGGCGGCAAATCTGGGTCACCAGTTGCTTAGCCACTAGCCCCTGGTTCATCAGCGACGGTCTGAAGGGGAGGGCCTAGAGCTCATCCTTCTCGTCGGTCCCGGCTCGGTTAAACACTTCCGGGGCCACATCGAAGGCCAACGTCTCCTCCTCGACCTGTAGACCTGCCGTCGCCTGGTCTTGCTCAGCCTGGGCCGCGAGTGAAACTCCATCCGAGGTTGGCTTGGTCTCGAGGTAGAACGGCCTTGCATCCGGTAAAGTTGGCTCCTCAGCCGGGGGGGTGGCTTCGGTTCTGGGCCTTTCAGAAGGCGTGTCGACGGTAAGATCACCCGGGAGGATCGGCTCTTGGCCCCCCAGAGGTTGTTCCCTATGCCCTCGGGGTCGGCAGATCAATGGGGCCGGAGTCGGAGATCGAGTCAAAGACCGGGAAGGGGTTAGAGACCGAGGCCTCTTCCTCGATGGCTCGGCATTACCAATAATCTTCTTCTTCTTAACCGCCGCCCTCCTCATCATACAGTCTGGTAGCTTCATAGCTGCACAAATCAAAGTCAGTCAAAAAAAAAGGGAAAAGAGAGGAAAAATGAAAGGGGGGCAGTGAGAAGAAAAGCGTCTGAGGTTGCTCACCGCTGCTCGGGAGGAGGCCCGCGAACTGGAGGTTATCCTCCGTCAGAAGCTGATTACATCGGAGGATATCGGCCGCCTGCAACATACCGAAGGCCTCCTTGTCCCTCGGAGTTACCCGGTGATTTTGGTTCGGCCTTACATTTGGGTCCCCCCAACTCGGCCTCTCCCCTTCAAGGTCGGCGAAAAAGAATCGGGTCTTCCACCCTTTGACCGAGGTAGGGAGGCTAAACTTCAAGGCTCGATTGAGCCGAGGTTGAAATACCCACCAACCTGAGAAATGCCTCGTACAAAGCAACCCTTCCGGGATGGAAGGAGATCACCCTATCGTTCGAGATAGGGGGAGATAATCGGATGCTATCCGGGATCCTATAAATGGCTCTAATTCTGATCAGCTCCCGGCCTGTTACGGTGGAGATAACCATGTCGAAAGATCCTAAAGTGGCTTTACGGGTCCCAGCAGCGATCGGACAGGTCCTGATGGGGGCCCGGCCGATAACCTGCCGCTGGGACAGAGGAACCTGGTCCTCGAAGGAAGAGGACCAAGAGGAGATAAGAGATGGAGAAGCCTACATGTGCACGAAAGGAAAATAGTCCTCGGGGAGAGCAGAAGAAGATAAAGAAGGTGAAGAGGCCATGGGAGAAGGACTAACCTGGCTAACAGAAGAAAAATGGCAAAGAGAATGGCAGGACCCGAAGAGAGGAAGCTCAAGGAGAAGAAGACTCTGAGAGTATTGAAGCATCAGATTTGAAGCATTTCCCCCTATTATAGCTCCCCTCGAGTCGTCCTGCCCAAGCCAGCCTACCACGCGCATGCCTCCTGTTGGAAGGGACACCTCGGCAGTCGTTCAGCGCTGATGGCGAGATATCCATAACGTCAGCCTAATGATGGTGATGATGGCCATTACCTTTTCGAGAAGGATCCCCCACATCAAACGATGCAGATCAATAAGAGCAGTGACGCTATAGCGTCCCATGCCACTGGCACTAATGAGTCCTTGCGCCCCATGGACACGTGCCCCTTTGCGATTGATGGCCAGGCTGGATCAGCCGCCGGTCGAACTCATGTCCCTTTCGATGGACAAAAAATGAACCCGCACCACCTCAGAAGCGGAGGGCATCTGATGTGGCTGATCAAGTCCCATTAAAGCTAACGAGATTAGGACCTGACTAAGAGTTTCCCTTAGCCTCGGACCTCCAGGGTTTTCTTTGGCCTCGGATCTTCCAGGTTTCCCTTCACATGGCCCACTAGCTTTCTGCAACCGCCACGTGGCTCACTAGCTTTCTACAACTGCCACATAACCCACTAGCTCTCTGCAATCGCCACATGGCCCACTAGCTTTCTGCAACTACCACATAGCCCACTAACCTTCTGCAACCATCACGTGGCCCGCTAACTTTCAACAATTATGAATAATGGAATGTTTCAAACATGGCCAGACCCACTATCGTCGGTATGGCCGTCACTTTTCGAAAGTATGTAAAAAGAGGACTTTGGAATAGATATAAAAGAAAGAGAAGAGAAAACATAAAGGCAAGCGAGAGATAGGCATTTTTTTGTCTGCAATTTACTACTGTTTTTTAAAGTACTAACTTGACCGTCGGAGGGTCACCGTCAAAACCCACCAGTCAAGGGGACTTTCTTGCCGAATTTTCATCGAAAAGGCAAGACCTGAAGCTTCTTCGTCATCAGGGTCTAGGAAACGTGCTTTGGCGACAACCCTTTACATACAGTACCTGTACATCATTAGCTGACAAACAATAGAGAGTTAATTTTAAAATTTTAATTCAATTGAAACAAGCTTGTTTTTAGCACCCTCATTCATAATCACCTTAAGTTTGCATCTGAACATTTAATAAACAAAATACAACGACAAGATGAAACAGAATCAGAACAAGATCTAAACAGAGAGAGAGAGAGAGAGAGAGCCGAATTCCGTTGTCGAAACCAGGTACCCGAGCAACGCTAGATGAAAGCAAACTCTTTGAATTTAGACAAACAACAGCACGTACCGAGGACCAAAATCCTAGAGGCCAGTCCACCCCGGGGAAAACCACAAAACCCTAGAACCCTTTTCCTCTGAGGGGTCCAAAACCCTAACATCAACGACTAGAGGAACCTATTGCTCATAGACATAGCTGAGAGAATTAAAAGACAAAGAAGAAGAGAACGAGTACCTTCGGAGCGGGGGGTTCTGAAGGATGGATGGGAACGAGAGAAGACGCCGAGGTGGAACGACGCCGCGACCACGCAAGTCGGTGGGTTACTTCGGCAGCGGCGAGAGGAGGGTGCGCAACCAGAATTTCCAAAGTACCCCTGAAGATTGACTAAAATTGCAGAGAGACCACCAGACCCCTCCCGGGTCCCGGGTCTGAAGAAATGAGCCGGAGATCCAAGACCCGTTTCCTCGTTCCCATAGCGCATCCGCCTTGAGGGAAAAGTCTTTGTATAGTGTATTTAACGGTATATAGACCCATGTCAAAGAGTAGAGGTGGGCACTAGGCCATATCTGGCACGGCATGGCTCAGGCCCATCGTACCTAAAAAATTACCGTGCCGAGCCTGGCATGGCCCATTAATAAATGGACCGTGCCAACCATGGCACATTAAAAAAAATTTCAAATTTGGCACGGCCCGTGGCCCATTTCAAAATGGGCCACTGACCGTGCCAGCATGGCCCGTGATGAGCCATGCCAATCCATCAGGGCCGTGTCCAGCACGGCCCAGCTAGGCCATGGCACGGCCCACCACGGTGTGCCATGGCACGGCCGCGCTGGTGCCTAGGCACCACCTACGTGGTGGTGCCTAGGCACACCAGGTGCCTAGTGTGCCTAGGCACCATGTCAGTGACATGGTGCTTAGGCACCACCTGGTGCCTAGGCTATGCCTAGGCACCAGCTGGGCAATTTCAGCCGTTAAAAACGGCTATATCCATTTTTAACGACTATATAGCCGTTAAAGGCTATTGGGAGGGGTTTAGACCATTTTACCCCTCTCAACAGTCATATAACGACTATATCAAAGGGTAGTTTTGAAAAAAAAATTAGAAATTCTATAAATAGATGAACTCTCCCTCATTATTACCACACCAAATCAACTCCTCTATTACTACTATTTCTCTCTTCCAGCAAGTGCTCTAGTAGATTAGCAATTTAATTTTTAGTTTGCAAGTGTTCTTACAAGTGGCAAATGCTCAAGCAAGTAGTCAAGTGCTACAAAGTCAATTATTGTTGAGAGGCGAAAGCGCAAGAAGAAGCTCACAAATCTCGGCTCCACGCCTCCACCTCTGATCTTTTCTTAATTCCTTTTTATGGGTTAGTTTTTATTTTTTTGCATTTATTAATTAAAAATTTTAGATATGGTATCTTTTAACGAAAGTAATTTTAACATGCACGCTTTTTCTAAGGGTGAGGAAACTAATCCCCAAGGACCTCAACCCCAATCCCAACTCCAAGTTCCATCTAGAGCTAGTGCCAGTGAGTGTCAAACCTCTTCTCATAAGAGGACTAGTAATGTTTGGATTGATTTCGATAGAATTATGATTGATGGAGTCTATAAAGCAAAATGGAAAAAATGTGCAAAGCTTTACAGTTGTTCTAGTATTGAGGGAACAGAGCATCTAAGAAGACATCAAGAGAGTCATAGGATGCATGATTCCAGTCAGCAAGGACTCCTTAATATACAAGAGGGATTACTTGTAGGCAATTTTGCATATAACCACGAAAATCAAAGAAAATTACTGGTAAGATGGATAGTTCAAGATGAATTACCTTTTAGTTTATCTGAATCTTATAATTTTGAAAGATAGGTTCAATTAGGCCTACAACCTGCTTATAAAAGAACTAGTAGGCGTACCTTTAGAAGAGTGGCTATGACAAACTTTTTAGCAATGAAACAAAGTTTAACGGAAAGCCTCTCAAATTTAAATGCTAGAATTTCTTTAACTTCTGATATTTGGTCGGCATCTATAGGTAATAATTGTTTTATTTCTATTACTGCTCATTATATTGATAATAATTAGCAATTAAATAAACGAATTATTGCTTTTCGTGCTTTTGATTTTCCGCATTCAGGATAATAAATTTCAAATATTATTTATCAAACCGCATGCTCATATAATATTAATAATAAAATAATATCAATTACTTTTGATAATGCATCTAATAATAATTTTACTATTGCATTATTAAACGACTCTTTGCATCCCATTTTAGATGGACAATTATTTCATATTAGATGTGCATGTCATATATTAAATCTTTCTGCTCAATCTGGCATGAACATAATTCAAGAGGTTATTTCAAAAATTAGAAATATAGTTTTTTTATTCATGCTTTAAGGTCAAGACTTCAAGAATTTAAACAATTATGTGTAGATCATGATAAACATTTTAAAAAATTTAAACTTGATGTAATAACTCATTGGAATAGTAACTATGCCATGATACATGATGCATATCCATATAAGAACTTATTAAGTGCTATATTAATGAGCGTGGATTAGGATTTACATTGACTGAAGCTGATTGGAATCAAGGTAAAATTTTAGAAGATTTTTTGGTTACTTTTTATGATGCTACAAATGTTCTTTCAGGTATTTATTATCCAACTTCTTGTTCATTTTTACAAAAAGCATATGTAATTAGTGAAAAATTTAAAGAATATAGATATCATGAAGTTTTAATGCCTATTATACATAATATGGAAACTAAATGGAATGAATATTGGAATAGGATATGTCCATTGCATAACTTAGCTGCTATTTTTGATTCTAGAGTTAAATTAAATGGTGTAATTTTTTTAATTGATCAATATTGTGAAAACATGAATCAAAATCCTGAACCTGCTAAAGATGAGGTAACACGACTTCTTAATAATATTTATTGTTTATATAATGATAAAATTTGTGGATCTAGAATACCTGCTCAAAGCTCTGCTTCTTCTTCTAGATCTCGTTCGTCATCTATTTTTTCATTCATTAGAAGACACGCACATGCTTCATCATCTTCTTCATCTTCTTCATCTTTAAGTAATGAATTGAAATTTTATTTACGAAACGATCTTCATTCTGCATATGATGAAGATCAAATAGAAAGTCTAGATGTATTAGCTTGGTGGAAGAGTGTTAAAAATCAATATCCTGTTATGCCTGCCATTGCACGAGATGTTTTAGCTGTGCTGATGTCCACATTAGCATCAGAATCCGCTTTCAGTGCAGGTCGACGTATTTTAGACGAAAAAAGAAGTAGGATGACTGGCGAGACAGTTGAGATGCTTATCTGCTTCAAAGACTGATTGGATGCTAAGGCGAGGCTTCAAGATAAAGGTGGACATGACTTAACCAGCGAAGATGACGATGACACAAATACTATTGATGACTGATGAGTAATGAGTGAGTCATTTCTACTTTTATAATTGTATATTTTTATTTTTTAAATTGTTAAAAACTTAAAGTAAGTCATCTTTATTTTTTTCTTTCTATTTTTTTCTCCTTGCTTATTGTATTATATTCTGGAGGTCAGGCCTAACCCCCCTCCCTTCTATACCATTTTAATTTTAAATTAATAAACTGGTAGGGGTCTATGCCAAACCCTCAACATGTAAGGTGGCTTTATATTAATAAATTTTTTTAATCCTAATAATTTTTTAATTTATTAAAAAAATATTTTTTACAATTTTTTTAATTTCAGCCATGCATGGGCTATGCCCCAGGTGGGCCGTGCCTGGCAAGGCCCACCTAGGCCGTGCCAGGTGGGCCATACTGGCCCAGCTGGGCCATGCTGGCACGGTACGGCGGGCCGACCCAGGCCCATCATGGGCCATGTCGTGCTGGGCCAACAGAAAAAAATTTCTACGCTCGGCACGGCACGGTTCACTGGGTCGTGCTGGCACGGCTCGGTACTATAGCAGTACGGGGTCATGCCTGGCACGGCCCATGTGGGCCTGGGTCGTGCCGTGCCGTGCCATGGCCGGCATGGCCCAGTGCCCACCTCTATCAAAGAGTCCACCCTAAGGTTAAGAGTTTTGATTACACCATAGGGGAATACTTGATTCACTATGTAAAGTCCATCCCATTTAGATTTTAGTTTTTCAGGAAATAATGGAAGCCTTGAATTAAATAACCATACTTGTTGATTAGGCTTAAAAGTCTTCCTAGAGATGTACTTATCATGAAAGGCTTTCATTTTTCTCCTTATAATTATGTGAATTTTCATAGGCCTCTCGTCTCAGTTCATACAGTTCACTTAGCTGTAGCATCCGATTAGAACGAGCTTGTTTCATATCAAAATTTAATTGCTTGATCACCTAATTTGCTTTATGTTCAAGTTTTACCGAAAGATGACATGCTTTTCTATAAATTAGTCTATAGGGAGACATACCAATATGGTCCTTATAAGCTGTCCCGTAATGCATCATCTAATCGTTCTAACCAGTCTTTACGATCAGGCCTAATCGTCTTTTGCAGGATGTTCTTAATCTTCCCATTTAACACTTCTACCTGGCCACTAGTTTATGGGTGGTACGGTGTAACTACCTTATGTCTAACCCCATATTTTTGTAGTAACATTTGAAACTGATAATTTATGAAATGGGTACCTCCGTCACTAATGATGGTACATAAAAATTCGAACCTAAAAAAGATATTCTTTTAAACAATTCTTATAACTACCTTATGGTCATCGATTTGGGTTGCCATAGCCTCAATCTATTTAGAAACATAATCGACGGCCACCAAAATGTATTCAAAACCATTGGAGGGTGGAAAGGGTCCCATGAAATCAATTTTCCAAACATCAAAGATTTTAACTACCAAGATAGGGTTTAAAGGCATCATGCCTTTTTTCGAAATATTTCCTAAGGCTTGATATTTGGCACACTCTTGGCTATAAGTATGGGCATCCTTAAATAATGTGGGCCAGTAAAATCCACTTTGCAACACCTTAGCTGCAGTTTTTTTACCCAAGAAGTATCCCCTGCAAGCAAGAGTGTGACAAAAATTTTAGATACTTAGCTGTTCAGACTCAAGAACACATCTATGGATGATCTGATCAGCACAAATTTTAAAAAGTTTTAGATCTTCCCAGAAATAGTACTTGATTTGAGCGAAGAATCTATTCTTTTCATTCTTAGATCAGCCATTAGGAACTTGCCCAATCACTAAATAATTGACTATGACAACAAACCAAGGAGCCTGTGCATGTGACACTGCTAGGAATTGTTCATCGAAAAAAAGATTCGGCAATTATTGTAGATTCAAAAATTTTCACTAGGATTCTAGATAGATGGTCTACTATAACATTTTCTGATCCTTTTTTATCTCAAATTTTAATATTAAATTTCTATAGTAATAAGATACATCTAATCAATCGTGGTTTAGCATCTTTCTTTAAGAGCAGGTACCTCAAAGCTGAATGATCTGAATAAACAACGATCTTGAACCCTAATAAATAAGATCGAAATTTTTTAAGGGCAAACACTATAGCTAGTAACTTTTTCTCAGTGATTGTATAATTCTTTTGTGCTTCATTCAGAGTTCTATTGGCATAATAAATTACTATAGGATATTTGTTTATCCTTTGGCCCAAAATAGTTCCTATGGCAAAGTTTGAAGCGTCACACATTATTTCAAAAGGTAATGACCAATCTAGGGGTTAGATGATTGAGGCTTAGGTCACATCTTCTTTAATAACTTATAGGCCTTAAGATAGTCTTCATCAAAGTTAAAAGGGATATCCTTAGTGAGCAAATTACATAAAGGATGGGATATTTTGGAGAAGTCTTGATGAAGCAATGGTAAATCCTACATGACCAAGAAAAGATCAAATTTGTTCCATAGAATGGGGTGGAGGAAGTTTAGAAATCACTTCAACCTTAGCCCTATCAATCTCAATCCCTCTTTTTGGCACAATATGCCCTAAGATGATCCCTTCTTGAACCATGAAATGACTTTTCTTCCACCTTAAAACTAGATTGGCCTCAATGCATCATTTTAGTATCTGCTTTAAATTGTTGAGGCATCTGTCAAAAGATTCTTCAAAGACCGAAAAGTTATCCATGAAAATTTTGAGAAAATCTCCTACCATATTCAAGAAAATCGACATCATGCATCTTTGAAAGGTTGCAGGTGCATTACATAATCTAAAAGGCATTTTACGAAAAGCAAAGGTTCCATAGGGACAAGTAAAAGTGATCTTTTCCTGGTCTCTTGGATAGATTGCTATTTGATTATATCCAGAGTATCCATCTAAAAAGCAAAAATATCATTGGCCAGCTAGTTTCTCCAAAATTTGGTCAATGAAGGATAAGGAGAAATGGTCTTTGTGGGTGGCTGCATTAAGTTTTCGATAATCAATATAAATACGCCACCTAGTGAAAAGTCTCATTTGCACTAAATTCCCTTGTTCAATATAGACAACCGTAAGTCTAGATTTTTTGGGAATAACTTGAATAGGACTCATCTAGTGGCTATTAGAAATGGGATAGATTATACCAGCATCTAACCATTAATTACTTCCTTCTTGACCACTTCTTCCATGTTTGGGTTGAGCCATCTTTGCATTTTTTTGTGGGCTTGGCATTATCCTCTATATAAATATGGTGCATGCAAATTGATAGACTAATACATTTCAAGTCTGCAACAGTCCAACCTATGGCTTCCTTATGTGTCTTTAGAACATCCATTAATTGATCTTCCTGCTCATGGGCTAAGTTGGAAGCAATGATTACTGGCAAGGTTTTCTCAGGTCCTAAGAATACGTACTTGAGTGATTCGAGCAAAGGTTTCAATTATAGTTGTGGTGGGGCCTAAGTCTCATAGTTTCTGGCAGGTATATTGGGTAGATAGATACAAGTCGATGGATTATAGGTAGTAGGAATGAAGTACTCTTTCATCTGCCTAGGTGGTTCTTTAGGGTTTTCAACTATTTAATTCTCTGGTTTGATATTGATCAATCATTCAATTTCAAGGTTGGGTTCAACTTGGTCAAGAAATAAAGCTCTCTTACCATTTATGTACCAGTGTAACCATAATATGTCACTAAAAAAAATGTTTTTTTGTTGTTGTTTTTGTTGTTTTTGTGAACCTCAAACACTTGTCAAATTGATTCTTATCTTAGGTTGCCCTAATTCTAAATAGCTCCTAACTTCCAAGGCAGCTTTGGAGCCCTCCAAGTCAAGGACTAACTAATTAGCTGGCCAGGTAAAGGGTAAGGTTGGTGGGGGGTCCTCCGTTGCTTACTTTAGACACCAAGTAACTTGGCCAAGTAAGCGAACATAACTAATTAAGTAACCACCTTCATTCGGGCTCTTGTTCTTGAACCCTTTTCCTAGACACCAGCCAATCAGTCAATCCTGACCCCATCAAACTCTTTCGGATAACTTATCCTATTAAGCTCAAGTTCCTTAAGAACTGACGTCTAGTTAATTTTAATTAGCAGTCTTAGGTATGCTGAATGTGGGATGGTGGTTTGTGGGCTAAGGAATGATGATCAAATCCTTACCTTATCTTGTTAATTGATTATTACCCTTAACATGTATTATGAAACTATGCAATGTAAAAACAAAGAGATGTCCCAAACTAGTAATTTTTTAAATTTTATTTAGTTACTCTATTTTAGTTAAGTGTTATGCAGTTTTTTTTGTTTTCTTTTTTTCAATTAGAGGGTTTGTTTTTTTTTAAATTTTTGTGATTAAATCTTTAACTTCCTAATTAGCTTATGAGGTGTTAGTATAATCTTTTTGTGTTATGCAAAGAAAACTAAATTTTCTAAGTTAAACTACACAAGTTAGAAAGTAAAAAAAAAAAGACTCTGAATTAGAAAGCAAATTAAAGCAAGTAAAGCAAATAAAGACTAAAATTAATATAATGTGAAATAAAAAGACTAAAATTAGGTTAAGCAAATAAAGCAAGTAGATGTCCTAAATTAAAACAAAAATCTAATAAAATATTTAAGGTAGTTATGTGAAAGGTCAATGGATTTTTTTTGGATTAGTTTAAAAAGAAAGAAACTAATTAAGAGCAACTAATTTTTTTATGTTATGCTAAATTAAGCAAGGGGAATAAAGAGTAGATTTTAATTTTGGTTGAAAAGGAAGAAACTAATATATATATATATATATATATTGTTAATTTGAAAAGAAAAAAAATAAAATTAACTAATGAAAAAGGAAATTAATTTGAGGTT
This sequence comes from Calamus simplicifolius, assembly GCA_900491605.1. NCBI lineage: Eukaryota > Viridiplantae > Streptophyta > Magnoliopsida > Arecales > Arecaceae > Calamus > Calamus simplicifolius. Next base: position 402,581 of record UESW01004001.1, on the reverse strand, counting down.
AGGGTTGACCACACTAGAATGGTAGATAACTTTTCTTCTCCCTTTTTTTTCTTTTTCCTCTATTTTTTGCATTAAAAAAAAGAAAAATTAGTAAATTAAATTAATAAATCAAAGAGGTAAAAAATGTTGCATTTGTACTTTCCCGACAATGGTGCCAAAAACTTGATACGCTTGCGATGTTATCATTAAGACACCGTAACTATTAGTTTAATTAATCGACTCTTTAAAAAATTAAAAATTCATAAAAAAGATGAGTCAAATCGAATCCACGGGGAAGGAATATATTGAATGTTTTAAAATCTTTGATTTAAGAAAATTAAGAGATCGGATAAATAGAAATTACAAGTGCAAAATAAAAGAAAATACGTGGTACTAAGATATGATATTTAGATCTAACATCTACTTGCAATAAAAATGAAGGAAACGAATTTAAAGGTGCAACAAAATAAACTTGATATTAATTGAAACCAAGATCCTACTACAAAATTCAATTGAATAAACTAAAAATAATTAAAAATATAATAAAGATAAGAGATGGATCGACACAGCCTCATCAGGACGAACTTCCCTCCTTCCTTTGTACTCCTTGGAGTAGATTGTGCTTCTCTACTTCTTTGAATCTTTGATCTTGAAAGTGAAGTCAGCTTGAAGATAGCGTAGAGACAATACTCTTTCTCTAAGATACTTTACTCTTAAAAGCCAACCAGCAACTCAAGTAGTGTCCTCTGCCTTGTACTATTTCCCCTTTCTATGATCATTAGACTTGTAGCTCCGAGAGCTTTAAATAGACTATGCTGCTACCTTTTCAGACTTAATCTCCTCTTGATTTGATTGCGATTGTATTTTGGTATGATTTACATGTGATCTTTATTCTGATTCCCTCATATTTCTTATTTGTTCACCCGTTCTTCCTTCTTTATCTCAAATCTCAAGCATTGCATTCCTTCTTTGAAACTATGTACTTTATATTAAAAATATTTAGTTTAAAAAAATACTTAAATATAAGATTATAAATATTATAAAGATTGTAAGTATTATAAATAGAAGTGTAATAATTATAATAGTTATTATAATAATAGTAACAGTGATAATGATAATGTAATTATTATAAAATACTTAATTTATAAGAATCTTTGATTTAATTATTAAATTACATATTTTAAAGGATCTTATCACCATTAATTCTTTAAAATACTTAAAGTGAATAAATAAATATGTAATTTATCAGTTGTGCAAGTGCCAAGAATAATTTTATCCTTTGCATACTGCATGCATGGCCCATACGCATACATGGCCAATCAGTGCGTACGGTGCGCATTCTCCTACACTGCAAGACTTTTTCTTAAGCCATATCGATCATGGTTGGATATTTATATAATCAAAGCCAAAGAATCCAAGCAATAATATGGTTATGAGTTATTACTAATGATACCATGATGGATTTAGCTCATGATCTATGGACCAAGAGATATTATATAGCACGGGCCCATTTGTATGTAAGTATGTATGTACCAGATAATATTAGATTTGTAACAATACACAAGTAAATTTTAGGATATTAAGAAATAAACAAAATACAATGCCATACTTGCCTCTACCATCTTTTAAAGGTTAAAAAACTTTTAAAGACCTAATGTCCTTACATTGACAAAGAAAAAAAACCATATGAAAGATGTTGGATATGCATTAGCCATCGTTAACTTGATATATGCTCGAATATGTACACATCCTAAGATTACTTATGCAATAGTGTAATTAGGAGATATTTGAGTGACACCGAATTAATCACTAAAAAGCTGCAAAGAAAGTTATGAAATATTTATAGGGCATTAAAAGATTATATGCTTACTAATACGCAATTAGATCATTTTGAAATAGCTAGATATTCTAATAATGATCATGTAAGCTATCCAGATTAGAGGTGGGCACTGAGCCATACCAGGCATGGCTCAGCCCAGACCCCTCGGGCCAAAGAATAAATGGGCCATGCTTGGTATGGCTTGTTATTAAAGGGGCTGTGTCGGATAGACCTGAAAAAAAAAAATTGCGCCTGGCATGCCATGTGTCGTGCTTGGCACGGCTCGTAGTGGCTACAACTGGACCGTGCCAAGCATGGCCCACCATGGGCTAGACCTGGCACGACCTAGTTGCAATCATTTCTAGCTGTTAGAAAATGGCTATAAATGGCTAGTGGGGGGGGGGGGGGGGGGGTTTACCATTTTAACCCTCCAATAGCCATAAAATGGCTATATTTAGGGGTCTTTGGAAAAAAAATATTTGGGAGTCCTATAAATACCCCATTCCTTCCTCATTCTCATCATACCAAACCAACTATTCTCTCCTTCTCTACTACTACTATTTTTCTCTTCTAGCAACTGCTCTAGTAATTTAATTTTTAGTTTGCAAGTGTTCTAATAAGTATTCAAGTGCTACACAAGAGGAGGTTCTTGTTGAAAAGTACAAGAAAAATGATGTCACTTCTTGTTGAGAGGCGAGAGCACAAGAGAAAGCTCACAAATCTCGGCTCCATGCCTCCACCTCTGGTCCTTTTCTCAATTCCTCATTGTGGTTAGTTTTTATTTTTTTACGTTCATCAATTTAGAATTTTAGATATGACATCTTATGATGAAAGTCATTTTGGCATGCCTCTTGTTTATGAGGGAGAGAAAACTAATCCCCAAGTTTTCTCTAGAATCAGTGAACCGAGTGAAGGTCAAACCTCTTCTCATAAGAGAACTAGTAATGTTTGGAATGAATTTAATAGAATTATGGTTGATGAAGTCTTGAAAACAAAATATAAAAAATATGTAAAACTTTATAGTTATAGTAGTAGTGGGGGAATAGGGCATTTAAAAAGACATCAAGAGATTCATATGATGCATGATTCTTATATGCAAAGTACCCTTAATATACAAGAATGATCACTTACAGGTATTTTTGCATATAATCATAAAAATTAGAGAAAATTAATTGTAAGATGGATAGTTCAGGATGAATTATCTTTTAGTTTATGTGAATCTTTTAATTTTAAAGAATATATTCAATTAGCCCTACAACCTGCTTATAGAAAAACTAATAGGTGTGAATCTTTTAATTTTAAAGAATATATTCAATTAGCCCTACAACCTGCTTATAGAAAAACTAATAGATGTAAATTTAGAAGAGTAGTTATGACAAACTTTTTAGCAATAAAATAAAGTTTAATTGAAATTCTCTCTATTTTAAATGCAAGAGTTTCTTTAACTTCTAATATTTGGTCAGTAGGTATTCTTTTATTGCTATTACTGCTCATTATATTGATAATGATTGGCAATTAAATAAGCGTATTCTTGCTTTTCGTGCTTTTGATTTTTTTGAATTCTAGACAACAAATTTTAAATATCATTTATTAAATTGAATGCTCATATAATATTAATGATAAAATTATGTCTATTACTTTTGATAATACATTTAATAATAATTCTGTTATTACATTATTAAATAACTCATTGCATCTCATATTAAATGGACATTTATTGTATATTAGATGTGCATGTTATATATTAAATTTTTCTATTCAAGCGGGCATGAGCATGATTCAAGATGTTATTTCAACAATTAGAATTGCAGTTTTTTTATTCATGCTTCAAGATCTAGACTTCAAGAATTTAAACAATTATTTATAGATCATGGCAAATGTTTTAAAAAATTAAATCTTAATGTAATTACTCATTGAAACTCATATATAGCATGATTCATAATGCATATCCATATAAAACTTATTAAGTATATATATTAATGATCATGAATTAGGATTTACATTGATTGAAACTGATTGGAGTAAATGTAAAATTTTGAAAGATTTTTTTATTAGTTTTTATGATGCTATAATATGTTTTTTGGTATTTATTATCCAAATTCTTATTCATTTTTATAACAAGCATATATAATTAGTGAAAAATTTAATGAACATAGATATGATGAAGTTTTAATGCATATTATTTTTCAAATAGAATCTAAATGGAATGAATATTGGGACAAGAAATGTCCTATGCATAACTTAGCTATAGTATTTGATCTTAGAGTTAAATTAAGTGGCATATTAATTTTAATCGATGCATATTGTGAAAACATAAATCAAGATCCTGAACCTGCTAAAAATGAGGTAACACAACTTTTTTCATGATATTTATGCTTTATATGATGAAAAAATTCATGGATCTAGAATACTGGTACAAAGCTCTGTTTCTTCTTCTAGTTCTCGTTCGTCATTTATTTTTTCATTCATTTCACAAAGAAAACATACACATGCTTCAAGTTTATCTTTATTTTCTTCATCTTTAATTAGTAAACTAAAATTTTATTTACAAATTTATCTTCAGTCTGCATATGATGTAAATCAAATAGAGAATTTAGATGCATTAGCTTGGTAAAAGAATGTTAAAAATCAATATCCTGTTATGTTTGTCATTGCATGCGATATTTTAGCTGTGCCGATGTTCACAATAGCATTGAAATTTGCTTTCAATGTAGGTCTGTATGTTTTGAACGAAAAGAGAAGTAGGATGACTGGTGATACGATTGAGATGCTTCTTTGCTTTAAAGATTGGTTGGATGCTGAGACAAGCTTCAAGATAAAGGTGGACATGACTTAACCAACGAAATGATGATACAAATATTACTGATGAGTAAGTAGTATTTCATGAAGGAATGTTAAGCATTCATAGATGTTTCAATTATAAATGTAGAATATGTAATATGTTATGAAGCAACACGTCAAGTTTTATGGTTACACAATTTCATCTTATGGTATCATATTGTTGAATCCATCTCAAAGCCATTGACTGTATGATTGTTGATTCATTAATTAGAGGCTTAGTTCCTAAACTTTTTTGGAAACATGTAACCCATATGAAAATAGCTAACTTTTTTAATATTTTATTTTGTCATATATTGTTATTGTGCTTATTTATGGCATTATTTTTGGCATTGTAGTCTAAGATATACTAACCCAGTCTCAGTTCATATATTGTTATTACGCTTGTTTATGGCATTATTTCTAGCATTGCAGTCTAAGATATACTAATGTAGTCTCAATGGGATTCGTTTGAAGTAATGCATCTTGGGTAAATGCTTGGACTATTTACTAGTTGATATATTGATTGCTTTTTATCATACATCTTTCATATCATACTTCCTTACTAACTTATCTTGATCACTTAACCATTTATACTTTGGTATGTATGATATTCTACTCCCTTTAGATATGATATTTTTATATCATGAGGTACTTATAATTCCTTTTAGACCTATTTTACTTGAAGAGATAGATGCTTGCTCATATTCTACATTCTTTGTTGTGGTCACATTTCATATTATTTAACACAAAAATAATTTCTAAAGTCATGGTATATGTGGTCCAACTAGAAAAATGTTAGAATTTTTCTATTATATAGATTAGCATGGTCATTTTTTAATTAAAATCTAAATTAAATGAATGTCAAATTAATAAAGTAATATGTGTAAGCTCATTATGATTAGTGATCACTATTTATGTTATTGGGCTATTTGATGCATTTTATAGCGGTATGGACTTATTTTAAGTATGAATATTGTGAACATCCATTTGTATTAAGTTAATTATTGCAACCCCTACCTAATCCTATAATTATTGCAATTAATATATTAAGCCGTAATACTTTTGTTGTCTATAGGATAGAGAAAAATTTTCTCTTCCACTATACATATATCCCAAAAAAAAAAAATCAAGTCTTGCAATAAGAAGAACTATGGATTCTACTATGAACACATGTTTGATTTACTTGTACATAGATACTCATGATATTAAAATTATTAATTATATTTTAAATTTATAATATTTAGATTTTTTTATCGGGTCAGCTAAAACATAGCTCAATGTCACAAATCGTGCTCTATGTCTAAACTGTGCTTTAAGATTAGAGCTACGAGTGCTGCTCAGTTGATCTCCGGCGTACTTCACCGTTCATGCCGATCCAACCTCTCTGGATAATGACAGATTCAGTCCCCCCACTCCTTTGGCTACAGATGAAGTTAAGGTGGGACGGATGCCTTGGAGGAGGGTTACGGAAACCCGCTTTGCCTAGGTTACTCCCTCCACTCCGCCGGCCATGGTGGCAGAGTTGGAGTGTTGCTTCCCCGAGATTGTCCAAATACCATCGGAGGCCTTGGAGGAGGAGATCAACTGCTGGGAGAGGAAGGCCATCCTTGTGAGGGCTTTTCATTGTTGGGTTCCACCGAATGCAATCATTCATGAATTTCAGCATGCTGGTGTCCCAGGTGACATTGAAGTTATATCCTTAGCTCACCGATGCTACATCTTCTGATTCACCGACTCCAATGTGAAGGAATTGGTTCTAGGGAGGCTATGGGTGGCCAACGGCCAACCGATCACCACTGAGGATTGGAGAGCAGAGTTCATTTCGGCGGCGGATGCTGTGGCTTCTGCTCTTCTCTGAGTCTAGCTACCCAATTTGCCAATGGAGTTTTGGACTGATGACATTCTGATATCTATCCTATTGCTAGCTGGTCACTTTGTCTTCTCCGACAATTCAACCAAGGAGAAGAACAGGGTGTCTTTGCTCAGGCGTACGTGCAAATCCACTTGAAGAAACCTCTTCGGCCAGGAGTCCGAGTGAGGGGAATCGTTTCCCTTTCTGGCAACAATTTGCTTATAAACATCTCGAGGGGATTTGTTCTAAGTGCGGGTCGCTACATCTCTCCGGCCCCTACTCGCCTCTGCTGGATTCTGAGTCTTCAATGGCTTCCAATTTCGGAACATGGATGGCAGCTCTTCGTCAGCGGAAAGCCCCCATTGGTCACACTCTAGAATCGAAGAGGAAGCCCCAATCGGCATCTAAACCTTCTGGCTCTGCTCCTCGATCAGTCCTAGTGGATGGCTAGCAAGAGCCGGTGAAGTTTGCCCGTCCGTGTCTCCATAAATCCGACCAGCCATTGGACTCCCCTGCAGCTGCTTCGGGCCAGAAGGTTGCTGGGAAGAAGATGGGTCTTCAGTCTAATGGAGCCATGCCGGTGGGAGGTGTGTGTGCCAGTTTATCTAAAACCGAGACTTATGGCCCTCAGTCTGGGTCTGAACATCAACCAATGACTTGTGGCCCTTAGTCACACTTGAATCTTAAGCTGATGGAGTGTGTCAGTTTGTCTGAAACAAAGACTTATGGCCTTCAGTCTGGGTCTAAACTTCAACCAAAGACTTGTGGCTAGAGGTGGGCACTGGGCCGTGCCGTGCCAGGCATGGCCCAGGCCCGCCGTGCCTAAAAATTTTCCGTGCCGTGCCTGGCACGGCCCATTAAAAAAAATTAAAATTTGGCACGGCCCACCCGTGCCATGGCACGGCAACGGTGCCCAGGCACCTTGTACAAGGTGCCTGGGCACCGTACACCTAGGCACCATGCCTGCCCATGTACCTGGGCACCATGCCTAGGCATGGTGCCCATGTACCAGGCACCATGTACGGTGCCTGGGATACATGGTGCCTAGGCACCAGCTAATAGCTGGTGCCTAGGCACTACTTTAGATTTTTAGCCGTTTTTAACGGCTATATAGCCGTTAAAAATGGCTATATCCGTTTTTAACGGCTATATAGCCGTTAAAGGCTGTTGGGAGGGATTTAGACCATTTTACCCCTCTCAACAGCCATATAACGGCTATATCAAAGGGTAGTTTTGAAGAAAAAAAATTAAAAATTCTATAAATAGATGAACTCTCCCTCATTCTTACCACACCAAACCAATTCCTCTATTACTACTATTTCTCTCTTCCAGCAAGTGCTCTAGTAGATTAGCAATTTAATTTTTAGTTTGCAAGTGTTCTTACAAGTGCTCAAGCAAGTAGTCAAGTGCTACAAGATCAATTCTTGTTGAGAGGCGAGAGCGCAAGAGAAAGCTCATAAATCTCGGCTCCACGCCTCCACCTCTGATCTTTTCTCAATTCCTTTTTGTGGGTTAGTTTTTATTTTTTTGCATTTATTAATTAAAAATTTTAGATATGGCATCTTTTAACGAAAGTAATTTTAACATGCACGCTTTTCCTAAGGGTGAGGAAACTAATCCCCAAGGACCCCAACCCCAATCCCAACTCCAAGTTCCATCTAGAGCTAGTGTCAGTGAGTGTCAAACCTCTTCTCGTAAGAGGACTAGTAATGTTTGGATTGATTTCGATAGAATTATGGTTGATGGAGTCTATAAAGCAAAATATAAAAAATGTGCAAAACTTTACAGTTGTTCTAGTACTGGGGGAACAGGGCATCTAAGAAGACATCAAGAAAGTCATAGGATGCATGATTCCAGTCAGCAAGGACTCCTTAATATACAAGAGGGATTACTTGTAGGCAAATTTGCATATAACCACGAAAATCAAAGAAAATTATTGGTAAGATGGATAGTTCAAGATGAATTACCTTTTAGTTTATCTGAATCTTATAATTTTGAAAGATAGGTTCAATTAGGCCTACAACCTGCTTATAAAAGAACTAGTAGGCGTACCTTTAGAAGAGTGGCTATGACAAACTTTTTAGCAATGAAACAAAGTTTAACGGAAAGCCTCTCAAATTTAAATGCTAGAATTTCTTTAACTTCTGATATTTGGTCGGCATCTATAGGTAATAATTGTTTTATTTCTATTACTGCTCATTATATTGATAATAATTGGCAATTAAATAAATGAATTATTGCTTTTCGTGCTTTTGATTTTCCGCATTCAGGATAATAAATTTCAAATATTATTTATCAAACCGCATGCTCATATAATATTAATAATAAAATAATGTCAATTACTTTTGATAATGCATCTAATAATAATTCTACTGTTGCATTATTAAACGACTCTTTGCATCCCATTTTAGATGGACAATTATTTCATATTAGATGTGCATGTCATATATTAAATCTTTCTGCTCAATCTGGCATGAACATAATTCAAGAGGTTATTTCAAAAATTAGAAATGCTGTTTCTTTTATTCATGCTTCAAGGTCAAGACTTCAAGAATTTAAACAATTATGTGTAGATCATGGTAAACGTTTTAAAAAATTTAAACTTGATGTAATAACTGAATAGTACCTATGCCATGATACATGATGCATACCCATATAAGAACTTATTAAGTGCTTATATTAATGAGCGTGGATTAGGATTTACATTGACTGAAGCTGATTGGAATCAAGGTAAAATTTTAGAAGATTTTTTGGTTACTTTTTATGATGCTACAAATGTTCTTTCAGGTATTTATTATCCAACTTCTTGTTCATTTTTACAAAAAGCATATGTAATTAGTGAAAAATTTAAAGAATATAGATATCATGAAGTTTTAATGCCTATTATACATAATATGGAAACTAAATGGAATGAATATTGGAATAGGATATGTCCATTGCATAACTTAGCTGCTGTTTTTGATCCTAGAGTTAAATTAAATGGTGTAATTTTTTTAATTGATCAATATTGTGAAAACATGAATCAAAATCCTGAACCTGCTAAAGATGAGGTAACATGACTTCTTAATGATATTTATTATTTATATAATGATAAAATTTGTGGATCTAGAATACCTATTCAAAGCTCTGCTTCTTCTTCTAGATCTCGTTCGTCATCTATTTTTTCATTCATTAGAAGACACGCACATGCTTCATCATCTTCTTCATCTTCGTCATCTTTAAGTAATGAATTGGAATTTTATTTACGAAACGATCTTCATTCTGCATATGATGAAGATCAAATAGAAAATCTAGATGTATTAGCTTGGTGGAAGAGTGTTAAAAATCAATATCCTGTTATGTCTGCCATTGCACGAGATGTTTTAGCTGTGCCGATGTCCACAGTAGCATCGGAATCCGCTTTCAGTGCAGGTCGACGTATTTTAGACGAAAAGAGAAGTAGGATGACTGGCGAGACAGTTGAGATGCTTATCTGCTTCAAAGATTGGTTGGATGCTGAGGCGAGGCTTCAAGATAAAGGTGGACATGACTTAACCAGCGAAGATGACGATGACACAAATACTACTGATGACTGAAGAGTGACGAGTGAGTCATTTCTACTTTTATAATTGTATATTTTTATTTTTAAATTGTTAAAAACTTAAAGTAAGCCATCTTTATTTTTTTTTTTCTATTTTTTTCTCCTTGCTTATTGTATTATGTTCTGGAGGTCAGGCCTAGCCCCCCTCCCTTATGTACCATTTTAATTTTAAATTAATAAACTGGTAGGGGTCTATGCCAAACCCCCCACCTATAAGGTGGCTTTATATTAATAAAATTTTTTATTCCTAATAATTTTTTAATTTATCAAAAAAAACTTTTTTATAATTTTTTTTATTTGAGCCGTGCATGGGCCGTGCCAGGCACGGCACGGCGGGCCGGCCTAGGCCCGTCACGGGCCGTGCCGTGCTGGGCCAAAAAAAAAAATTTCCGCGCCCGGCACGGCACGGTTCACTGGGCCGTGCCGGCACGGCCCGATACTGTAGCAGTGGTGGGCCGTGCCTGGCACGACCCATCAGGGCCTGGGCCGTGCGTGCCATGGGCGGCACGGCCCAGTGCCCACCTCTACTTGTGGCCCTCAATCATACATGAATCCTAAGCTAACTACTGAGAACCCCTTTGCCATTCTTGGTACAGACAAATGGGCTGGTGGTATGGATATCAAAGTTCGAAAGAGGCTTCGATCTAATCCAGTATGGCTTTAATTCTTTATGTGTTCATAAATAGAGTAATAATTTTACTTCTTTGAATTTGAATCATGTAATTAAAGTTGGTTTATTTCAATTTAGGTTCTTGAGTCCAAGTAGGGTCAAATTGGTTTGTATTTAGTGAGTTTAGTAGTTAGGTCCAAGAGAGGTATGGAATTGGGTTCAAGGTAAGCAAGTGAGCTTGAAGATTGGATGCATTCAACCACTCCAATAAATCAATCCAAGGTGGATGCCACTTCAGCAAGTATTGTTGGGTGCCATGTCAACCTCTTGATGTATACCTCATCAAGCCACATCACCACATGCCACGTCACTAAGGAGAATTCAAATTCAAAGGAGCCGTCCACTTTTCTTTCCTCTTTTTAAGCTTAGTTATAAGTTGTTTCAACCTCCCATCCTTATAGCTAGCTTAGGTTGCAACTTTTCATGAAAAGCTCCATGTAATTTGAATTTTTAAAAGTCTCTTGGAGGCTTATAATACTACTCCAAGCTCTCTTGTAAAGACAATTGATGATGAATGAAAGTTGAGTTTATTTTATTTCATTTATGTTGACAAATATCCTCCGAGAGGGAGTGGGTGAGAGGCCCTTAGCTATCATTTATTTTCTTCATTTGTGTTGGCAAATGTCCTCCGAGAGGGAGTGGGTGAGAGGCCCTTAGCTACTTCAAGAAAGTCATTACCATGCCAAGATCCATTAGCTATTTTCCATTCCATTCTACCATCCCATCCCATCTTTTAAGGTACAAAAAGACTCCACAAAGAAGACTGACCAAGCTACCTCAAATCCACCAAGATCCCCGGGAATTTTCAGTTCTAAAGAAGAAGGTCTTCCGTGACAAGAAACAGATTCAAGAAGTCCTGCAACTAGAGGAATCTCCTTGTCATCCAAGAACTTTATCCTTGAGTGTAAACCTTTCAATCTCTGATATATTAATGTCCGAATACCCATCTTTCAACATTTTTCGATCTGAAATATTAGAATAACTAAGCCCTAGCCTATGTGGTTTCTTAGCCACAAAGATCCTTTCTCTTTACTATTTTGAAGGATTCTCCTTCAAGTAGTTTAACATGCAAATCCCTTCATAAAATTTTTGCTCTTTTACATGAAAACTAGCTTCACTTCATTTTTCATTTAGTTATTACTATCTTCTCCTATATTACATCATTTTACTTTATCCCTCATCAGTGGATGGCCCATGGTCTGACAGGATGCCTGCCCGGGTCCGTCAAAGAGGGCCAGGCTTGTAGAGCCCCAATCTCATCGAGTTGTTTCCAAAAATGATAAAAGAAAGGAAAAGTTATATCATCTGGCTCAAATATCACACTGGACAAATTTACCTTTTCAGTATTTCCGGACTCAACTCAGGGCCCTATAGTTTCGGCCAACATGAATGGTCAGCCTTCCTACAGTCAGGGCTTGGTCCATGCTGGGGATAAGGGTGTGCTTTCCCAGTTTACTAAGATGGAGGGATGAAGCCATGATTCGATAGTCTCTTGCCTCAAGGATGCCATCCAGGGGCATGATATGGTTACCCAGATCTTAGCCGTGTCCCCTAGCCACAAGAGAATGAAGCACTAAGGGAAGATACCCAATTGATAGATTGTACTACACTGAAGCCTAAGGGTGGTACCTTGGCTATTGGGTGCCCTTTGGATAATTACATGTTGGAGGATCAGGCTGGTCTTAGCTTTCCCCAACTAGCAAATAAAGATCCTCATCTGGAATGTTAGAGGAGCCCGTAAACCTTCGTTTCGCTCCTCTTTCGAAAGACTGATGCAGTTATACAATTTTGATATCCGTGTTCTTTTGGAAACCCGACTGTTGAGGGACAGCCTGGCTTGATTTAGGAGATAGATTTCCAGATTCTAGTCTTCTTATGCAGTGGAGTCTATGGGTCTATCTGGAGACATTTTGGCTATTTGGCGCAACACCTCCATCAGGGTGGATGCCTTTCATTAGTGCAACCAACAGATTGCTCTTGTCATCTCTGAGGGGTCTTCTGACCCTTGGCTTCTCTCGGATGTATATGCTATTACTAATTTTTGAGAGAGGCATGTCCTATGGTCTGAGATCCTCTCTCTTATTGCTTAGGGATTTCCATCCATCATTGATAGTGATTTCAACTGCATTATTGGGGCAAACAAAAAGAAAGGAGGCAGACAGTTTGTTGGCTAAGTGAAATTTTCTAAGTTTAGGTCCTTCATCTCTTCTGCTAGGTTATTGGATTTGGGATTTTCGGATCCCCAATTCACTTGGTGTAACAATCATCAGGGTTCTATCCATGTTTGGGATAGACTGGATAGAGCTATGGCCACAGCTCAATGGCTTCAAAAGTATCCTTTTGCTGCTATTTCTAACCTTCCCAAGATTGCCTCTGACCACTGTCCCATCCTGATATCCACTGAGGAAGATACTCAGCTGCGGAGACGGTTTCATTTTGAGCAGTTTTGGACTTCTTACTCATCATCTCAAACTCTCATCTTCCAAGTTTGGCATACTCCTATGAGAGGCAGTGCTGCTTATAGGTTATCTAGGCGTCTTGAGCTTACAAGGCGCAGGCTTTTCAGATGGAATAGATTGAAGGTTGGGGACTTAGTGAGGAAAGTTGAGTAGGTGGAAGCTGATATTGCTACTATCCAGACCAAAAAGGATTAGGAAGGCTATCTCCCTGATTCCGACCTCACATCTCTCTGAGCTAAGCTAGCTCTTTACCACTCTCTTCTTCAGCAGTAGGAGATTTATTGGAGGTAAAGGTCTTGGATTCAGTGGATTCGCGAGGGAGACCGAAACATCAGATTTTTTCATCAGACCACCCTAAAGCAATGTGCAGCTAAAGGATTCCTTAGGAGGGGCACTATCAGAAAGATATCCAAGTCATTTGGGATCAGCTACTTTACTTTTTTCAGTCCAGATGGATGGAGCATTCTGGTGATGGGGCTCCTGTTTGCCAGGTCCCAATTTTAAGAAGGTTTCTGCATAGGAGAATGACCTTCTTATCAGGCCGATCACTGCGGAGAAGATTTGGCAGGCCTTATGGGATCTTGGGTCTGACAAGGCCCCTAGGCCCGATGGGTTTTACCCCTTTTCTTCCGGCACTACTGGAATATTATGGCCAGGATATAGTTCATGCCATTCATAGTGCCTTCAAATCCAAATCCATTCCTGCTGATTGGAACCAAACATTCATTACTCTTGTACCCAAATGCAATGATGCTTCCACCCCTCAGCACTATCGGCCCATCAGTCTGTGCACTACTTTGTATAAGATTTGTGCTGTATCTTAGTTACTCGCCTGTGGGATGTTATACCTCACCTTATTTCTGTTGAGCAGGAAGCCTTTATCAAAGAAAGTAGTATTTCGAATAATGTTCTTATAGCCCAGGAATTTATGCATGATCTTTAGAGAGCCGCTACCAGATAGTGCCTTATGGCTGTCAAGCTAGACATGGAGCATACTTATGATAGATTGAGTTGAGCATTTTTGCACTGCACTCTTAAGAAATTCGGGTTTGATGTCTATTTATTGATTGGATCATGGCCTGCATGCAAAGGCCATTCTTTGCCCTGATTATCAATGGTAATCAGACTGACTTCTTCTATTTTTTGTGAGGCTGCGTCAGGGGTGCCCACTATCCCCTTTTTTGTTCATCCTCGCTGTGAATGATCTATCTCATGCATTTTATCAGGCACAGCAGGATCTTCTCATTGCCCCTATTAGCTCTCCCTTTCCTCTGGAGCCACCGACAGTACACCTGCACACATATGGTAATCAGATAGAGTTCTACTAGTCTTTATGTAGCACTCCATAAAGAGCTAGGGAATTTCAACAAAGTATCATAAGCGAAAGACACTCAAAAACACATCTTATTAAAAACTTTTTTATTATCAGCTCAATTATCTATGCACATCACTCAAATCAACACTAAGCATCAACCTACTCAAATAATATTTTTTTATGATATCCTCAGATAGTTTACAAGATCGCATTCATAATCGACATCAAAATCATAAATACATACATAATACTCATAATTTTCTCCAAAACATAAGTCTTGTATTCATATCCAAATAAGTATGATACATCACCACATCTCACTATACATATATACATGAATATCACCCCACACTAGCTCAGTATACAAAGTTATCATCTATGCTCTTGTAACCTGGCAGGCTTCAGCAGTTAAGGGTCTCAATCCCGCAAACCTTAATCCTACCAAACAGACTCACTGATCTGGAAGAAGAATAATAACAATAGAGGGATAAGACCTAAGTCCCAGTGACTGGATAACCATCTAACTATGGAGAAATAGAGATCCATAACATCTCATTTTCAACAGTATGCTGATACAATATAGCTTGTATAAATCAAGATATATTTTTAACATGATATCAGATAAGGTAAAATATAGCTTATTCTTCAAATAGTATACCAGTACTGAAATACTCTATAATAACTTTTCATTAAAAAAATAACTCATTAAGATAAAGATCCATGCATTACAACATGAAGATATGCATTCTTTACCTATAGCTCAAACTTTCTTTATTAAATTTTTGGATCCCCACTGGGATATGCCTACCCACTAGCATCTCATATAAACTTTCCCTCTGGGATAAATACTTGGCCCACTAGCCCCTTTTTAAATCACAATATAAGCTTTTAAATTTCATGATACTGAGCTATGTGTGTAGTGCCTCTGAGGTACCACCTTATAGTCACCTTTCTGCAAGTGTACTCTCATCGGATGCATGACTAACAACAGGATCCCCGCACAAATAGCATCCCTTACCCGTATGGTTCATCTGGCAAAGTGCTTTGTTCCTTAACCTTGGAATCTCGAATTTTTACTCTGCCCCCATGGGTTATATAATAACCAGCTCCACTGAGCTATGATTATTGCCCCTACGGGCTGCTTACAACCTGCCCCACTAGGCCTGATCTATCATACACTTACCCCTGTTCCGGGGTTCATCGTACGATCAAATTGCAAAAAAGTGCCAGCTCAATAGTAGTATGCAGTGCTATGCTACAACATAGTGTACAGGGTGATCAGCCCTATAGCTGCCTGAATGCTCTGTATGTCTCATGCATCAAAACATATTCTTTTTAACATTTTTCCATGCACATATGCCATGTATGCATCCAAAACTCATACATCAAAACTTAGGCTAAGTTCTTTGCTTTAAAAACTCATGCTCATAAACTCGGATTTTAACTCATGCTTAAAACTTATGCTTTAAATTCTATAATAAAACTTATGCTCAAAGCTTTGTGCATCAAAACCCGTGCATCGGAATATCATATACTAAGTCCTTATTTCTCAGATTTAAAACATACATAATACTTTACTAACATAACATACCACAACTAGGCATTACTATCATTATACTAGCTCAAAATAAACTTTTCCTTGCTAGATGAGAAACCCACTCACCTTAGCAAGTTACTCTTTCCACTGATACTTAACTCCAGTATTCTGACTTTTTGAAATAACCCTCTTGACCTTCGTCAACATACAAACATGATAGCTATTAGGTTTACCTACACACAAGGTTTTTTCTTGAAACTATGCATGCATACATGATCTAACCTCTGATATCTCATTATTTTCTTCCATCCTTTCTTTACTCAAGATTACTTCTATTATCATCTCCTACTACAAGAATATAAGAAAATCTAAAGCCATACAAGGTCTAGGGAAGTTATAGCTTACCTAGAGCCAAATACAAACTCCGAGCTTTTCCTTCTCTTCTTCTTTTTCTTCCTCTCTTTTTTTTTTCCTTCTTTCTTTCTTTCTTTCTTTCTATGGCTGAAACCCCATGTTTCCCTTTTTCTCTAGTGACTTGGGGACCAAGTCATAGATTTCTTAGAGGCTAAGGCATTGGTAAGTTTCCATTTTATCCTTGCAAACTCTTAAAGCACACTTTTTGGAAAACACATGGCTCACTCATAACCATGCTATTTTGCCCTTTGATTTTTTTCCTCAAATTGCCCTTAGCACAATTAACAATTAACATCGGAGCCTTTTCCCATTTTGCCCCTGACATATAATTTTTTAATAGATTTATAAGCCAGATTATCGTTTTTCATCTAAATCAATACTTTTATGCTATATTTCTAAGAAATGACCTTGTCAACTTGAAGAGCTCAATTTTTAAAATTTTCAAACAACACTCAAATAAGACTTAAAATAAAATAAATATAGAATTTTAAATATTTAACTCAAAAAATCTGTCGTCTTAGAGTCGGCTCTAGCAGAATCAGAAGCTGATTTTAATGAAGCCCCAAAAAATCACTCTCTGTATAACCATTAAAGTCGGCTCTAATCTCTGCAGATGTCGGCTCTAATCCATGCTAAATGTTCAAAACTGTGCCAAAGTCGACCCCTCACCAATTAGAGTCGACTCTAATTGCTAAAAACAACATTTAAGGGCAAAACTCAAACTAAACTTAATTTTTCTTGAAATTTGAGCCTATTAAAACTCAAATTTCTTAAATTCTTAAATCCAAATCATTAGCATCCAAAAATATACTTACTTACACCATAATTATTTTTTTATATTTATTAAGTGGCCAACACACCCATACATCATTGAAACCATCCGACTTTTATTATAAATAAAAATATCATTAATATTATCAAAATTATAAGATTTTCAAGATGTTACAATTCTTTCCCTCTTAAGAAATTTCATCCTCAAAATTTAGCTAGACAAATTCTCAAATAGATGGGGATACTTCAATCTCATCTCATCCTCTTTCTCCCATGTAGCTTTCTTTTTTTGATGATTTAGTCATTGCACCTTAACTAATGGAATTCTTTTATTGCAGAGCTGCTTAATCTCCCTGCTCAAGATTTTTACTAGCTCTACTGCAAATGATAAATCTTCCTGTAACTCTACAGTTTTAGACTGAATCATATGGAAGGAATATGGCACATGCCTTCTAAGCATTGATACATGGAATACATTATGAATTTGAGATAACTCCAAAGGTAAAGCCAATCTATAAGCAAGTATTTCAACTTTTTTTAGAATTTTATAGGATCCAATATACCTAGTGGTGCGGGCACCAGGATCAAGCAGATGATTCTTAATCCTCTATGGATATCTGATTAGTTATGATTCAAGTCTTGAGTTGGGAAATAAAGTTTAGTTTATTTTGAGTCCCGTCCAGTTCATTTTATTCTAAATTGAGTCCTATCTAGTTCAGTTTATTTTAATATGAGTCATGTAGTAAGTTCATCAGCATACAAGAGGAGACATCAGTATTGGAGCAGAAGATAAGGCCATCACTGTCAGACAGAGTAGCTGCTAAATTCAAGTTAGTGCCACACCTACTTCAAGTAGCCCATATGCCACCTAGCAGAGCAAGCAACCTTCTCGATCTGGATGATCATTTTTCTCATCTGGCCGATGTTGATTTCATGCCAAATTAAGCTGCCTCTGATTGCCTCTCAATCATATCTAGAAGATCACCTGCCTCATCTGGACGCCACAGATTTCATGCCGAATCTAGCTGCCGTTGATTGCATATAGAAGATCACCTTCCTCATCTGGACGCTACAGATTTTATGCCAAATTTGATTAGGGCACCTTTTTTTTCTTTTCTCTCTTTCCATATCTGTATTTTCTTGGGCCACAAGTCTCTTGCTCTATAAAAGAGACCCTCTTGTATAAATGATGTATCTTTTATTATTAATCAATCAATCGAAGTTTTGAGTTATTGTGATTTTTATTAATTGGTTCTCTGGTGCTCTTGTTTCCCTCCTCCTATACGTACCAACATCCCAAGTCTCCAGGAGAAACCCTAGCCACCACCTTTGTCTTCCAATAGTGGACGCCCAAGAGCCCATGGCCGGCCTCTCCTTTTCTCTACTCCTTCCTTGTCTCTTTGCCTCTATTCAAAATTTTTTCTATTATTCTTTAACCCTTGTATGGTGATCTTGCAGATCCCTCAGTAGCCACGAATCCAAAATCAAGGTAATCGTCATCCAGATCATCAGATACTTAGCCGTAGATCCGTGGACTCAAGGCTTGGTCATCTAGGGCACATCCGCCAGGCAGAGCAACCCCTTCAACACTTTGATTTTCCTCCTCTTGCCAGGTACACCCCTCTAATCTACTAATAACTTTATTGTAGGAGGGCAAGCCCTACCGGGACTTCTTAGCCTCGGCGGTCCTTCTTCCTTATTTTTTAGGAACTGTTTCGCGTGCGGATTTACTGTGAATTTTCATGAATCTCTCTTAGGCTATTACTTTGAAAGAATAATCAACTACAATTATTAATCATTAAAAAAAATTTACTTGCATGCAAATCGGTCCTGCATCAGTTTGGTATTAGAGCATAGTTAGGGCTTAATTTTAATTCACGTTATTATCAGTATATCATCTGTTAATTGAATTGTTTCTACCTGCAAACACATCAGAAAATTATAAAATTTATTTCTTTAGATTCATTATAATTTAAAGTATTTTTATTATTTTTTAAGAATTTAATTCGATATGTGAAATTTTTTTTTTGAGATTTATTGCTATTTACAGATTTCTGGATTAGGGTTTGTGTTTTACATGTCATTCATCTGCATTAAATTACACTTAAGGTTTTTCATTGATGTCAGATAAGGGAGGGATTGAGACCCCTTCCTTGGCCTAAAACAACCACCCGTGCTTTCCGATCCCAAGCCTCTAATATAAAACTAAGTAGCAACTTAATTGACATTTGCCCTAGAGGGCTAGGGACACCAACAGTCGTTTAGTGTACTGGAGGAGACTAGTACAAATCAATCTGGCGTGTGCTCTGAAATTGGTGTCTAGAAGGGAGGTTAAATGTCAAATAACTTAAGCGGAGTGTTGGGGTTATTCTAATTAGGCACCTTCAATTTATGGGATGAGCCTCCCCCCTTCCACCTGTCCCAACTAGCCAATTAAAGAGTTACTGTTAGATTGGCTTGCATTAAGCCAAATCCTTTACTCTAGATGACTAGGTCTAGCATACCGTAGTCCGAGTCAGTCTGAGTCTTGTATGCTCGATTGTGCTTGCATGTGCACTAGATCAGGAGCATCTTTTTGCCCATCACCACCTCCATTACAGGCTGAACCATGGCTAATCAAAGCATTGATGATCACTTAAGGATCATCACTAAACAACTAGCCCAAATGAACCAAGAAATTAAGCAATCAGAGGCTAGATTAGGATCCAGGTTCGATCAAGTTGAAACTAGGTTGGGCATCCTAGAAGAAGCCCGTGAGCCCCACACTAAGTCTGATCATGAGACCTCACCTCATCCTAGGAGAGCCCAACAGCCTGACCTCTACATAAGGCCAAACTCTAGGAGACCACTTCAACCTGATCCAGTCCTATATGTCCTCCCTAGGAGACCCAATCATGAGGCAGTAGACCAAGAAGAAAGAGCCCTTAGAAGTGTCAGACTTGAAGCACCTACTTTCGATGGCTCTATGGACCCTAAGGACTACCTAGATTGGGAGGAAGGGATGGACCAGTACTTTGACTAGTACGACATGTCTGAAGAGCGTAAGTTTAAGTTTCCCAAGCTTAAGTTAGTACGATAGGCTAGGTTATACTGGGCCACTTTAGAGCGAAGGCAATTATTAGAGGGAAGAGACCCCATGGTCACCTGGCATGCCATGAAGGCTAAACTTAGGTCCAATTATGTCCCCACATCGTATGAACAGAGCCTATTGGACCAGTAGTAGGGATTAATTCAGGGTAGTAAAACTGTGAATGAATATATTGCTACATTCCAAGAGTATACCATGAGGTGTAATATCGTTCAGTCTAAGGAAGTCACCCTATCCAAGTTTAGGTATGGCCTGAGAGCAGATATTCAAAGAGAACTCTACCTAAGAAGGGTACACAATTTAGAAGAAACTTATCAAGTTGCTAGGGATTATGAACGTTTTCAAAGAGGGCCACCCTATCGTAGATCAGAGGCTACCAAGAGCCCTAACCCATATCCAGGATCTAGCTAGGCCTATCCTAGTCGTCCCAAACCTACCCAGTACTCAGACCCCCGCCAGACTTTTCCGAGTCGACCCAACACTACCGACCCAGTACAAACCGAACTGAGTTGAGTCGACCCCAGAATAGTACCCCTATACCCCAGAGAGAGGAAAGGGCAAATCTGTAGAGGTCCAAAGAAATTCCAACCCCTAGATCAAATGCTTTAGATGCAACAAACTGGGACATATGATCAGCCAGTGCCCAGTCAGATCCCTTCATATAGATGAGTTACCTAAGACTGAATCCGAGTCCCTAGTTGAGTCTGAGAGAGGTCTATGAGGCTGATACCCATTTGATAGATGAGTATGATGGAGAGGAGGAAACATTTGAGTCTGAAGACCTACTAGGAGTGGTTAGATGTATCTTGACCCAGACTCAAACTAAGGACCAGGAAGATTGGCATAGGACTAACATCCTATAGACTTTTGTTAAGATAGGGGATAAGGTGCTCAAGATCATAGTGGATAGCGGGAGTTGTGTCAATGCCGTCTCTATCAATACAGTTAAGTCATTAGGATTGACCACAGTTCCCCATCCTAGTCCCTATAAGGTCTCGTGGGTAGATTCCACCTCTATCCCAATCAAGTCCAGATGCCAAATACTAATCAAATTGCAAAATTATGAGGAAAAGGTCTAGTGCGATGTAATTCCTATATGTGTTAGTAGTATTATATTAGGTCGACCTTGGCTTTATGATTACGATGCCACCTTGTTTAGTCGATCCAACATCTCTTTTAAACACAATGGGAACAAGTATGTGATACATCTAACTCCACCTAGGACCCAATCAAGAAAGGATCTAGCAACCTTAAGGATAGCAAGCCAAGAGTTAATCTGATTAAAGCTAAGGAATTAGAAAAGGACATCACTAGGGTAATCCTGTTTGAATTTTGATCACTAAAGAGATCTATAAATCAGTCCAAAAGGAACAACCCCAGAAGTAATTGAGATCCTAGAGGAGTTTAAGGATGTCTTCCCTGAAGAATTGCTGATCAGTTACCATCCCTGAGAAACATCCAACATGCCATTGACCTGATCCCAAGATTTACCCTCCCAAACCTTTCCCATTATAGGATGAACCCCACTGAGCATCAAGAACTACAAAAACAAGTGGGAGAATTACTTAGGAAAGGTTTCATTAGGGAGAGCTTAAGTCCTTGTGTAGTTCTTGCACTATTAACCCCTAAGAAGGATGGTACCTGAAGAATGTGCATGGACAGTAAGGCCATCAACAAAATAACTATCAAGTATAGGTTCCCTATCTCCAGACTAGATGACATGTTGGACATGATGGCGGGTGCCACTATCTTTTCCAAAATAGACCTTAAGAGTGGCTACCATCAGGTTAGAATTAGACCAGGGGATGAGTGGAAGACTGCATTTAAGACTAGAGATGGTCTGTTTGAGTGGGTCGTGATGCCTTTTGGGCTGTCAAACGCACCTAGCATATTCATGAGAATCATGACACAGGTCCTGAAAGAGTACATGGAAAAATTCTTAGTGGTCTATTTTGATGATATATTAATTTATAGCAAGACCAAAGAGGACCATATGAACCATCTCAGATTAATCTGTCAGAACCTTAGAGAGAATAGCCTATATGCAAACCTTAAGAAGTATGATTTCATGATGCATAGGGTTATCTTTCTAGGTTTTGTGGTAACCCCGGAAGGTATTTCAGCGGATCCTGAAAAGGTTAGGTCGGTCGTAGAGTGGCCGATACCCATGAACGTTCACGATATCTGCAGCTTCCATGGCCTAGCAACCTTTTACAAGAGATTCATTAGGGGATTTAGCACCATCGTCGCACCCATAACTGATTGTATTAGGAAGGGTAATTTTGAGTGGACTAAGTCAGCTAATAAGGCCTTCCTAGAGCTTAAGGATAGGATGACTCATGCACCCATACTTAAACTTCTAGACTTTTCTAAGGTATTTGAGGTTGCGTGTGACGCGTCGAGAGTAGGCATAGGTGGAGTGTTAAGCCAAGAAAATCACCCCATAGCTTTCTTTAGTAAAAAACTAAATGAAGCTAAACTTAGATATTCTACCTATGATAAGGAATTCTATGCGATAGTACAAGCCCTTAAGTATTGAAGATATTACTTACTACCGTAGGAGTTTGTCTTATTTTCTGATTATGAGGCACTCCGATTTTTAAACTCCCAAAAGAAGCTAAATTCTTGGCATGACAAATGGGTTGAATACATTTCGGCATACACTTATGTCCTAAAACACCGTGTCGATATAGAAAATAAGGTAGCAGACGCCCTAAGCCCTAAGCCGTAAGTCTTTGTTGTTGAGTACTATTAGCACCAAAGTTATAGGATTCGACTGGATAAAAGATGAGTATGAGACCTATCATGACTTTGGTGAAATTTATAAGATCTTTCAGCTAGGGCCATCCAGTACCAATGGAGATTATACCATCCAGGATGGTTACCTTTTTAGGGGCAATAGACTTTGTATCCCTAAGATGTCACTTAGAGAATTCCTAGTCTGGGAAACGCATGCTGAGGGATTAGCTGGTCATTTTGAAAGAGATAAGACTATTTTAGCGATAGAGGATCAATTTTACTGGCCAAGATTAAAAAGGCTCATTGCCCTGATAATAGCCCGATGTCGAACTTGTGCCGTTGCAAAACAGCAGAAGCAGAACACCGGTCTATATACTCCTTTGCCAGTGCCTGATTGTCCTTGGCAAGACCTCAGTATGGACTTCATTCTAGGATTACCTAAAACCCAGAAGAAGCACGACTCCATCTTTGTAGTGGTCGATAGGTTCTATAAGATGGCTCATTTCATCCCTTGTTCGTAAACCTTTGACGCATCTAGGGTAGCCCGACTTTTCTTAGACACCGTGGTCAAGCTTCATGGCCTACCTAAGACCATTGTTTCTGATAGGGATGTTAGGTTCACCAGCTACTTTTGAAAAATGCTATGACATCTGTTAGGGACCAAACTTAATTTTTTCACAGCCTTTCACCCCCAAACGGATGGGCAAACTGAAGTGGTAAACTATAGTCTAGGAAACCTTCTTAGGTGCCTTGTAGGCGAACACCTAGGGACGTGGGATTTATTACTACCTCGTGCAGAGTTGCCTACAATAGCTCAGTGAACAGATCCACGGGCAAGAGTCCATTTGAGATAGTCCATGGGTACAAGCCTAATCATCCACTTGATCTAATTCCTTTACCCCTCCATACACGAGTCTTAGAGTCCGCACAAGCATTTGCACAGCATATCAAAGACTTACATAAGGACATTAGCCAGAAAATAAATCTAAGTAATGAAACTTATAAAAGACTGGCTAACTCCCGAAGAAGAGCCAAAGAGTTCGGTGTAGGGGATTATGTTATGGTTAGGCTTAGGTTCCTACCAGGTACCGTTAAGAAACTTCAGTCTAAGGAAGTCACCCTATCCAAGTTTAGGTATGGCCTGAGAGCAATATTCAAAGAGAAATCTACCTGAGAAGGATACACGATTTAGATGAAGCTTACCAAGTTGTTAGGATTATGAACGTTTTCAGAGAGGGCCACCCTATCGTAGATCAGAGGCTACCAAGAGCCCTAGCCCATATCCAGGATCTAGCCAGGCCTATCTTAGTCATCTCAGACCTACCCAGTACTCAGACCCCCGCCAGACTTACCCGAGTCGACCCCACACTAGCCAACCCAGTATAAGCCGAACCGAGTTGAGTTGACCCTAGAATAGTACCCCTATACCCCAGAGAGAGGATAAGAGAAAATCCATAGAGGCCTAGAGAAATCCCAACCCTAGATCAAATGATTTAGATGCAACAAACCAAGACATATGATCAGCCAGTGCCCAGTCAGATCCCTTCATATAGATGAGTAACCTGAGACTGAATCCGAGCCCTTTGTTAAGCCTGAGGGAGAGGTCTATGAGGCTGATACCCATCTGATAGATGTGTACGATGGAGAGGATAAAATATTTGATTCTGAAGATCTACTAGGAGTGGTTAGATGTATCTTGACCCAACTCAAACTAAGGACCAGAAAGATTGGCGTAGGACTAACATCCTATAGACTTTTGTTAAGATAGGAGATAAGATGCTCAAGATAATAGTTGATAGCGGGAGTTGTGTCAATGTCGTTTCTGCCAATACAGTTAAATCGTTAGGATTGACCACAGTTCCTCATCCTAGTCCCTATAAGGTCTTGTGGGTAGATTTCACCTCTATCCCAATCAAGTCTAGATGCCAAATACTAATCAAAATATAAAATTATGAAGAAGAGATCGAGTGCGATGTAATTCCTATGGGTGTTAGTAGTATTATATTAGGTCGACCTTGGCTTTACGATCACGATGCCACCTTGTTTGGTCGATCCAACATCTGCTCTTTTAAACACAATGGAAATAAGTATGTAATACATCCAGTTCCACCTAGGGACCCAATCAAGAAAGGATCTAGTAGCCTAAGGATAGCAAGCCAAGAGTTAATCTGATTAAAGCTAAGGAATTAGAAAAGGACATCATTGAGGGTAACTCCATTTGGATTTTTGACCACTAAAGAGATCCATAAATCAGTCCAAAAGGAACAACCCATGAAATAATTGAGATCCTAAAGGAATTTAAGGATGTCTTTCCTAAAGAGTTGCCTAATCAGTTACCACTCCTGAGAGATATCCAACACGCCATTGACCTGATCCCAAGATCCACCCTCCCAAACCTTTTCATTATAGGATGAACCCCACTGAGCATCAAGAACTACAGAAACAAGTGGAAGAATTATTTAGGAAAGGATTCATTAGGGAGAGCTTAAGCCCTTGTGCAATTCCTGCACTCTTAACCCCTAAGAAGAATGGTACCTAAAGAATGTGCGTAGACAGTAAGGCCATCAACAAAATCACTATCTGTTGACCCAATTATTGATTTTGATGATTAACAAAACTAATTGAGTATAACATTTGAAGTTGCTAATGATTTTGGTTTAGTTTTTCAGTTTATGATATGATTTATTAATCAAAATCATAAGAAAAATCAAGTTCTAGTTCGAATCTAATCTCAAGGTAAGATTGCAGACATTAGAGTCGACACATGGAATCGCAGAGTCAACTCCAGAAATCGGCACAGACTTAGAGTCGACACCTGTACTGTTAGAGCCAACTCCAACAGAAAAGACAGAATGATGTTTTTCCAGTCACGACTTAGAGTCGACTCATGGACTGTTAGAGTTGACTCCAGAAGATTTTTGTGTCGACCCTAGAAAAGTCAGAGACGACTTCAGATCGAGCGGATTGGGGATTTTCGATTTAGAGCCGACTCCAGAAAAGTTAGAGTTGACTCCAGTTTGTCAGAAACGACCCCAGAACTGTCAGAACGTCTCTAAACTTTATCTTTATCTTTTTAATCCCAATGGCTATTACTATATTTGGTTCTAATCCTTCTTACACTTGTTTCTAACGGATAGTTTTAGGCTATTTATGGATTAAAAAGAATCTATAAGAAGAGGTTTCATTGTATCCGAAAAAAAAAAGAAGAGGAAAAACAAGAAAACAAGTGAGAAAAATCAGAAATACAAGAGTGAAATCCATTAGAAAATCAAAAGAGAAAATATGGAAGATTCGAAAGGAAAGATTATACTGATCTCCCAAAAGAAAAGAGAGAGATTTCTAGCATTCCTTGTTCTATTTTGAAGAAATCCCAAAAGGAGAAGCAAGCCCTAGCTTTCTAATTTTCGGAGCTTTAAGAGCATTCTAAAGGAAGATTCACTCAAGAGAAGAGAAGAATCAAGCCACCAAGATCTGCAAATTAGGCTTTGATTCCTATCTCTTTATTATTCTATTATTGTATATTTGCTCATTGGAGAAGCTTTTAAATTTGTAAAACGTTATTGTTTGCTCGGTCAATCAGAGGATTGATTCCGTTAAGGCTGTTAGCCTTGAGCAAGCTGTTTGCTTGTGTTGTAAGTTGTGTGCTGGTGAGCCTTGAAAACCAGCTGGGTTCATTGTGCACCCGGGAAAACAACAAGTTTGAGTTGTGAACTTGCAAAACAACTCTGCTGTAATCAGATTGATTATAGTGTGGTCCCAAGAGGTACTTGGGAGTGGATGTAGGTGTAGGTACACCGAACCACTATAAAACTTCTTGTGTTTGCAGTGATTGTTTCATTGTCACTTACTCTCTATCTTTGCACACTCTATTTTAATTCGTATACATCTAAGTTTTCACTTCCGTTGGGGGATCGTTTTTTAAAAGGAGTTTAATTTTTGAAAAACCCAATTCACCCCCCCTCTTGGGTTGCTATATGGACCAATAATTGGTATCAGAGCTAGAGCTCATTTGATTTGATCTAACGATCAAGAGTCAAAGATCCACATGGCAACTCAAGCTGATTCATCTTTTTCCAAAGGCCAATCTACAAATAGACCACCCTTGTTTAATGGTTTAAACTATGGTTATTGGAAGGCTAGAATGAAAATTTTCATTCGAGCACTTGACTATGATCTATGGAGCATTATAGTCAGTGGACCACACACACCCACTACTAGAATTAATGGCATGGAGATTCCTAAATCGAAAACGGAATGGGATGAACATGATAAAAAATTGGCACAATTTAATGCCAAGACTATGAATGTTTTGTACTGTTCATTAGATGCAAATGAATTCAATCATATCTTTTGCATTTCTGCTAAGAAAATCTGGGATAGACTTGAGGTTACCCATGAGGGAACAAATCAAGTCAAGGAATCCAAGATTAACATGCTAGTTCATAAATATGAATTGTTTAAAATGGATGCATGTAAATCTATTTCTGATATGTTTACAAGATTTATTGATATAGTTAATGGTTTAAAAAGTCTTGGTAAATCTTATGATAATTCTGATCTTGTGAGAAAGGTTTTGCGTTCCTTGCCTAGGACTTGTGAAGCTAAAGTGACTGCAATACAAGAGGCAAAGGATCTAAGTACCCTACCCCTGAAAGAATTATTGGGATCCTTAATGACTCATGAGCTTCAAGTTAAGCAACATATTGATGATGATGAGTCAAAGAAGAAGAGGACTATGGCTCTTAAGATTTCTGAATATAT